>JAZAYU010000309.1:15000-585761 GCA_038501625.1 Corbicula japonica
GCGGAGACACCGCGAGGGGTGGAGCTCCGGCTCGCCGCCGTCCGGCCGCCATTCCGAAGGGCGTGCCGCCCGGTCGGAGGTGTGCTGCTGCTGGCACAACGGTCTTGCCGCCCGAGCGCGCTGGGGGGTTCTGTGGTGCAGGACCCGGCTCTGGGCGGCGGAGGGTCGCGCTCTGCCCCTCTCGGGGAGGCGGACCACGCGGTCGCGGGCGCCCATTGCTGGGAACGGGCGCCCGGCCGCCGACTGGCGTTCGCCGTCGAGGTCCCGGGTGAACCGGGATCGACTCGCAGGACTCGTCCGGCTCGGTTACAAGCGGAATCGAGCGGCCCACGCTAAGCTTCTCGAGACCCGGCCGGCAAAGCCGACCACGTTCAGTGCGCAGCGAGCACGAGCTGGAGAGGCCACGATTGCGGGAATGCCCAGAAGGCAAGCGCAAGGGGGGCGTCACAGCCGCTGGAGACCACGATTGCAGATGCACGAAGGCAGCGCAAGGGGCGTCACAGCCGCTCGGCGTCTTTGTTGCCAGTACCAAGGGTTGGGCGGCCGTGGCGAGGAGCTCCCCGAAGGAAGATTCCGACCCGCCTGCTGCCCGGTCTTTCCGACGGCTGGCATTCCTCGGTGCGGCACGGTACTAGGGTCCCCGATGCAGGGCCTTTTCTGCGCGTGCCGTATCTCTCCCGTACATCGTTTGCGAGACGACATGACGAGAGAGTCCTCGGTTTGCCACGTCGGGCCGACGACTGACGTTAGACGGCCGTGGCGGGGAGCTCCCGAAAGGAAGATTCCGACCCGCCTGCTGCCCGGTCTTTCCGACGATTGGCATTCCTCGGTGCGGCACGGTACTAGGGTCCCCGATGCAGGGCCTGTTCTGCGCGTGCCGTATCTCTCCCGTACATCGTTTGCGAGACGACCTGACGAGAGAGTCCTCGGTTTGCCATGTCGGCCGGGGGCCGTCCGTCAATTCCATTTGTAGCGAATATCCAAGCCGAAGCTCCGATACGCGGCCTCTACTGGGGATTTCTGCATAGCAGGTCCTTTTCGAAAGTCGCCTCTCTCACCGTACTACCGCCGAAACGTTTCCAAGCGAGAGAGCCCTCTACACCTATAGTCACAGCGATTAAAATGTGGGTACCGTCCTGACAGGGTGACCGTGTCGACATTTCACCATCATGACCATTATCTAGGAATATGGGCCGCGGCCCGCCTCTCACCCGTTTTTCTGCCAAGAGATGCTTTCACCGAGTTCAGGCCGGCTTTGGCCTCTGGCAGGGCATTCGGCGGACTGAAGCGTCTCCGGCTTTTCCACGGGTCTCGGCCCAGAGCAACTCTCTCCGAACTCAGGCCGGCGCCGGCCTCTTGCACGGCATTCGGCGGAGTGACGCGCCGTGCTCGGTCCCCGGGCCTCCCGCCCGCAGTCCAGGTGCTTACGCTGACGGGGACGTCCGGCCTAGCAACCTCCAACGTTAAGCCATTCACTCTAGGGGAGCTCCGGCCTGGTGAAAAAATCACCCCATCCTACCAGCAGCTCTCCCTACATATAGTCACAGCGATTAAAATGTGGGTATCGACATGACATGGCTTCATTGTGGACATTTCACCATCATGACCATTATCTAGGAATATGGGCCGCGGCCCGCCCGTATTTCGGCCAAGAGATGCTTCCACCGAATTCAGGCCGGCTTTGGCCTCTGGCAGGGCATTCGGCGGACTGAAGCGTCTTCGGCTTTTCCCCGGATCTCGGCCCAGAGCAACTCTCTCCGAACTCAGGCCGGCGCCGGCCTCTTGCACGGCATTCGGCGGACTGAAGCGTCTTCGGCTTTTCCCCGGATCTCGGCCCAGAGCAACTCTCTCCGAACTCAGGCCGGCGCCGGCCTCTTGCACGGCATTCGGCGGAGTGAAGCGCCCTGCTCGCTCCGCGGCCTCTCGCCCGCAGTCCAGGGGACCTCCGGCCCAGCAACCTCCAACGTCAAGCCACTCAATCTAGGGGAGCTCCGGCCAAGTGAAAATTTCACCCCCTCCGACCAGCAGCTCTCCCTACATATAGTCACAGCGATTAAAATGTGGGTAGCGACTTGAACTTGCCTGAATGGAATGTGGGTAGCGTCGATAGGCGATAGGCCGAGAGACCGGTGAGTTCTCGGTCGGCGAAGTTTTCGCAAAATCGACTAAGTGTCATGACGCTACCCACATTTTCATCCAATGTCGACATCCAATTCACGATGTGCGTAGCGTCCAGGAGCCCCGCGCGGACCGGGGACGTTCGGCCTAGCAAGCGCCCGCGTCAGGCCACTCATACTGGCGGGGCTGCGGCCTAGTGAAAATTTCGCCCTTTCCTGCCTTTCCGCTCCCCACATATAGTCACAGCGATTAAAATGTGGGTAGCGACATGAACTTGTCTTCACAGAATGTGGGTAGCGTCGATAGGCCGAGAGACCGGGCGGTTCTCGGTCCGTGAAGTTTTCGCAAAATCGACTAAGTGTCATGACGCTACCCACACTTTCATCTGATGTCCACATTTAATTCACGATGTGGGTAGCGTCCATGAGCCCCGCGCGGACCGGGGACCTTCGGCCTAGCAAGCGCCCGCGTCAGGCCTCTCATTCTAGCGGGGCTGCGGCCTAGTGAAAATTTCACCCTTTCCCGGCCTTTCCTCTCTCCCCACATATAGTCACAGCGATTAAAATGTGGGTAGCGACATGAACATGTCTTCACAGAATGTGGGTAGCGTCGATAGGCCGAGAGACCGGGCAGTTCTCGGTCCGTGAAATTTTCGCAAAATCGACTAAGTGTATTGACGCTACCCACACTTGCATCCAATGTCGACATCTAATTCACGGTGTGGGAAGCGTCCAGGAGCCCAGCGAGGACCGCGGACCTTCGGCCTGGCAAGCGCCCCCGTCAGGCCTGTCATTCTAGCGGTGCTGCGGCTTAGTGAAAATTTCACCCTTCCCCGACTTTCCGCTCCCCTACATATAGTCACAGCGATTAAAATGTGGGTAGCGACCTGAACTTGTCTTCACAGAATGTGGGTAGCGTCGATAGGCCGAGAGACCGGGCAGTTCTCGGTCGGTGAAAGTTTTCGCAAAATCGACTAAGTGTCATGACGCTACCCACACTTTCATCTGATGTCCACATTTAATTCACGATGTGGGTAGCGTCCAGGAGCCCCGCGCGGACCGGGGACGTTCGGCCTAGCAAGCGCCCGCGTCAGGCCTCTCATTCTAGCGGGGCTGCGGCCTAGTGAAAATTTCACCCTTTCCCGGCCTTTCCGCTCCCCACATATAGTCACAGCGATTAAAATGTGGGTAGCGACATGAACATGTCTTCACAGAATGTGGGTAGCGTCGATAGGCCGAGAGACCGGGCAGTTCTCGGTCCGTGAAATTTTCGCAAAATCGACTAAGTGTATTGACGCTACCCACACTTTCATCCAATGTCGACATTTAATACACGGTGTGGGAAGCGTCCAGGAGCCCGGCGAGGACCGTGGACCTTCGGCCTGGCAAGCGCCCGCGTCAGGCCTGTCATTCTAGCGGTGCTTCGGCTTAGTGAAAATTTCACCCTTCCCCGCCTTTCCGCTCCCCTACATATAGTCACAGCGATTAAAATGTGGGTAGCGACCTGAACTTGTCTTCACAGAATGTGGGTAGCGTCGATAGGCCGAGAGACCGGGCTTTCCTCGGTCCGTGAAATTTTCGCAAAATCGACTAAGTGTATTGACGCTACCCACACTTTCATCCAATGTCGACATTTAATTCACGGTGTGGGAAGCGTCCAGGAGCCCGGCGAGGACCGGGGACCTTCGGCCTGGCAAGCGCCCGCGTCAGGCCTGTCATTCTAGCGGTGCTTCGGCTTAGTGAAAATTTCACCCTTCCCCGCCTTTCCGCTCGCCTACATATAGTCACAGCGATTAAAATGTGGGTAGCGACCTGAACTTGTCTTCACAGAATGTGGGTAGCGTCGATAGGCCGAGAGACCGGGCAGTTCTCGGTCCGTGAAATTTTCGCAAAATCGACTAAGTGTATTGACGCTACCCACACTTTCATCCAATGTCGACATTTAATTCACGGTGTGGGAAGCGTCCAGGAGCCCGGCGAGGACCGGGGACCTTCGGCCTGGCAAGCGCCCGCGTCAGGCCTGTCATTCTAGCGGTGCTTCGGCTTAGTGAAAATTTCACCCTTCCCCGCCTTTCCGCTCCCCTACATATAGTCACAGCGATTAAAATGTGGGTAGCGACCTGAACTTGTCTTCACAGAATGTGGGTAGCGTCGATAGGCCGAGAGACCGGGCAGTTCTCGGTCGGTGAAGTTTTCGCAAAATCGACTAAGTGTCATGACGCTACCCACACTTTCATCTGATGTCCACATTTAATTCACGATGTGGGTAGCGTCCAGGAGCCCCGCGCGGACCGGGGACGTTCGGCCTAGCAAGCGCCCGCGACAGGCCTCTCGTTCTAGCGGGGCTGCGGCCTAGTGAAAATTTCACCCTTTCCCGGCCTTTCCGCTCCCCACATATAGTCACAGCGATTAAAATGTGGGTAGCGACATGAACATGTCTTCACAGAATGTGGGTAGCGTCGATAGGCCGAGAGACCGGGCAGTTCTCGGTCCGTGAAATTTTCGCAAAATCGACTAAGTGTATTGACGCTACCCACACTTTCATCCAATGTCGACATTTAATACACGGTGTGGGAAGCGTCCAGGAGCCCGGCGAGGACCGTGGACCTTCGGCCTGGCAAGCGCCCGCGTCAGGCCTGTCATTCTAGCGGTGCTTCGGCTTAGTGAAAATTTCACCCTTCCCCGCCTTTCCGCTCCCCTACATATAGTCACAGCGATTAAAATGTGGGTAGCGACCTGAACTTGTCTTCACAGAATGTGGGTAGCGTCGATAGGCCGAGAGACCGGGCAGTTCTCGGTCCGTGAAATTTTCGCAAAATCGACTAAGTGTATTGACGCTACCCACACTTTCATCCAATGTCGACATTTAATTCACGGTGTGGGAAGCGTCCAGGAGCCCGGCGAGGACCGGGGACCTTCGGCCTGGCAAGCGCCCGCGTCAGGCCTGTCATTCTAGCGGTGCTTCGGCTTAGTGAAAATTTCACCCTTCCCCGCCTTTCCGCTCGCCTACATATAGTCACAGCGATTAAAATGTGGGTAGCGACCTGAACTTGTCTTCACAGAATGTGGGTAGCGTCGATAGGCCGAGAGACCGGGCAGTTCTCGGTCCGTGAAATTTTCGCAAAATCGACTAAGTGTATTGACGCTACCCACACTTTCATCCAATGTCGACATTTAATTCACGGTGTGGGAAGCGTCCAGGAGCCCGGCGAGGACCGTGGACCTTCGGCCTGGCAAGCGCCCGCGTCAGGCCTGTCATTCTAGCGGTGCTTCGGCTTAGTGAAAATTTCACCCTTCCCCGCCTTTCCGCTCCCCTACATATAGTCACAGCGATTAAAATGTGGGTAGCGACATGAACATGTCTTCACAGAATGTGGGTAGCGTCGATAGGCCGAGAGACCGGGCAGTTCTCGGTCCGTGAAATTTTCGCAAAATCGACTAAGTGTATTGACGCTACCCACACTTTCATCCAATGTCGACATTTAATTCACGGTGTGGGGAGCGTCCAGGAGCCCGCCGAGGACCGGGGACTTTCGGCCTGGCAAGCGCCCGCGTCAGGCCTCTCATTCTAGCGGGGCTGCGGCCTAGTGAAAATTTCACCCTTTCCTGCCTTTCCGCTCCGCTACATATAGTCACAGCGATTAAAATGTGGGTAGCGACCTGAACTTGTCTTCACAGAATGTGGGTAACGTCGATAGGCCGAGAGACCGGGCGGTTCTCGGTCCGTGAAGTTTTCGCAAAATCGACTAAGTGTCATGACGCTACCCACACTCGCTGGGCGATTTAAGAACTCCACGTCGGTAGCGTCATAACACATTGAATTCTAAATGTGGGTAGCGTCCATGGCACTTGTGCAATTTCAATTCTCTGTGTGGGTATCGTCATGCAACTTGTAATTCTCTATGTGGGTAGCGTCGCTGGGCGATTTAAGAACTCCACGTCGGTAGCGTCATAACACATTGAATTCTAAATGTGGGTAGCGTCCTGGCACTTGTGCAATTTCAATTCTCTGTGTGGGTATCGTCATGCAACTTGTAATTCTCTATGTGGGTAGCGTCGCTGGGCGATTTAAGAACTCCACGTCGGTAGCGTCATGACACATTGAATTCTAAATGTGGGTAGCGTCCATGGCACTTGTGCAATTTCAATTCTCTGTGTGGGTATCGTCATGCAACTTGTAATTCTCTATGTGGGTAGCGTCGCTGGGCGATTTAAGAACTCCACGTCGGTAGCGTCATAACACATTGAATTCTAAATGTGGGTAGCGTCCTGGCACTTGTGTGCAATTTCAATTCTCTATGTGGGTATCGTCATGCAACTTGTAATTCTCTATGTGGGTAGCGTCGCTGGGCCATTTAAGAACTCTATGTCGGTAGGGTCATAACACATTCAATTCTCTGTGTGGGTAGCGTCCTGACAAGTTCAATTCAATCGGAGTTGTCTCTCTTTGACCTGTAGATTCTAGTTCATTACTTGAATCACTACTCCATGTGGGTAGCTTCGGCGTGTTTCTGCAACGCAATCTGCCTCTCAAGACGGTCTGTCGGGGCACAGATAGCAAACGATATTGGACTTTATTTTTTTTCAAACAAACGTCTAAACTCTGACTTCTCCATGTGGGTAGCGTCATAGGACTTGGCTAATTAAGCGGCTCTAAACGCACCACTCCACGTGGGTAGCGTCATGACCCTAACGCACCCTCCCCCTGTCGCGCCGGACTCTGTCGATTTTTTAAAGCGAGTGCTTAGCCCATCTCCTCTGTCGCGCCGGACTCTGCCGTTTTCAGCAAGTAGATGGAGATGCATGCCCGTCTCTGTGCGGACAAATCTCCCCAGTCGGAGGGCTCGGTCTCGGTACGTCGCAGCACCGCGCCAACCAGGGGGGTGTGGGGGGGGACTCCCCTTGTCGAGTGCTTCTGTTTTCAAGGAGGCAAAGTTCTTGCAGCGGAGATGCATGCCCGTCTGAATGCGGACAAATCTCCTAGTCGAAGGGCTTAGTCTCAATAGATCGCAGTGTGGTGGCTGCTCTACTAAGTACGACACCCCGACCGAGAGCTAGGTCGTCTACGGATGATTTTACACTGCGGCTTTCGCATGGGGTGGATCTCGTCTGTGGCCGGCGGCGGCGAAGAGTCTGCCGGTCCGCCTAGAGGCCGGTTGCTGTGGCTGAACCACCCCGGCCCTGGTGGGCCGGGTCTATCGTTGCCTCCCGTGGGCTGCGGTGCACAGAGTATCGTCGTGCAAGTAGTCTGGGCGGGATTCTGACTTAGAGGCGTTCAGTCATAATCCCCCAGATGGTAGCCTCGCACCATTGCCCTATCGGGCAAGCACCTAAATCAAATGTCTGAACCTGCGGTTCCTCTCGTACTGAGCAGGATTACCATTGCGACGACTGCGTCAACAGTAGGGTAAAACTAACCTGGTCCGTGAAGTTTTCGCAAAATCGAATGAGTGTCATGACGCTACCCACACTTTCATCTGATGTCAGACTTCAGCCTCTCCCGGCCGGCTCGCCACCACGGAAGCGGCGCAGGGACTGGGCTCGCAAGGGCTCGGTCCGGCGCCTCCGTCCCGCCGCATCGGCGGACGGGTCTTCCGCCCGGCGAGCGTCAAAGTGCCCCAGCAGCCAGAGCGCAGACGGAAGAGGGCGGGCAGCAGGATCCCCCACTCGCGTGGCGGGGTCCCGCGCCGCAGAGAGAAGAGAGGCGCTTCGGCCTCTCGCAATCCGACCTCGGATCAGACGAGACTACCCGCTGAATTTAAGCATATCAGTAAGCGGAGGAAAAGAAACTAACCAGGATTCCCTCAGTAACGGCGAGTGAAGCGGGAAGAGCCCAGCACCGAATCTCCCGGCCTCGCGGGCGGCGAGAAATGTGGTGTATAGGCGGCCGATTGTTGCCGGATCCGGCGCTCAAGTCCTCCTGATCGTGGCCTTGCCCAGAGCGGGTGTCAGGCCCGTGGCGGCGCTGGAGACGGCGGCTTCGAGCCTCCTTGGAGTCGGGTTGTTTGGGAATGCAGCCCAAAGCGGGTGGTAAACTCCACCTAAGGCTAAATACTGGCACGAGTCCGATAGCGGACAAGTACCGTGACGGAAAGTTGAAAAGAACTTTGAAGAGAGAGTTCAAGAGTACGTGAAACCGCATAGAGCCAAACGGGTGGATCCGCAGAGTCGACCCGGGGAATTCAGCCCGGCCGCCAGCGGCGCTCGAAAAGTTCGGATCCGCAAGGACCGGGCCAGCGGGACGTCCGCGTGGCAGGGTGCACTTTCTCCGCGGTCGAGTGCTACGACCGGTTTTGCGGCGGTCAGAAGCCCGGCGGTAAGGTAGCGCCGCCCTTCGGGGTGTCGTGTTATAGACCGCCGCGGTGGACACGCCGCGAGACAGAGGACGCTTGCCGCGCCGAGCGGTCCCGGGCCGTCTGGGGAGGTTCGACCTCGGCTGCACTGCTCCGCAGAGCACCGTAACCGCCGCCCCAGCACGGGTCCGGAGACTGCCGGCGCCTCGGGTCAGTAGCGAATCGGTCGGTCCTCCACCCGACCCGTCTTGAAACACGGACCAAGGAGTCTAACATGTGCGCGAGTCATGGGGTCCATACGAAACCCAAAGGCGCAATGAAAGTGAAGGCCTCCTCCGGATGGCCCAGGCAAGATCCCGGCCCCGCGCGGGCTAGGCGCACTGCCGGCCCGCTTCGGCGGCATCGTCCGCGAGGCGGAGCAAGAGCGCACACGTTGGGACCCGAAAGATGGTGAACTATGTCTGAGTAGGACGAAGTCAGGGGAAACTCTGATGGAGGTCCGCAGCGATTCTGACGTGCAAATCGATCGTCAAACTTGGATATAGGGGCGAAAGACTAATCGAACCATCTAGTAGCTGGTTCCCTCCGAAGTTTCCCTCAGGATAGCTGGCACTGAATCGCAGTTTTATCCGGTAAAGCAAATGATTAGAGGCCTTGGGGACTAAATGACCTCAACCTATTCTCAAACTTTAAATGGGTAAGAAGGACTACTCGCTCGACTGGAGCAGTTCCTCGAATGCCTAGTGCCAAGTGGGCCACTTTTGGTAAGCAGAACTGGCGCTGTGGGATGAACCAAACGCCCGGTTAAGGCGCCCGATGCTGACGCTCATCAGATACCATAAAAGGTGTTGGTTGATATAGACAGCAGGACGGTGGCCATGGAAGTCGGAACCCGCTAAGGAGTGTGTAACAACTCACCTGCCGAATCAACCAGCCCTGAAAATGGATGGCGCTGAGAGGCAGATTGGGTCGCAGAAATACGCCGAAGACACCCACATGGAGTTGTGATTCGAGTAGTGAACTAGAATCAAAAGGTCAACGAGAGACAACTCCAACTGAAATAGTACTACAAGAATTGCGAATTGGATGTGTTTTGACGCTACCGACACATAGTTTTTGAAATCGCCCAGCGACGCTACCCACATCGAGAATCACAAGTTCGATGACGGTACCGACATAAAGAATTGAAATAGTACAAGTCCAGCGACGCTACCCACATTGCGAATTGAATGCGTTTCGACGCTACCGACACAGAGTTTTTAAATCGCCCAGCGACGCTACCCACATCGAGAATTAACAGTTTTATGACGGTACCGACATAGAGCATTGAAATATTACAAGTCCAGCGACGCTACCGACCTTGCGAAACGAATGTGTTTTGACGCGACCGACATAGAGTTTTTGAAATCGCCCAGCGACGCTACCCGCATCGAGAATCAAAAGTTCGATGACGGTACAGACATAGAGAATTGAAATAGTCCAGCGACGCTACCCACATTGCATGACATGTTAAATAGTGTGATGGTGGTGCATTTAGTGCCCTTTTTATTGGCAGAAAGTCCTATGACGCTACCCACATGGAGCTGTTAGGGTTCGGACTCTTGTTAGGACTAGGGTAGGTATGAGTTGACCAAAGATCAGGTAAATGTTGATCTAGATATCATTCAGATGCGACCTAGATACCTAGTTTTAAAGGTCATATGACCTAGTTACGAACTCGACCTAGATATCATTAAGGCAAACATTCTGCCCAAGTTTAAACAAGATCGCATGAAAATTAACACCGCTAGAGTGCGGACAAGCTTTTCCTGTAATTTGACCTGCTGACCTAGTTTTCAAGGTCATATGACCCAGTTTCGAACTTGACCTAGATATCATTAAAACATTATGACCAACCTTAAAAAAGATCAGACCAAAAAAGAGTGTGAACAAGTTTTTTTACAACTTTACCAAGTGACCTAGTTCTAAGAGTCACATGACTCAGTTACGAACTTGACCTACATATCACTGACAAAAACATTCAGATCAAGTAGTTTGAAGATCGCACAAAAATTAAGACCGCTATAGTGCAGACAAGCTTTTTCTATAATTTAACCTAGTGACCTACTTTTAAGGGTCACATGACCCAGTTATGAACTTGGCCTAGATATCATTGAGAACTTTCTCACCAAGTTTAAAGAAGATCGCAACAAAAAATTAAGACCACTAGAATGCGGACATGCTTTTTTTATAATTTGACCTAGTGACCTAGGTTTCATGGTCACATGACCCAGTTTCGAACTTGACCTAGATATCATTCAGATAAACATTCTAACAAAGTTTGAAGAAGAGCGGATAAAAATTAATAGCGCTAGAGTGCAGACACAAATTGTGAATGGATGAAAGGCGATCACAAAACCTCACCCTGTCACTATGTGACATATTACCTTACATACAGAGTTTAACAAACCTACACACAAACTGTTTCGTTGACAAATCCACTAAACCTACCCATATCAAGTCCTGTGGTGAAGCGGTCTTTTGCTTTTCACTGGAAGGTCCATTCAACGAGCTTTCAGTGGAGAAAAGTGTGCTTTCCAATGTGTTGCAGGTAGCCGAATATATGTGCCGCGGAAAAGTTTTCGGTTTCTGGGCTAATTCACACTGGATGGGTAGGTATTCAAAAGTCGCTGCTTTCAGGACAGACCGCATGCAAAATGTCTGAGAGACTTGTTTGTTCATATGAGAACCTGTAGGGGTAACTGTAAGGTTGGTGCACCCTTAAATGTGATAAAAACCCAGAGTAACAAAACGCTTTGCAGCTGACTGTTACATGGCCGTAACCCTTTATGTAACTGAAAAGTTTTTTGTCAATTAAAAGAGGCATCACCATAAAATGGTCAATCAATATCTTTAATCTTTTTGTCATACACACCATTGTTGATTTCAATGACATATTGCCATTATATTTCTATTTTTTTTGCACAAGTACATCGCATTTTTAAAGTTTATGGTCTGTCTGTATGTCTGTCTGTCGGTCTGTCTTGTCCTGTCCACCCATCTGTACATCTGCCTGTCTGTTTCCTCTCTCTCTCTCACGAGGACCAAACATGAAATTGTTTCGTATTAATTAATTGTACAAGGTTTTTATGTAAAAGGTCCATGAGACCTTTGATCTACTGACCTTAAAATCAATACAGGTCATCTACATGTGATTAAAATAAACCCTAACAAATCGGAGGAACATAGGTCTAATCATCTAGTCACACAAGTTTTTACAGTTGGGCACTATGAACTTGCAATTATACCTACTTATCTCAAACTAGATAGGGGTCATCTACATACCTCCCTTCCAAATCTTAGGCTGGTATACCAAATCTATGTTTAATAATTGGTCAGTAAAGGTCTGCTTATGCACTGACCACTACGTTCAAAGGGTATGGGGGGGGGGCATAATAAACAGCAATCTAAAAAATTGCCAATAGGAAGCCATACTGGGAAATTTCTTGATTATTTCCTTAGGTACACCGTGTCGTCTGTTTTATACTACCAACAAGGCAGTCGGAACGAAAGCAATATCCCCCGCCGCATGCAGGAATGTTGGAAAGGTTGTGGGTGCTTAATTGCAAATTAACTAATATATCTCCAGCAGTTTGGAAGTTATGGAGCAAATATGAAAGACATGGTTAAGTATGAACCTTCAATGACAACTAGTGACCTTGACCTTCAGCCAGCCAGGTTGGAACTTGGGTTCTGCAATTCATTTTGGTGAAATGAACATGATTTGAATAAACTTTGATAAAATTCATTGCTGTGGTTGAGAAGATATGAACCGCACACAAAATACATAGTTTAAATCTTCAATGACCTTGACCTTGAGCCAGACAGGTTGGAAGATGGGCTCTGCACATCACCTTGATGGGCTGAACATTTGATAACAGTTTCATGATATTCATTCTAGGGGTTCAAAAGGTATGAACCAGACACAAAATACTTAGTTCAAACCTTCAAACATCACTGGTGACCTTGACCTTGAGCTGGCCAGGTGGGAACATGGGTTCTGCATATTGTCTTGATGGGGAGAAAATTTGACTAAAATTTCATGAAATTCCTTCTAGGGGTTCAGAAGATATGAACCGGACACAAAATACATGGTTAAAATCTTCAAACAACACTGGTGACCTTGACCTTGAGCCAGCAATGTTGGAACGTTGGTTCTGCACATCGTCTTCATAGGCTGAGCATTTGACTAAAGTTTCATGAAATTCCTTCTAGGGATTCAGAAGATATGAACCGGACACCAAATACGTGGTTTATATCTTCAAACAACACTGGTGACATTGACCTTGAGCCGGCCAGGTTGGAACATGGGTTCTGCATGTTGTCTTGATGGGGAGAACATTTGACTAAAGTTTCATGAAATTACTTCTAGGGGTTCAGAAGATATGAACCGGACACGAAATATATGGGTTCAAATCTTCAAACACCACTGGTGACCTTGACCTTGAGCCGGCCAGATTAGAACATGGGTTCTGCACGTCGTCTAAAGTTTCCTTCTAGGGGTTGAAAAGTTAAGGACTTGACACGAAACGAGAGCACGGAAGGACGGATGAAGACCATTCCTATATCCCCCAGCGGCTATGCAGCGGGGTTTAAATATAAAAACCATTTCTTCTTATATTTGTATCAATTTTTGATTAAAGTCACTTCATATTCCATCATCGGACATCCATCGTCCATTCTTTTACTCTCCATTTCACAACGAATGTAATAAAGTGGTATTGTTAAGCGTACGTATATCCTTAATGCATATGTGCTTTTATTTCTCACATATTTTCTTTGCTTTTTAAAAGGTTGACCAGGATGTCGTTCCAAACAGCTTCAATGATAATGTGCCTGATTTTGTCCATAAGCTTTATTTGTAAGTCAAGATCTTTGATGGATTCCTTTTTTCTATCAGTGGACACAGTCAACAGCATTTCATTGACATTGAAGATAATACATCGAATCCATATTTTCTATTAGCCTACACAGTCGACGTAATTTAATTGATCCCGAGATTTTTCTGATCTGATCGAGAGGATTTTTAACAGTTTGTTTATACATTATTTAACAGGGCAACACAAGAAACACAATTTGAAGAGATTTCTTTTATTAAAGTTCAACATTTTTATTTGTCAGTATTAACAATACCTAAAGAACATCAGTTTTGAATTTTTATAGACATAAAACACAGTTTAAATTAATATAAATAATGATAAAATCATCTAATCAAACCACAAAGTTAGACTTGGTAATTTTACATGATCAGCACCTATGAACCTGTGCATGTGAAGTACAATCAATCTTAAAAGAAAGGACAATGCTGAATGAGGTCACACTATGCAGTCCCAATAACAAATAAATATTTGTGAACAAGCTTATTATTTATTTAATATGAACTAAGTAGTAACGACATTAACATTCATGAATAACTGTCAAATTTTACTACTATTTTAATGCTACTGAAATATTTCGAACTCAAGACATATCTTTCTCTTAAACTCCAACTTCTATACAAGTCAGTTATAAACAATCCTATATACCATAAGTATGGCTGTTACATGTATCCATACGATAACAGTGTAGATCCAGATATGCAGTAAAGGGTTACAAATCAGATGTTGCTGTTTCTCAAATGGAAAATAACACTAGCATTTCCACAAATATTGCTACATGTATCAGGTTGAAAATCATATGCACTGGTTCATAATATGTGATAGTGTATACTGCCACTTCACCACATCAATATAGACCCAAACCTTTGACCCCTTACTCCATGGATTATGGTTGTTATCCCGTGGGAAAACATGAAGATAAAGATCTGCCGGTATACACATGTCTTCTGAACAGGATCTACACTTTTGCTTCTCATTCATACAGCTATTTCTGACAAAGAATCAAACAGTGTTGATCCAGATCATGAGAGACCATGGATGTGTCAGCTGATCTGCATCTACACAGGTCGCACATTGATAAAACCTGTATATATGGAGTAAAGGGTTAACATTAACAATCAAGTCGGAATGTGAACAATATTTCAAAAAGGTGAAGACAACATCGAAAGTGAATAAAAGCTCCTGCCACCAAGAAAATAACTTAGCCACCATTTTATTAGCTCCTTGAATGGATTTGAACTAGTAGTCTTATTTTAAAATTTTTACCAATTCTAAACTTGGCAGTTATCATTAAAACAAATGTTATGAGCGGATTTCAGTACAATCATATATAAAATGTAAGATCATGTGGTAGAAATGGTTTTCTAGCCTGACCAAGTAACCTATATTTTGACTTAACAAGATCAAACTTTCAGGATATCATCTACACAAATATTCTGAGCAGGTTTCGTGATAAACAGATGAAAAGTGTGGCATCCATGTTTAAAATGTATATAATATAATAACATTTGAAAATTATTGAAAAATATTGTCTCAATGTTGTTATTCTTTTATATTTAAAACATGATCGTTGTATTTGCATGTAACCCTTTTTTCACCTCAAATATTTTATGCTATTAAAAAGTAATAAAGATCAAAACATTATAGTTTGTGTTTATTATGTACATAAATTTCAAATAATTATAAATTAAGGCCCAAGGTTCTGCTGGCAAACACACTATTCCAACAAATCCAACATTTATTCCGGAATATACTTCAGTTTTCAACATAAAGCATATCATCACTCAATCATGCAAGCAGTTTCACACAGAAAAATATAATCTGCTTTGATTTCCTAGGCCCAAGATCATAAAATCAAATCTCAAGCATCTGATTGGCTGGAATGGCGACCAGCATCTCAATCAGATGCTTGATATTTGAGACGGGTCTACAATCCTACATTTATGATCTTGGGCCACAGTCACATATAAAGATCTCATTTGATTCCCTAGTTATCATGTTAATGAGAATTTACAATCAAAAACCATGAAAACAAGCTAACAAATGACACATGTTTTTATTTCATATACATAATCACTAAGCAGTACAAAAATGGCGTCTTCAGTTTATTGCAAAATTTAAAAAAAAAAAGGTTTAAAGTTAAAAAATTACAGAATGCTTGTTAGTTTTTGAAACAATTTAGAACAAACATTTACTTTTTCGAATACAAAATTTCAACATTAAAATTAGCTTAACCACATTTCAGCTTTTCACTTGCCTACATATAAAAAAATCTAACAAAATACTTTTTAGCAAGGTGTACACACAGAACTCCTATATCTTTTGTAGCATAAACAGCCACAAAAAATAGTCCAAAAATGTATACACACCTGAAATAGTCGCTTTATAATGATATTATATAACAAATTTAAATCCAAGTCACATGATTTTACTGGTTATACGTATCAAAAAGTACACATAATAACAAACAGTGCAAGAGTTAACAAAATTTAAACGTTCTAAGCAACATGAAGTTTTCGTATGCAAGGTTTAAAAGGGGCATAATACAAGTAGTTTTAATCAGGAGTTACCATTCCACAGTTAGAAGTAGCATTTTGATACTGAGGATATTTAACTTATGAAAACTTGAAAATTCACAAGTCATCAAGTCACCAAAAATAACACTTCTGTGCTTTCTAGCAAAGGGTAAGCTCAATTATTTCTAAATATCTAAAGTTATCAAAAGTTATTGATGAGTGTCAGGAATGCGGACAATTTTTTCAATCTTAAATGGCTACAGTGCAGAACTGTTAACTGACCCTTTACTCAATATATACAGGCGCATGTTTTAACGCATGCACAACCAGTATAAATCCAGATCAGCTGGCACATCCCTGCCATATTATCTGGATCTGAACTGTTCGCTTTTTGGTCAGAAATAACCTAATAACTCATAAACAGAACAGTGGAGATCCTGATCAGATGGAATGGATGTGCCATCTAATCTGGATCTGTACTGCTTGCATATGCAATAAAGGTGTATAGATGGAGAAAAGGGTTAAAAGTGTAAGCATCCTGAACATTCAGGTGTGAGACTGGCCACAGATGCCAACTGACATATGATATATGTACCAATGTGTCTCTGACCTTTTCATAGGTCACACAACAATGCAAACATTTTAACTAAGCAAATGCAATTTAACAATAAATTTATTTTTTATAACAATCGTGAATGCATGAATTACAACATTGACAAATAACATGTTTACATTATAGTATTTATCTGACCCGATGTGTATATTCAATATATATGTCTGACCCATGAGTTAATATCATAAATCCTTATGTTGGGATATCCAAATATTCACATCCCAATTTTTGTAAACTTGGCAAAGAACAAGTATATCTATTTTTAATACCATAAAAACGACTTTCCAAATAGTTTGATATATCAATAATATTAAGGTCTACATCTCTCTATATATCTCTGCATAACAGTGAATGGATTTTTGACAATTTCATAATGATGCATCAAACTAGTCATCAAATACTATTTGCAACTGCTGCCATATATATGTAGGGAGAAACAAGTTTCCAGCACATTTAAATTTAAGAAAATCCATTATTTAAAAAAATGCATTCAAAATTCTATAAACAAAATGGTCAGTGAATTTACTGTATTGTGATTTGGAAATAACCCCAGATTCTTGCACCAAGCAATGCTATTAATCACCAAAGATACTGTTTTTTCTCTAAATAACAATTAATTGTCAATTATCATATTAATTTACCATCCTTTGTATCTGCACTAACTTTTAATTGTCTACACAAACACAAATAGGCAGAATTAGCAAAATCAAAATAACTTTTGATGAATTTAAATATTATCAAAACAGATTTGAATATGCAGCATATTTGGTTTGATAAAGGGATGGAGATGTAAACTTGGGTCTAGTGTAGACTCATTATCAGTCATAATTTAGCCATATGTCAGAGGCAATACAACAAACTGCTCAACAACTTTGTTGTTATTGTTGCTGCTGCATAAATGGCATCAACGATGCATTCACTGCTAATGAAGATTAGAATGTGCTAAAAGCACATGTTGAAAATGCTTCATATTTTCACAAACTGAGCATTATTTCACCTTCGAGCAAAAAGGCTCTAAGAACTTTTAAAATATGAGGAAGATATACCACTATTTCATTAAGGCAACAATTATTTTTTTGTAAATCATCAAATATAATCTGGGAACATTTGTAAACTTTACTCCATATTATTGAGATTTTATTGCATGTGCTATTTGTGTAGATTGAGATCAGCCATCAAATCTGTGGCATCTGATCAGGATCAGGGAGCAGTGTAGATCATGATCAGACAGCATGAAAGTACCAGCTGATCTGGATCTACACTGTTTGCATATGCATAAAACCTGAATATATGTAGTAACAGCTAAAAATATCAGTTATTACACCAGGCCACAAGACCTTTCAAAAATGATCAAAATGATGTCTTAGTACCTTTATTATTCATTAAACTAAATGGGTGTTCAGTTGAACACGTGTGTCGCCCTCTGCTGCTGTCAGAATAAAAATGCAAGTACAAAAAGGGGCATAATTCCATCAAAGAATTTGCCATTGAGCGTATTGTCATAAGCAATATAATTTGAAAGTTTGATGAAAAAATATTAAGAAATGACAAAGTTATAGACAACCTTTAGTTTTCGTGTAAAAATCCAAGTACAAAAAGGGACATAACTCCATCAAATGTGACCTTGACCTCGAGAATTTGGCATCATCTCAAGCCTGTTGTAATAAGCAATATAATTTGAAAGTTTGATAAAGAAATATTAAGAAATAGCAAAGTTATAGCCAACGTTAAGTTTTAGTGACAGACCGACAGACGGACGGACAAAGCGGTCCCTATGTATCACCATTTCTTCGAAAGGACAACACAAAAAGTAGTGTGCTTTAACATAGATTTTTTAAATTTTGAACGGGAAAGGCTTTATTAAACTAACAATTTCAGTTACCAGACCTGGCCAAGGTAGCTATCTTTCAAAATCATTTGTTTTCAATTTCCAGTCCTAAATCAGGGCTTTTTCCCCTCTTTTCAGTCAACTTCCCAATAAAAACTAATACCAAAAGTTTACTTTCCATGAGGTTTTTTCATTTTCTTTTAGAGGGCATTTCCCTATGTTCCCTGGCAGCCATGTATTATAATAGCTTCTTTACCTTGTTTAATAACAGTCATAAAATATTTCACAAGTATAAAGGGATCATATTTTAGAGATTTTGGTCAAGGCACCAAAAGACCTTATTTAATAACCCCAACAACAAGTCTAAAGGTTTGTGTGTCATACTAATATGCATGAACAATGCAAACAATAAATTGAAATAATGTAACAAGAACAAAAATTTGTCAGGAAAGGGTAACTAACGTTCAACTATGAAAACATGAATGAGTCAAGGACTTTTGTGAAGTTTTAAACCATTCTTTAATGGTTATTCAGTAAAACCCACATAACAAAATGTAACCCTTGTATTTTCTAAGCATAAGGACAAAAAATGCTTGCTAGAGTTATGCAACATTCCTCGTGACCAAAGAATGTAATGAAAGTTTAAAACTGCTTAATAATGACAACATGTTTGTAAGAGTAATATGATTTCATAAAACATTTGAAGTTTTTCTGTGTCAACATTCCCCATTCCCCACATTGTGCCCCATATCAAAATAACTATAACACCAGGAAAAAAACACAAATAGCTTTCAAATTTTCAAATTATAAAAGGTATCAAAATTATCAGGATAACACAAACAAGGGGCAATAATATGCAGTGCTTACTATAATTCATCTCTCTGTCTTAATATAGTGTATCTATTTTCTGAGGGAGCAAGTTTCTGGAATACAGATTCTGGGGGACTGGTTGGCTGTTCAGGTTTCTCGCTGGCATCATGAGGAATATGTCCACTTTGCTGAAAATAGACAAGACTCAGTTAAAAATACAGTACATGAATTGTACTAGATATTAATTATAGGCCTATTCACTCTAAGTGCAAAACATGCAAAACACTTCATTTTATGTGAACACATAATTTGCATACTGTCACATTAAAATTTATCATTGTAAAATGACTTGAAACTTCTATTCAAGCCAGCTGACAAGCAGCAGTACAGGAACATAATTGGTTTCCACAAATTAACTATATACTACATCATGACTGTGTAATATTAACCAAGCCTCTTACAGACTTCAGCCAACAACATTTCATGCCTATTAATGACTTTTCCATGCTTTTTTTTCATTTTTCCTATTAAAAGCCATAATTCTAATCTAACTTCAAGCATATGCTGCAATTGTTGGTTTGTGCTATCTTTACATTCAGTAGCTTTCTTTGATGATTTTCATGGTACATGGCTACAAACAGACCTGTCTAACTGTTTACAATTTTGTAGACAGCTGTTCCGAACAGAACAACATGGTGTAGAAATTAATACGAGTGCAACGAGTCTACAGCACAGAGCAGGACGGAAAGGTGCAGAAATCAGTGCATTAATTTGAATTAGGTAATGATACTAAACTGAACAGGCATACAATCAATGCAATCCCTCTTTATATTTCCAAGAGATTGTCAATGGTCTACTGTGCACAACATTAGGCTTTACTAAGGACTGCACATGAATTACACAACACAGGAATTACTAATAGTGTTTAAGACTGAATTGTGCAAGATAAAACAAAGTGTGCACATCAACTGTAACAATAATGAACTGTGCAGGATTACTAACAGTGAAAATGTCAAAATATACATGTACTGCACAGAACTATAATGGACTGTGCATTAAATACTAACAGTGTATAAACATACTCTGCACAATGGTAATAGACTGTGCAGCATTTACTAAAAGTGTATTAATCTACTGTACATAATCCTACTTTATTGTGCAAGGATTAACAATGGTGTATAAATCAACTACATGTATGCAAAATTACATTAAATAAATCAGAAATGGGTAACACTGTAACAAGACCAACTGAGCAACCTGTGATATCATTGCTCATCTTTTGCTACTAAAATAAGTTATCAGTGGAACTGATGGATGCTACACAAAGTACAGTGTGGGGACAGCGAAAAAGTGTCGCTATTTGATCCTACCGTTCAGAAAAAATACATCATTTAGTCGGAACATAAAGACAATATGCAAATCTCCTTTTGTTACTGAAGCTTCCAATAAAAAGACAATGAATTCTACTTGATTGCTGCTGAGAGACTGTGGGACACAATTAGTCTTATCTCTTACTATATGAAAAGGGCCATAACTCCGTGGATAGTCATGAAATGAGAACATGCTGATAATAATCTATTTTGATAGTCAATCTTCCCATTTACTTTCAATGAATGCCAACAGTTTCTAAAAAATAGCCCTCACATGAACGGTCTTATATTATACTTCAAAAGAATAACTTGGTGATAATTCCAAGTGCAGATAATATTTGCAAATAATCTTGTTAGAAAAGCCTGCACATAAATAATCCTATATTAAATTATACAGCTATTTAAAGGTCAATAACTCATCATTGATTCAAAAACACTTTAGACACAACCAGGCTGTATCCTGATGCAGACCTGTGGCCACAGCAATAATATATAGTTATTTGGTTTCTTGACAGGGTGTGTGAGGATATATTGCCGGTCTGGGTGTCATATTACCCGAGCCGTAGGCGAGGGATAATATGACACCCAGACCGGCAATATATCCTCACACACCCTGTCAAGAAACCAAATAACTGTTTTATTATACTGCAAAGCCTTTTTCCGGCAAAATATATTACGAAAACATTGATTTTTTTTTTATTTCGCTTATTTAATTTCGAATGGCTTATTTCCCCGCTGAGAACCTCAAAATTTACCTGTTTGACGTCATTGATTTACCTGCATGACGTCACTACTATAGAGTTTCAGCGGACTATCGGTTCGATATTTATTTTTAAAATTAAAGAATGTTTCGATTGTTTTCAACTTTATTAACTTGGCACAATTATTTCTTACAAAAATTTAAGTAATCCATAAGCTTACCGCTTAATAAATTAAGAGATAGGCTTAAGAATGTGAATTTTTAACAAGATTCAAAACAAAATGGCGGACGACAACAAAAAGGTGGGAGGCCAGAGGGGGAAATAAAGGCACGTGCAGTTCATATCTACGGCTGGTCCGTAAATAGGGGTGTACATCAACGGCACATTATCCAATCAAATTCAAGAAAATTTCTTTGCAGTATAATAATGTACACTTATGTATACAGCGATAAAGAATAATATATGGGATAAAGGAACATGGCTGCGGAGAGGAAGCAAGTTGTATGAGGACCAACAAACAGAACCATAATGCATCCTTATGACTGAACTGTGGACACAGCCATAATAAAGGCCGTAGTTTCTTAATACAGCACCATGGCCGCAGCCATAATATTTCTCAATTGTGATTGATGGCCTCAGCCATGTTTCATGATGAAGGACCATGCACACAGCCATAATCATAATCATACTGATGGGAAGACCGACACACCAAGGGTGTATTCTGATACAGAGCTATGTCTTCCTGAGAGAAGACCAACACCACAACCAGATATATCCTGACAACTGGACTTTGGATACAATCATGATGAAGGACCTGAGGACTGTACCACAGCCATTATTTTTTCTTAAGAAGAACCATGACCATATCAAGAATGTATCACGAAAAAAAGATCAAGGACACAGCACAATGTAACTGATGCAGAACTGAGGCTAAGAATGTACTCTGACAAGACTTGAAACACAGGCAAAACATATCCTGGTGGAAAACTATGTCTGCAACAAGAGTTATTGAAATGTATATAAAAAGAATGATTTGTTAAATCTTTATATAAATATTAGAAAATTTAAATAACGGTACTTTTTCCTAGAGAAATTAATTTTTCTGAGGTCTCTGACAACACTTAAAACACAGGCAGAGTGTTTCCTGGTGAAAAACTATGGCTGCAACAAAAGTTATCCAAATGTATATAAAAAGTATGATTTTTTAAATCTTTATATAAATATTTGAAAATTTATTTCAGGGTACTTTTCCTCGATAATTTAATTTTTCTGAGGTCTACGGATGTATAAATTCCATTTGAATGATGGGCTGAATGAGTTAATGCATGTTTGTGTTTAGTGTGCAAGTGTAATCTTAATCTGCACAGTGTAATGTGTGCATGTGTGATGTAAGTATTTGTAATGTGTTCATGTGTAATGCATAAACAAAAGAAAAACATATGCATGAAATTCTTGTTATTCCAACTTGAGAGATTTTCTTTAAAAATAATAATTAAATAAAAAACAACAACAAAGAACAGTCGAATAAATAACTAAAATGGAATTTATTGATGTGTCAATGTCAGTGGTCAAATACTCAAAATCTAATGCTGCGCAAGAGTGTATATTAAAATCCTGACACAACAATTGTTAGAAATTTATATTGATACCAATCACTGAAATAACCATACCAATCACTGAAATAACCAATCTACAAATAGAAAAATTGGTGCAAAAGTGATTAGTCTAATTAACCCTTTACTCAATATATACGCATTTGTGTCATCTGATCAGGATTACGTTCCCTATCTGATAAGAAATAACCTTATAACCTATTAAATACAAAAGCAAACAGTTTACATCCTGATTAGATGGCACAACTGTGCTGGCTGATCTCGATCTACACTGTTTGCCCAGGCCATACAGGCGTATATATGGAGGAAACAGTAAAGTATTACGGAGAAGAAAGATCAGTTTGCACTATAAGCTTACTACATTGATACATCTAGCAAACAGAAATTAATGTTAAAACTTTCAACAAACCGTATATCATTCAGTCAGTTAGTCAGTACCATACACTACAGTTCATCTTTCTGCACAATTGTGTATCTATTCTGTGACGGTTTGAGATTTTTAAACACTGATTCTGGGGGTGATGAGGGAGGCAGAGCTGTTGTTGTGGTTTCCGGCTCTTTAGGAAGATGCCCTGTTTGTTCTGTACTGCCTGGTTCCTGTTTTTCACTTTGAGCTGAAGGTGCCTCCCTACCTGCTTCAGGCTTATCAGTTCCCGGCACGCTGTCTTCAGTTTTGGTTTCTGTCTGAGCAGGTTGATTGTCAGGCAATGAACCAGTTGTAGACATAGCAGCCTAATTGAGTACATTAAAGCAATCAGAGAGAGCAACACTCATTTCTTGAAAACCATTTGCAAAAACCCACATGGAAGAGGTCACCTATCAACACCACTTGAAACTACAGATGAGAAACCCTTTTTAGTCAGTTACCACCACCACCACCACCACCGAACAAAAAGCACAGCAGCCACACTGTGTGCACAGTTTTCACCCAGGTGAAAATGTAAACATTACCTATCACAGCAACAAAGCAACACAGTAATGCATTTATAGCAATAAAGAAACCCACATCAACCATCGTAAAATCTTCAACATGATTCTAACAGGCTTTTTTATCACAAAACTTAGAATGGTTCTCAGTTCATGGTTGATTGAAACAGAACAGAATCTCTATAACTGAACAAACATACACAAGCCATATGTTTGATAATGGCCCCTAACATCAGTCTTTAGGGTTATTAAAACATAAAGTTTGATCTGCTCTACAGAGAATCAAACTTATGCTAATACACTTCACTAAACATATTCAAACCATATCTGATATATTGTTTTGATGGTGTTTTCCCCCCAGAATGAAAATTATTAATACTAAGACCTAATCTTTAGCAGTGCAGTAATTTTAATAATAATTTAATTAAAGGATTTCTGGAATAATGGTAATTTAATTAATTACATTTTCAATTAACCCCATCCCTGTTTAGCACATACTTCAAAGCTTCATAGTTTGAAAATTGATGATAATAAGTAAACAACCCGTTACTAAGTACCCTGGATACGACTTATTTCCCACGCATGACCAGTGTAGAAGCATATCCCTGCAGTCTGATCTGGATCTTCACTGTTACCTTTTTTTCAGAAATAATCTTATGACTCTTAACATAACTTGTATAGATCCTGATCAAGCCGTCCAGATAACTTTCATCTGCACTTGTTCATTATGGGATATACTAGAATTATTATTGACCGGTGATTTGTTCTGTGGATCTACAAATTCAAATCCCAGGAACTTATTATTGAACATTTGTATATCATTCCCACATCCCACCAATTGTTCATATGCCCTTTATCTTACAGCACAGTCATCATATTAAAAAACCAACTGCATATTGATAAATCGTGAAGGTTAGAGCGATTTTTTACTACAAATTTTGATTTTAATTAGATTTGGCCTAGCAAGCAACCTCTGAAACATGTGTTGCACTGCAGCACTTCCGAGTCGCCCATCATGTTTTTTTGTCATGCGACGACTGTTAGAACTGCTGCTCCAATCAAACAACGCTGTGTTTTATTTACAAATAACCTGGTTTTGCTGTCAAACAATTTTTTGTTGTAGTGGGTTCATTCCCATTGAGGATGTTGAAACAATAACAAATGGTGTGGCTTACAGTAAAGCAAACTGAAGGCTTTATTAAATATCAACAACGTTCTGTCAATTTCACTTTCCCACACTACTCAATGGCAATATCAGTTGTTGCGAATTGTGTTTAATGGTTTGGTTGCATACCAAAATCTAACCAAAATCTTAATTCGTAGTAACTCACTCACACCCAATAAGTCAAAAGTGGTAAATCCCAACTATCATCAAAAGTGCAAAGATTTCTAAGTCAAGGACACGGTGCCATGATCAACAAATCAATATCCACTTGTACTCCAGAAATGAATTGTCATAGGGAAATGATTGTTAGTGTCAATGCTCCATGAGAGAATTGGGCATATGGCCTATGCAACCAGTGTTGACCTAGAGCAGGCTGTAACAAGGCAGTCGGAACGACAGCAATATCCCCTGCCACAGATGTGAATGTGGGAAAGGTTATGGATGGTTAAGAGCAAATTAAATAATAGCTCTGGGCAATGGGCAGGCAGGTGAAAGCCAATTTAAGTGCAAGGATATGTTGTGTTCAGATAAGTTTCAGAGTATTGGCCTGCTCAAATACCAGAGGCGGCCTTGATCTTGAACATGGGTTCTGCATATCAGGTTCATGAACTGAACATTTCACTTAAGTTTCATGATATTCATTCCAGGGGTTAAGAAGATATGAACTGGACACTAAATGCATGGTTCAAATTTTCAAATACCACTGCTGACATTGACATTGAGGCAGCCATGTTGGAACATGGGTTCTGAATGTCGTCTTCATGGGGAGAATGTTTGACTAAAGTTTCATGAAATTCCTTCTAAGAGTTGAAAAGATATGGACCGGACACGAAATATGCTCAAACACCACAGGCTGCCTTGACCTTTAGCCAGCCAGGTTGGAACATTGGTTCAGCACATCATGTTCATGAACTGAACATTTCACTTAAGGTTTTAAAACTGTAATATGCACTTTTGCAGATTGGGATTTTGTTGTTTTCATTTCCAAGTACATCCATTTAGACATCTAAAGATGATTTTTAAAAAACATATACCGGGCATAACTCGGGAAATTCAGTATTTTAGAAGGGGACCCTCTGTTTTGAAAAATGGGCTGTAAAATCAAACATACTAGAAGCTAAATTCATCTCTATTTCTTTCAAACCTTGTAAAATTTTGTAAAATAAAGGCTAATCGTTAAAGGACATCACACCTGAACAGGAAAAAAACGAGCATTATGTTTAGAATTTATTTCTAACACTTTATAAATTGAATTTCTTTATGTGCACCCCAGCTTCGGAAATGCACATTTTTCCGAGCTGCAAAAATTAAGCAAGTTTTTATCTGTGATTTTTTGTGCATGTTTAATGCAGTAAAATAATAATGTTATACATAAAAATTATCTGCAATGTGTATAGAATCAAGTAATAAAAAAATCAAAGCACTTCACCGTCTCGTTTTCATTTTATTGGCCTACAAAATAGGTACCTAAGGCCCAGACCAAACGGTTAAAAACCACAAAAACCAAAGGGCTTGGTTTACGAATGTTCATTTTTTTTATACCCCCTCACATGTTTTTAACAAGAGGGCCATGATGGCCCTGTATCGCTCACCTGAGTACAAAAGTACTTTCAGCTTTACCCCAGGGCCAACATTTAAATAATGCTGGTAAAGGGTCTCTTTACAATACTCAACACGAAATATCTAAGGTCTAGTCGCATTAGTTTCAGAGAACAAGGGGTGTAGTTTGACACTAGCAAACATTCTACATGTCTTCAGTTCTTACTATTTAGCTCTTTGTAAAAATTGATAAGCCCCTGGGTGGGGCCAATTCGAGCCTGGGGTCATGATATGTATAAACGTGGTAAAGGTCCACAAAGTGATGTTATATGTAAAAATTCTAAGCTCTATGTGTTATGGTTCTAGAGAAGAAGACTTTTACCAGATTTTTCCTATATAATTCTATGTAAAATGGGCGACCCCTGTGGAGGGGCCAATTTTGACCCAAGGGCCATAATTTGAACAACTTTGTTAGAGGTCCATTAGACAATGTTTCATGCCAAATATCTAACCTCTAGCCATTGCGGTTTTGGAGAAGAAGATGTTTTAAGTTTTTGCTATATAAGGAAAACCCATGACCTCTGGGGCGGGGCAAATTTTGAACCCAGGGCTATAATTTTAACAATCTTAGTAGAGGACCACTAGGTGATGCTACACACCAAATATCAAAGTTCTAGGCCTTACAGTTTCAGAAGAAGATTTTTTAAGTTTTTGCTATATATTGATATAAGGAAAACCCATGACCTCTGGGGCGGGGCAAATTTTGACCCCAGGGCCATAATTTGAACAACTTTGTTAGAGGTCCATTTGACAATGTTTCATGCCAAATATCTAACTTCTAGCCATTGCGGTTTTGGAGAAGAAGATTTTTTAAGTTTTTGCTATATATTTATAAGGAAAACACATGACCCCACCCGGGCGGGGCCAATTTTGACCCCAGGGCTATAATTTGAACAATCTTGGTAGAAGACCACTAGGTGATGCTACACACCAAATATCAAAGTTCTAGGCCTTACGGTTTCAGAGAAGAAGATTTTTAAAAATTTCATGTTCAAAATCTATTTTTATCCTCTGTGACCTAGATAGGCAATGGACTGGAACCATTTGAACAATTTTGGTAAAGCTTCATGCAAGTAACATTCCTGCCAAGTTTCAGCAAGATTGGCCCAGGAGTTCAGGAGAAGAAGTCGTTTGAAGAAAAAGTTGACGACGCACGGACGGACGACGGACATCAGGCGATCACAAAAGCTCGCCATGAGCACTTCGTGCTCAGGTGAGTTAAAAACAAGAAATATGCAAGCAATCAGCTATGCGTGTTAAAATTTAACCTCAAAAAAGTAATTTTGGCAACCGTAACCATAGCAACCAAAGAATTCTTTTAAAGGAAAAAATCATCGTGCAAACACATAAAATTACTTTTATAAGACAAGTATCACAAAATTACTGTTCAAATACAGAAACAATAAAATAGCAACATTTTCCTAAATGAAGTACAGATTCCAAAATGATTTTAGTTTCATATCGTGATTCTGTTGCTGAATTATAGATGAGTCAGTATTTTGTTTGTAATAATATCATTACAATCTTTCAGTTTTCACTGCTACTAAATGAAGATGAAGAATAATAACAATTCTTTCTGAATTTTAAACCTATTAATTATACTATTTTCTCCGAAAATTACCTCACAATAATTTTTTTTTAAAAAGAAGAAAAAGGAAAAAAGTTCCTCTCCCGAGGATTGAACCGGGTCCGTTAAAATGAAGAGTCCTGATTGTTACCATTGCGCCACAGAGGATTGATCTAACTCCAGTCAATTTCATATAAGCTGTATTCATGTGTGTTCGTCTTCAGTCTTATTTTGAGTATTTGTAATGAAAATATTTATTTACTCTACATCAATTTTATATCCGCATTTTTGATTTAGTTATTAATGACATTATAATCGCGGGAAACACCTAAAGAGTAGACTCCTTTTACAAACAAGAGCTGTCCAAGGAGACAGCGCCCTCGACTATTCGAATCATTTGAAACAAATGCAAATTGAAGATTAAAACAATAACAACTATGGCCAAACATTCATGTGCAATCAGGAAAAGTATTAACAAGTGAATGGGAGAAAGTAATTTTTTAATGACAGAAATAATTCCATAATGTTCCATAAATATTGAACTAAAAAGGGGAATAACTATGAAATATTTTTGGAAGAGTTTAAAAAACTTGTTAGTAATTTATGATTGGAGAAATTTACTTTAAGTTAAATATCAATTACTTCAGTAATGTTACAGAAAAAGAACTGAAATGAAAAAAAAGCATTACTTTGAAAAGCATATAGTAGGTCAAGTGAAAGTGATCTAGATTATGATGGTGAAAATGATTTTCAAGTTTGAAGTTGATATCTGTATTAGTTATGGGCCAAGTGCATAAAAACTTGAAAACAAAATGTATTTTAAAAAGGACATAAATTTGAAAAAAAATTGTAGCAGAGTTTTCGGTCTTGGTGGTTATTGTAAAGATTATCATAGTGACTATACATGTATATTATAAGTTTGAAGTTAATATCTAATGTTGTTTCAAAGTTATGGATCAAGCGCATATTTCGGCTAATGCAAAAACTAAGTTCAAAAGGGGCATAACTTACAGAAATATTTCCAGTAGAGTTATGGGTCTTGTTGATAATGATTGAGAAACTGATGTCAGATATATATTTCAAGTTTCAAAGTAATATCTCTAGTTGTTTAAAATTTATGAGAGAATTGCATAAGTGAAAAGGGGCATAACTTGAGAAATATTGGTAGCAGAGTAATGGGTCTATTTCATAATGACATAGATTTTGATGGTGAATATAAATTCTAAGTTTCAAGGTAATATCTCAAGTTGTTTATAAGTTATAGGCCAAGTGCATATTTCCTTAAAACAAAATTTAAGTGAAAAAGGGGCATAATTTGAAAAATATTGGAAGCAGGGTTATGGGTCATGTTGTTTATTATGTAGATTTTGATGGTGAAAATACATTTAAAGTTTCAAGGCAATATCTCAAGTAGTTTTAAAGTTATGGGCAAAATGCATATTTTGCTAAACACAAAATATAAGAAAAAAGGGGCATAACTTGAAAAGTATTGGAAGCAGAGTTATGGGTCCTGTTGGTAATGATGTAGAATTTGACTGTGAATATATACATGGGTGAAAGTTGGAAATCTTGTGAATCCTGAAAATTTAGCTGGGGCCGCCAGGGCCCCTGGTGGGTCCAGGGCAACGCCCTGGTAGGAGGCCCAGGGGGGCGAAGCCCCCTGGAAGCTCCTGGGAATTAGTGGTTTTGAGTGCTTGTACAGTGCTTTTCCAGGATTATATGATTGCCAATTATCATGCAGAGAATGCATGATTTTCTGTTAACAGCTCTTGTTCATGGATATACCCTAAACATACTCTTTGATGTAGATTTAGAATGAAACATAACCTTCAAAATTTAGCAACATTTTTATTCTTGTGTCCATGTAGAAACTTCATTTTCTATATTTTTGCAACGATGTATTATCACAAGAATATTGTTGTTGTTTTTTGAAAGAATCAACCCACCAGCTATTGTAGGTGTAAGACCTGTAAATAGACTTCCCTATATAAACTATAGTAAACAAGACATGTTTCAAAAGGCTGACAATCATAGCTGGTACCATTATAATAAGGGCTAACTTACATGCTTTTAAAACTAATTGTTTCTACTGTCCCTTTCCAGGAAGAAAAGTAGGGGTCATGTATCAATTAACAGAGATTTGACACCTTGAAACCGGTGGTCTGTTTTTTACACTTCTGTGTGAACTTCAAAACTGTTTTACATATGCCGTCCTAAAACCAGGGCCTTTTCTCATATACAGTAGACTCCGAAAAATCGAATACACAAATTGTCAGCTAAAAATATTCTATTGTACCCGATTGGCCGGTAATCGTATTCATCATGAAATCTGCATATATTTGCTGAAAAGGGAGGTCAGGTAGATCGTGTTCTGGATAAATATGCATTATTTTATATGTTTATTTATTGATTAACAGACCCTTCTGTCATGTTCTGCTACAAAATCGAAGTTTCAAATTATATTATGCTACCGCGACATTTACACCCTGAATGTGAAATAATTATTAAAACACTAACCAATGCGAACATATTCCATAATAAATTACATCCCAATTTTATCTCAAGTATTATTGCATCATCAACCAATTTAACCCAGCTAAAAATGTGAAATGTCACGTCAAACGATTTCAAAGCAGAGCCGACAAAAAACACAGTCTTGATACGAGCCGACAATTTCCTTTAAAGTTGCATTTCATTGACGGTTGGTATCAGTGTTTACCTCCATACTGACTGTCAATCAAATTCAGTCTCCGTATGAAATTAACATGGAAGGCGGATCAAAGAAATGTACAAAAATCTATGAGTGTTTTTTAAACATGATTGAGAAATTACTTTTTGTTTGTTTCTGAATTGTGCGGATTAATTTATGCGATAATTAAAAAGAGACAATGGAATTTAAACGTGGATTATTGTAAGTATGTACCAATAACGTCTCAATAACGGATAGTCCTAGGCTGCTGTGTATTTGTATTTGTAATAGATTTTTTAACACCTGATTGAATAAGCTGTTTAAAAGAGGTGACAGGTTACAGTTTGTTTGCCCGGAGGCTTCACTGTCCCTGTTCATCGCTGTCAAAATATTTAATTGGATTTATCAGCTGAAAATAGACCAATAATAAGGGTGTCATAAGCTTTGATACGGACGATAAACGGTACATCCGGTGTCATTTCCTGTAAACAGGCGATGAAAAAATTCGATTTCAATCAGTTTTGGCCAAAAAAAATTCAAATTTTCTATTCGATTTGGCGATATATTCTCTTATCCGATACCCATATGGCCAATAAAATTTACATTGCTTATATAGGAAATGGTTTTGTGTTCGAAAATCGTACCCCATTTGCCGATATATTCTTATAGTCGATACCCGATTTCGTGGAGTCTACTGTACTGCATTTCCAAACATGAATTTGCTATCAGTGTGTCAGTAAAAGCATCTCATTTACTTAACATGTTCCTTTCATGCCATACTAGCCATTTAATGCCCCCAAAAGGCAAAAAAATTGGGACTATTTAGTGTCAGCCATTGTCTGACTAGCCCCAGTAGGAACATCCACTGGACTATTTACAAGTAATTAGCCTGTATTGGACTACAGCCTACAGCGAGCCAATCAGAATTGTCGTATTATATCGTAATTCACCGCTACCTAGGCGTTTAAAAAGCGTCTGTAATGTCTTGATGATCGCGAACATTCCCGATTGGGAGCGATTGGCTTTCCCGTTCGGAACTTATTGGCGGAAACGGTCGAACCCAGCTAGTCTATTTACGGGCGTAGCCGAACGCGCTCTTCTTCGTAAAAACCTGAAAACTGACGATTCGTTACTAAAAATAAAGCGCAAAACAGATCGATTCACTGGAATTTACTTTCGTTTTCGTTTGAAAGTCGAAGTCAGGGTTGAGGTAGCCCCCCCCCCCCCCCCCCCTCTGAAATCTCAACGGATTTACACGTTTTGGAAAAGAGATCCCTGAGGACATCGAAAATCTGGAACTTCCGGAGCAGTCCGGAAAACTTTCACCCATGTATATATTCCAAGTTTCAAGTTCATATTTCTAGTAGTGTGTAAGTTATGGACCAAAGTGCATATTTTCCTTAAAACAAAATTTAAGTGATTCTAAGTTTCAAGGTAATATCTCAAGTTGTTTATAAGTTATAGGCCAAGTGCATATTTTCCTTAAAACAAAATTTAAGTGAAAAAGGGGCATAACTTGAAAAATATTGGAAGCAGAGTTATGGGTCTTGTTGGTAATGATGTAGAATTTGTTGGTGAATATATATTCCAAGTTTCAAGTTGATATAATAAGTAGTTTTCAAGTTATGGACCAAAGTGCATATTTTGTTTAACGGACGAAGACGCCGATGCCAAGACGATGCCGACACCGGGGCGAGTAGGATAGCTCCCCTATTCTTCGAATAGTAAAGCTAAAAATAGTATCAACTGGAAACGTACAAATCGGCATTCGGAAAACACGAATTAGTGTCGGCATAAGTCGATGTTTGGCGGAAATATTACAGTTCTAAAACCTTAACTTTCATGATATTCATTCCAGGGGTTCAGAGACCACCAATTAACTTGCCAGTTTGTGTACATACACTGTATACAGCTGAGACCTTTCTTGAATTTAGTCTTAACATTTGAGAAGGTGCTACAAATTTGTTATTGTTGTTGTTGTTTTACATACATACAATGAATAAAACATTCAGAAAAGCCTGATTTTCAAAGTGCTATAAAGTAAGAAAGTTTATTTGGTCAGTATCCATGGAAAATGACAAAAATTACACTATAAAATCGTTCAGAGCAAAGTTCTTAATATTGCATAACACAGATCTAAGCAGCAAAGTTCACTAGGTCATTGACCAGCAACTAAAGGAATGCATCCTAACAACATCTTAAGATTGAATATAAATATAGCTGAAGACAGGTAGAAATATTGGAATTTTGATACTTGAAATTTTCACTCTGCTACTAAAATTTTTGTTTCAAATTTTATCACTGAACAACCAGTGAATGAATTGTTCAGGAAAGATTTAATTTTAAGATGGTATAAAGTTTGTGTCAAAATCTGGTTGATAACTGTAGAAAATCAAAGGTTAAAAACAGAATTTAAAAGATTTTTTTTTAAATCCCCAGGATGGGGCCCCTGGGCAATTCAAGAACATGTTTTTAATAATTTGAGTAGAGATCATCAATATCAATATTCATACCAAATTTGATGACAAAAAATGTGAACTCTATTGCATTAACAAAATTTTTGCTTTAATCTGACCTAGTGACCTTGACATTGAGCCGACAATGTTGGAACATGGGTTCCGCACGTCATCTTGATGGGGAGAACATTTTCCTAAAGTTTCATGAAATTCCTTCTAGGGGTTGAAAAGTTATGGACTGGACACGAAATGTGCGCGCACGGAAGGGCAGACGGAAGGGCAGACGGATGGACTGGAGAACTGAGATCGCTAATGCAGGACAAGTGTTGATGGCATGCCATGGCCGGAGGAAGCTCGACCTGATGATGATGATGATGATGATGATGATCAAAATATACAGATCTTTAGTACTTAAACCTTTTCCTCCATAGATACACTTTTATTGCATGGGCGAACAGTTTAGATCCAGATCAGCCGGCACATTCTTGCCGTCTGATCAGATTCTAAACTGTTCGCTTTTTATTCATCAAGTTCTATCTGACTGAAATGCAAAAAATGCGGATGTGCCGGCTGATCTGGATCTACACTGGTTGCACATGCGTAAAAATGTGTATATATGGAGGAAAGGGTTAATGAAAATATTATCAGCTGATTGGTTTCTGGAATTCGGGCTTTATTTGTGTTCTCATATTTTGCAATCAAACAAGAAGGGAAAATTTGAAAAAAGAGAAATTTTCAAGGATGTTCGAGGATTCTATCACTTTGTATAACTTGTTCACAAACCTCATGTTAGATTAATTTTCAACCCTACAACAAAGCTTTTTTTGAAGCTGACAATACATTCCAGTTTTTATTCACATTATTATAATGTACATAATACTTAAACACAACAATAAGTTACAGGCTTGTGTATTCTCAGATGGTAATATCTCTAAATGCTGTAAATCATTGTATTTATTCTTGTGGCCAGAAAAAGCTTTGTTGATGCACATGATATACCAGCATTCCAAGTTTTATGACATAAACTACAGTCATAAACTTTGGAAGTAATGACCATGTTTCGGTTTCAGTTGCGTGACAACCACATGAAATATGTTCATTATGACCACTAACAATAGCCACTAGCTGTTCCTACTAAGGCAAAAACCAAGCAAACCAAACATCCAAGCTGTTACAATAAAAACTCCCTAAACTAATGACTGTTGGGCATAGGCAAAAAACTGATTAGAAAGGATTCTGGTTTTTGAAGAATTACGGAGTTTGCACTATAAATTGTTTCATAACACTTCATTGGTTTAAGATAATCATGTTATAAGGAATGTTTCAATTAAATAAGCAGTAGAATCATAAACTTTGATAAAGTAATGGTAACTTATATTTTACATACTCAAACAGTGTCTGCAGTAAACTTAAAAAAATAATGACTTTGTTGCTATAAGTCACATGAAGTTGTGACTAGATAAATAGTCTTTGATACTAGAATGATGATTAACATTTTGTCATGGCCTTAGTGCAAAAGCAGTACAACTTCTTCTTGTATCAACCATTTATGAACTTAGAAGACAATGTTTGTTAAACATTGATGTAATGCCGGAAAATTTCATTTTGAAAGGACAAATTTTTATGCTAGAATAACAAATCTAATTGTATCGTTTGCATAAGATAAGATACTGAGTGGGTTTTAATTTCCTTCAATATCCACAGCAAAAAATAACCTCCCTTTACTCCATAGAATATGGCAGTTATCATGTGGGCAATCTGTGCAGATCAAGATAAGCCAGCACTTCCATGCCATTTGATCAGGATCTACAGTGTTCCCTTTTTATTTCTTCTAGATTTCTGAACAAAAAGCAAATAGTGTAGATCCTGATCAGATAGCAAGGATGTGTCAGATGATCTGGATCTACAATAGTCACACATGTGATAAAACGTGTATATTTGGAGTAAAGGCTATGTGAAAAACTAAACCAGCATCAATCTGATTAAAATCATATCCTGAAAACCGCTACGCTATCAGGATCTGACGACGAATAGCTAAAACGTGCTTTTATCACAAACCTTTTTGAACCAATCAGATTGTCGCCTACAAAATCGCGAAAGTGAAAGTAAACATTCTATATTAAACTATAAAAAGTGTTGAGAGCCTGCGTAAGACATATTTTGCTGATTTTTTTGTGTTTATGTAGTATTGCAATTATTTCTAATGTAATAACATCTCCAGATCATTTTGCGAGCGCTGTATATCATGCTTCCTGTGTTGATAATTTCTAAAAATAGAAATCGGGAAAAACCGCTAAAGCTTATGTACGGTATCTACGGGCCGTCATCAGATCTAACATTTTGTTAGATCTGACTTTAGTGAGATTGAACCAGCATAATATATTTAAGAATGCACTGTATTTAGCATCAGTAGCAGGTGTGAATGTCGGAAAGTGCCAGCATGCATGTACTTACTGCAGCATCTTGGGATATCTGTGGTGGCTGCTCTGGATCTGGACCATGATGGAATTCTCTGTGTAACTTCCCAGAGTGCAAATCTGCTACAAACTGCTTCAATAAACCAGGTTTTCTGTAATGTAGATTGTTTATATATGCTTAAATAAACCTGGCCTTCTGTAATGTACATTGTTCATATAAGCTTAATTAAACTGTGTCATGGGAAAATATGGAACTTCTGTCAGAAAGATGTTCAATATTGAACAATATTCTTTTAGTAGAAAATAATATTTATTTTCATTTTAAAATTCCCACAAAATCATTACACAAACCCACTTTTTCTTTCATATTACAGTTAAACTTCGGTGGCTCGAACACTGATCGCTCGACCACCCTTCTCTTGAACAGTTCGTCTGGTCATGAACTAGACCTCTATATTTTCTATATTGTTCTAACTCCGATGGCTTGAACAACCCATAACTCGAACAGTCGAACACCAATCAAGGTCTGGACAGTTAGATTTCAATGTTTTTGACATCCCTTGACTCGAACAGGCTGTTATCAGTAATCATCAAATGTGCGAACTAAGGCGCGATCATTTCTCGCCAATTAGGACAATGCACTTTTAAATTTAGTTGTGTAAATAACCCATTAATGCAGATAAAAATATTTTGATTGTGGTGTTACTGTATACCGCACTTATCATGATTACAAACATACTGTTATTTTTTAGAAAATTGTGATTGTTTTTTCGTATTTATAAAATTAATTAGAAAATCATAAAAGTTTTTTCTATAGAATTCAAATCTAATGATTTTAATAACATTATACATTTAATACATTAAAATAAGAAATATTATGAATTGTTATGTTTTAGCTTAGTTTAGTCAACAGAAACCCATTCTTATGTATCAACCACAGATCGCTCGAACTACCAATGGCTCGAACAAATCTGCCGGTCCTGTGGAGTTCGAGCCATCGAAGTTCAACTGTATATGTATTTTTGATTTCAAGCTACAACTTTACAACTGTTGTGATGTTATCTCCAAGACTTCAGTCAAAAGCAAGAAGCTTTATGTTCATGCAAATGGGCAAACATTTAATTAAGTCTTTACCTCAACGTATATGTACAACATCTCACGAGTGGCTAGTGTAGATTCTAATCACACTGCATGGAAATACAGGCTGATCTGGTACTACACTAGTCACACATGGGATAACAAGTGTACACTCTGTCTTGATCAGGTAAACATATGCTTTATGCTCCACAGAGTCTTTTATTGTGTTTTGACTTTTAAACTGTTGGAAAAAATATAATTATGTCCAGTGATTTATTATCTCTGAAAAATGTTAATAATTAATGAAAAACGGTAACAATAACTAAAAACTTACTCTAAATCTGTTCTGACATCATGTTTAAAAAGGTACATATGTCTAAAACTGTCTATAGCTAGTATTGGTAAATCATTGGCTGTCTTCCCTAGATGATGTAAGGGATGAGTAAACTTTGAACCATCTGCTGTCAGGAAGTTTACACTGTCTGAAAAAAAAACAACAACACAATATCCTTTAGTACATGGGATAATGCTTGTATCTTATATCCAACCTGTGTAGATCCAGATCAGCAAGCACATCACACATCTAAGGAATCTGATCAGGATCTATACAGATCTGTTGGCTGATCAGCATGTACACTAGTGCACAAAGGATCTAAGCCAATGTTAAACTGCAAAATCATTTTTACATACAAGTACACCATTCAAGAGCACAAATGATAATAATTCAAAATCTTGTTTAATAAAACAAATAATAATTAATGATGTTTTTTTAAGTATAGAAAGACTGAATCTTGGTTAGCTGATATTTCAAATTATGAGAATAATAAAAAAGATTAGAATCAAGCCATGTCATATCTTCTGTGATATTTTTACTGTTCTGATTTTGGAAAAATGGAAGGTGATTTTGCTACAAATTTTAATTCTATGTTGTTGTTTTTCTACAATGTTGATAAAAAGTTGTTCTTCTACTAAAAGCAATTTTATCTGCTTACTTGATGACATTATCGGAATGGCATAGCCTTCCAGAAGTAACATTTTTACATGGGATAGTTCATTTGTGGACAAATAAAAAAATTGATCATAATGTCACAGCAGATTTTTGGGATGAATTGCAGAGTTTACAAATACAGCTAACTGGAAGATTGCTTATGAACATCTATTAAAAAGAATTAAAAATAAAGACATAAAAAGCCTTGTAAAAATATGACATTTATTTGTTCTCATAATTCTTGTTTATTTTGTCGAGATTTGGAAAATGAAGCCTAATCATAAATACAAAAGATTATTTCAAAAGCTTATATATGGCATTGACAATAAAATTCTGTTTGTTAACTTACAGTACACTTACTTTTTTCACCCAGTAGTTCATTCATAACTGCGCTGTTAAATTTTCTTACTATTTCAGTATCTTCTAATTTGTGGAATAAAATCAGGAATGGCAATCCTTCTTCTGTTAATTCCTGAAATATCGAATAATAACAATGTATTAGTGTTCACCCCTTTAGATTGCTGAGCCAGAATTTCGGATATTCTGCGCCTCTTATCTGTTAAAACTACACTCTTCAACCACTTAATTATTTAGTGTCTGTTAAGGATTGAATATCCTAAATATTATGACGTCATGTCTGAAATTTGTAAGGTAAAATTCCGGTGATCACTAAGTTATAAAGCGTAACTAAGTGAAGTTTCAACAATTAAGAAACCATGGTCACTTCTCTAGGCTCTGTTCCCTTAGGGTTTCTTACTGTTTAAACTTCACTTAATATACACTAACTATAACATAATGACTGACAAAACAGTAACCTTTAACTCAAAAGATACAACTTTTATGACATGGGAGAACAGTGTAGATCCAGATTAGCAAGCACATTCGATTGTTTGCTTCATGGTCTAAATCTACATTATTTGATCAGCTGGTACATATGTGCTTTTTTAAAGCGAAAATGCAAAAGCGAAGATTTGCAATTTGTTTTCTTACAACAATGCACATCAAATTTCATTCATGTCTGTGAAACTGTTCTTGAACTTGTTGCCTAGAAACAAACCGACAGACCCTATAGTCCTAATTAATTAAACACATGACGAAGGTTATATAACTCCAAATTTGTGAAAGTGTAACGGTTGATTCTCGCATGTAATTATAACTAAAATTATAATTCAATTTAAATTTAATGCAAACTAAAATTTAAGTTAACACAACTTGGGAACCAGAGGAGCTTAATATCTTACCTCAGCATTTTCAAAAGTGATTTCTCTAACTAGTGGTACACATTTATCCTGCATCCACACTAACAAGTCATCATAACTGCCGATATCTCCCTGGTAGGCAATATCTTCCCTGCGAGTCTGAAATTATTTAAATATGTACATTAAAAACAGTTAAAACATCCAAACTGATATAAATTAGTCATTTGAAATATATATTGCCCATGTAACAAGGAATATACAATATCACAGCCCAGCAAGTTGCCAGTTGATACTTTCGATGTAATAAAAGCTATCAAGAAATGCTGACCAGGTTCGAAGCTAAAAGAGTAACATCAAAAGTGTTGGCTCTACAGAGCAGACAAGCAATGTAACCCATTAAGTCACTTACAAAAGGGATAGCTCTATGTACAGAAACCTCTCAATAATAATATATGTATATGATATTGAGCAAATAAGTGTTGATGTAGTGAGAGATAATGATCATTTGTGTGAAGGTACCAGGAGTTTCAAAAAAAAAAAAACAACATAATATTTACATATAATTTACAAAGGAATGTCAAAATGCCACAAAATACACCAGAAATCTTGCTGGTCATTGAACAAAGCCTAGATATCATCCCCATACACATTCTAACAGATTAACCCTTTACTTAATATTATAAGTATCTTGCATGAGTGTGAGGTGAAGATGGAAAAATCTGTCACCGAGGGGGAACTGTTTTGCGGGAACGAGGCTCTGCCAAGTTCCCGCCAAAACAGTTCACCCGAGGTGACAGATTTTTCTATCTTTACCGAATTTCTCATGCAAGATACTTTTTCTTGCATACCTTTTACTGTTCATAACATTTGTGTACATTTATACAAACTAAATGTGTTTCCTTAAGCTGAAATATTGACGTTAACGCAAACCATATTTTCTAAATGACGTCACTATCTTGAATATATTACGTCAGATACTTGAAGAAGTGACGTCACTCTTGTAGCACGCGAACGTTATCTTTTCCCTAGGGAATAGATAAGATTTTCTTTCCCCGGTAAATCACGTGGAAATACTTATCCAGTATGCAAGAAATACATATTCTATCACATATGCTACCAGTGTAAATCCAGATCAGCCAGCACTTTTGCCGTCTGTTCAGAATCTGCACTGTTCGCGTTTTGGTCAGAAAAGACCTAATGAATCAAAAAAGCTTACATTGCAGATCCTGATCTGGCGGATGTATCAGATGATCTGGATCTACACTTTTAACCCAATAAAGGTGTATGCATGGGGTAAAGGGTAAAAGTGAAGACAGGATAAAGGCTTTCCAGGTAAGTGAGAGGAGGAACAAAACAACTGAGTGCTTATTAAATGAACTTGGTGGAAATATTATGCCCCTAGGCAGAAAATAAGCTAAAGTCTTTCCAGATTAAAGAGCAGGCAGTGCTAATTTGGTCAAATATTGGCAATTAAGGGGCCACAACTCCGGAGTCACTGGTTATGAACAGTAAGTACTTACATGTGGTGGACGGAAAACTATTTTAGCACTGGTCTCAGCTCTCTCTGCTGCAGATATATCTCTGTAAAACACAGAAATTATCAGGAGTAAATCATCTGAAAACTTTTCCTACACGGTGTTTTCTTTGATATGCATGAAATATTGTATCCCTGCTTAAGGAATACAAGCAGGTTATGGATATACTCCAGTTGTTCTGGGTTGAAGGTTATAAAACTGAGATTGGAAACCAGTCTCAAATCTCAAGCATCTGATTAGCTGAAATGGCGACTGGTCGCCATTTCAGCCAATCAGATGCTTGAGATTTGAGACTGGTTTCCATGCTCAGTTTGATAAGCTTGGGCACAGATGTCACCTCTGAAATTTTATTTTGAAGCACACTTAGTGTCAAAATTATTGTCATTCTTTATTATTTAATAGTAGGAATTTTATGTTATCCCAACAAAAGGTCCTGATGTAAAAAGGTAACTAATTCCATTTTAGCTGAAGTCAGGACATCTGAAAATTGCTTCATCTTATAAATTTCAATGAATCAGTGCTGATAAATCCTTTTCTATGAGGTATACATGCAGAAACATCTTTTTCTATGAGCAGTGGTCCTATTATTTTTAAAGTAAAAGGAGCTTAAATGAAAATAGAAGTCGATTCTGAGCTCAAAACATACAAAATAGCAGCAGCTCAACTAAGGGAGCCGGGTTTTATGGTCAGTATTGCCAGGGGAAATGCGGCCCCCGCCTCTCATAAAAACCAAGGAATAAATTTTGTCACTTGTTTGCTATGAGGTATGTCACTTCTGTACTGAACCTTCAATATTTCCTAATCATATAACCATTCTAGTATTCATTCACAAGAATACTGTGCTGGATAAAAGGCATACACTTACCCTATAGCCGCATGAAATACACAATCATCTCGGAGTTGCATGGCAACACGTCTGAATGTCTTGTATTCATCAGAGAGTTTGTCTTTAAAATAACCTATCACATTGCGTTTCACATTCTGAAATGATTTAAAGAAAAGCTTTTTATCAGAAGAATTTTTTGTTAGTGCAATAAAATGTGAATTGCTGACCTAATTAAGAATCAGCAATCAACTTCTTTACCAGATGACAGTTGCTGCATTTTACTTAACTTTATTCAAGGTTTGTAAACACTTAGTTTTCGCGATGCATTAAACGCGGAATATTAAAACCCTATACATGTACTTCGAAATTCAGTTGCAAAGTGACACAGCTGCTATAAATTTGTACAATTACGATCTCAAAGACAAAAGATCCAGTTACCATTCACGCCGTTATCCGGAAACGTTTGATGATTTAACTCGCCTATAATCCTTTCATTACTCAACAAATCTGATTAAACCAATTAACCTTTTTATGTTTTTTTATTGTCCCATCATCAGTGATCATAATATACAGGAACGCGTGCATTATCGATAATTTGTTTACACAGCAGTTAACTTTCTAACCACAGGTGTGTTGTAACGTTTCAGTAAACGAGACTGATTATTGGTAAATCAGCGTTTACAATTGGCCAGTTGTGATTGCGTTAGGCGGGTTTTCAATTTTATTTTTGATTTGATTGACGCACAAGCCGAATTCGCCCCGGGTCATGATGACGCATGCGATTTTTCATTAATTTTGAAATATCAGTTGTGCATTTTTGCTGAAAATCAGACAATGTCTGGCTGGCAAAAACTTTTAGAATCCATGGTGCAGACTAGATTTCATATTCCGTTTAAATAAATACTTCAAGTACCAATAAAACTGCCTTTGACATCCATTATAAATTACTGTGGTATCATTTAATTTCGCTGGTACGAAATTTCGCGCAATTGCCGAAAAAGACTGTTTCGCGCGCACGCAAATTCGCGCAAATCCAATTTTTCAAACAAAAATATTATTATCGATATTTTACCGACCAGTTATCAATACCTATTGTTTATTTGAACACGCGAGCTAATCAGGTGTCAGTTGGCCCCCTGTCAATTACCACTTCCTTTGTTAGTCAATTATCGGACTGCTGTTTATTCGGCGCCGCGAACTGACACAGGACCCGTTTGATCCATCTATCTGGACCATTCATATCATAATTGGCATGTTAAATTTCTAACCCGTTTTATGGTCTGAAGTGTCAATTTATTGCGAAACAGTTACTCAAAAAAAGTGTTGATAAATTTATTATGAGATGACAATGATACTGTGTGGTAAAACGTGACCAGACCTTAATGCGCGGACTAAATTGGCGTAAAAGTTTTGAAGTAACATTAAACATATTCCAAAAGAAATTCGACAGTTATAACTTATTTTATTTTTTTCATTAACAAAATTATTTGATACTTCTAATTTATATCAAATTGCGAGAAGGGCAACTATATATAAAGTGTAGGTCCATTCGGACATAGCATGTTTCGGATACGTATGTGGAACATTTTGGTTAAATTTTAGCTTAGGTTTTAAATTCACGCACTGGAACGATCTCGAAACACGCGAAAATTAAGCCATCGCTAAATAAAATGATAACACAGTATAAGATTAAGCAGTTTATAAAGAAATGAAATACCTCTAATTCTTCTAGTTCCTCCAAATTATTGTGTTGTTTGATACTGTCTTCTACTTGACCTTTGATGAACTCTGTCAGAGCTTCTGTCGTTCTCTGTCCTCGGTACTCCTTCTTTACTACCTGACCATTACGGAACAACTTCAAAGTAGGATATTTGGAGATGTGGTACATTGTTGATATACCATCTGAAAATCAAATTAGTACTGACCAGTTTTCCTTCATGCATAGATCAGAAACCCAAGGTATATAGTATTACTATCAAATGATAAGATAAATCTTCAATACAAAATTTTTTAAGTGCATGGATGCTAAAATTTTAAAAATAACAACAGAACATTCACACAAACAATTCAGACTAACTTCCAGTTTTTTCCACCCAACAAGCATGTAAAACTTACTGGTCATTAACCTATAACCTTCCAAAATTTCATGGTTTTTCAAGGAGTCGACAATGTTTTTCTTATAAATTTCAGTGATCAATTTCAGACAGATGGATATTTGTTGGTCAGCGTTTCATTAAATAGCTGAAGCTGTCATCAGAAATGGTCAATGTTCAGGTGTTATTATCATTTGTCAATTAGGTGATTAAATTCAATGTACAGGAAACAACTAGCAGATGAAATTTGGGCAAGTATTGGCTTTTCTTTTAACTCTACTCCATAGATAAGTCTTTTAAAGCATGGGCCAACAGTTTAGATCCAAATCAGCCTGCAAATCTGTGCCATCTCATCAGGATCTAAACAGCTTAATTATAAATTAATTTAATTCGGTTATTTCAGAATATTGCAGATCCAGATCAAATGACACAGATGTGTTGGCTGTTCTAAATCTAAAGTGGTCATATGTGATAATAATGTATTTTTTATATATAAGGGTTAATAAAAATATACAGCTATAATATCATCAGCTTACCCAACTAGAATTATCACTGAAAGTGATTGAATACCCCCACATGTGTGCTTGATACTTGAACTGGTAATTCTTAGAATCAATGTGTGCCAAAAAATGTTAAAATATGTGAAACATTTCATTAGAAATCATCCAGGAACCATTTTTTCTATTTTTAGTAACAGTGAACAGTGACCTTGACCCCACCAGGCCCATTTTCAATACCAAGTTTCGTCTTCACAGACACTACCTACATAGCAATTTTCACCACAATATCTCATTCTGAACTACACTTATTGAGCATATACAGTTTTTCTATTTTTAGTAACAGTTACCCACAGGCCTTACTTTCAATTCCAAAAGTTGTCTTCACAGAAACCACCAATACACCAAATTTCATTCAAGAATCTCATTCTAAGCTATAGCTACTGAGTGGAAATGAAGTTCTGAAGTTAAAATAACAGTGACCTTGACCTTGAACCCACAGGCCCCAAAGTCAAACCTAACCTGTAACTTGTAATGTTACATCTGTGTCCCAAAAAATAATTAAATCTATTAAGTATTTCATGAGTTATTGTCCAGAAACAGTTTTTCTATTTTAAGTAACAGTGACCTTGACCCCACAGGCCCCACAGTCGAAATCAACCTGAATCTTCTGTTACAGTTTGTCCTACTTTGAAAGCCAATGAGATTGCTGCATTTTGTTTTAAATTTGAAAAATATTTCCAATATTCTGCAATTCGTCCCCGATATGAACTCCGATACAGAGAAAATACAGTGATATTTGGCCTACGTGACTTTTCTAGAAAGTAGGCGGAGCCTGTATTGTTTACTGTAAAATGTTGATGCTTTCCATAATACAGGCATTCTAAAGTGGCCGACCATCGACGAAAGTAAAATTACCGATCTATACAGTAAAATCATCTGTATAAATGCAAAACAACAGAAAATGTTAACCTATGCAAATTACATAATGACTACCATTCCAAAAATGAACTTACACCACTAGAATAACTTTTCGTAATATTGACGTACTAACCTGGGGCAGTATTTTCTTTGTTGTCGAATGAATTATTAACAAGTTGCTGAGTATCCAATGTAAGAAGTTGTGACACTGTAACATCATTACCGGTATAACTAGAATCAAAATTCGACATTTCTTCAAACAAAAAGTTTTTGAAGAACTCATTATCGCTATCCAGAATTGTGAAGTCCATGACGCCATTAAACCTTTTAGAACAAAAGCCAACACGAGACTGCGGCAATTTAATTCTTAGGTCAGCATGTACCGGGCCAGACATCACGTGACATCAAAGAACGGTGCCGCGCCACTAGATTATTTCCCTGGCTTGTAAATCAATTTTTGGGTGGAGTCGGCGTTTGTCAGTCAACGTTTTGCCGGGTGTGCGGACGTGACAAACCGTAGGCAAGTTATTGTTCATATTTTAAAAAATACGGAACATATTGCTGCCCTCGCCGTCGTCTCGCTTGCAATATATTCCGTATTTTTAAAAATATGAACAATAACTAATACATGTTACATCTATGTCCCAAAAAAGGATTTAATCTGTAAAGTATTTCATGAGTAATCATCCGGAAACCATTTTTCTATTTTTATTAAGAGTGACCTTGACATTGACCCCACCAGCCCCAAAGTTGAACCTGACCTGTATCTTGTGATGCAACACCTGTGTACTAAACAATTTTAAAATATTTGATGCCTTTGAAGAGTTATCGTCTGGAAAGCATTTTTCTATTTTTAGTAACAGTGACCTTGACACTGGCCCCACCAGCCCCAAAATCGAACTTGACCTGTATCTTAATTCTTATGATGTTACACCTGTGTACCAAAAATTATTAAAATCTGTCAAGCCTTTCATGAGTTATCATCCGGAAACGAAGAATCCGACCGACCGACAGACCGACCGACCGACAAGCTCACTCCTATATACCCCCTCAAACTTCGTTAGTGGGGGTATAATTAACATTTTTTCACAATAATCTTGATGTAATGCTTATCATGTTTAATTAAAGTTTTCAAGTGTTTATCTTAACAAGAGCCAGTCGGAAACGACTGCAAGCTCGACTATTCGAAAAGTCAGAATTATTAAGCACATTGTAACTGGGCTTCATTTAAACTGGGGAATGATTCAGGAGTTTATGACACCTCCAACAAACACACATGAACAAAAGTTTCTTAATCCAAGTTAGGAATTCAATAAATTACACTTAATTTATTCTTGTAGATTTTTTTAGGGTTTACACAACCCAGCCCATAAACCACTGATCCCACACCCATCAACTTACTATCCCTGCCCACCTATAGCGGTGTGGCGTGGTGTAGTACAGTATGGTATGCTGGTTGCTGGTGTTGTCATTGTTGGTGTTGTTGTTGGTGGTGGTAGTGGTGGTGTTGGTTGTTGGTGTTGTTGTTGATGTTGCTGTTGGTGGTGGTGTTGATGTTGTTGTTGGTGGTGGTGGTGTTGCTGGTGTAGTAATAGTAATAGTAATAGTAATAGTAATAGTAATAGTATGGTATGGTATGGTATGGTATGGTATGGTATGGTATGGTATGGTATGGTATGGTATGGTATGGTATGGTATGGTATGGTATGGTATGGTATGGTATGGTATAGTATAGTATAGTATAGTATAGTAATAGTATAGTAATAGTATAGTAATAGTAATAGTAATAGTAATAGTATAGTATAGTATAGTATAGTAATAGTATAGTATAGTATAGTATAGTATAGTATAGTATAGTATAGTAATAGTATAGTATAGTATAGTAATAGTATAGTATAGTATAGTATAGTATAGTATAGTATAGTATAGTATAGTATAGTAATAGTATAGTAATAGTATAGTATAGTATAGTATAGTATAGTATAGTATAGTATAGTATAGTATAGTATAGTAATAGTATAGTAATAGTAATAGTATAGTAATAGTATAGTAAAAGTATAGTAATAGTATAGTATAGTATAGTATAGTAATAATATAGTAATAGTAAGGTATGGTATGGTATGGTATGATATGGTATGGTATGGTATGGTATGGTATGGTATAGTATAGTATAGTATAGTATAGTATAGTATAGTATAGTATAGTATAGTATAGTATAGTATATGCCCCACCCACCCCACAATTACTCAACACTTTCAACCAAAGTATGTTAAGTACATCTGTTGTAAACATTTTCTATAGCATTACATATGAAAAACACTAACATTGAACCTGTAACAATTATTTATAAGTCTTAATTCTAATTTCAAGTGAAAAGGGCAAAAATCAAATATAAAAAAAACAAGGATGAGTTATGGGCCTTTGAAAATAAACATGATGTAAGATAAAATAAAGGTATACAAAGTTTTAAACCTTAATTTTTAAGTCTAAAAAGGGCAGTAATTTGAAAAAAATCAAAGAGTTATGGTTCTTGGCATACATAGTCAGGGTCATGATGATGGATAAGTTTCAAAGCTATAGTACAAGAAGTATGAAAGTAACTAGCTTGCACGCAAACTTTAACCTGAAATTCTAAATCAAAAAAGGGGCATAATTTGATTAAAAATGAAAGAAAGAGTTATGGTTCTTGGCATACATAGTCAGGGTCATGATGGTAAACAAGTGTCTTAAGTTTCAAAGCTATAGTACGAGAAGTATGAAAGTAACTATCTTGCAGGCAAACTTTAACCTGAAATTCTAAGTACAAAAAGGGCCATAATTTGATAAAAAAATTAAAGAAAGAGTTATGGTTCTTGGCACACATAGTCAGGGTCATGATGGTAAACAACTGTGTTAAGTTTCAAAGCTATAGTACAAGAAGTATTTAAGTAACTACCTTGCACGCAAACTTTAACCTGAAATTCTAAGTCAAAAAAGGGCCATAATTTAAACAAAATGGAAATTAGAGTTATGGTTCTTGGCATACAAACTTGAATTATGATGATGAACAAGTGTTGAAAGTTTCAAAGCTGTAGTAAAAGTAGTATGGAAGTTATGGGTTTGTACAGTAGCTTGCACGCAAACTTTTAACTGAAATTCTAAGTCGAAAAAGGGCCATAATTTGATTATCATGAAAGAAAGAGTTATGGATCTTGGCATAAATAGTCAGGGTCATGATGGTAAACAAGTGTCTTAAGTTTCAAAGCTATAGTAAAAGAAGTATGAAAGTAACTAGCTTGCACGCAAACTTTAACCTGAAATTCTAAGTCGAAAAAGGGCCATAATTTGTACAAAATGAAAATTAGAGTTATGGTTCTTGGCAGACAAACTTGAATTATGATGATGAAGAAGTGTTGAAAGTTTCAAAGCTGTAGTATGAGTAGTATGGAAGTTATGGGTTTGTACAGTAGCTTGCACGCAAACTTTAACCTGAAATTCTAAGCCGAAAAAGGGGCATAATTTGATAAAAATGAAAGTTAGAGTTATGGTTCTTGGCATACACACTTGGGATATGATGATTAACAAGTGTTGAATGTTTCAAAGCTGTAGTATAAGTAGTATTGAAGTTATGAGTCTGTACAGTAGCTTGCACGCAAACTTTAACCTGAAATTCTAAGTCGAAAAAGGGCCATAATTTGATCAAAATGAAAGTTAGAGTTATGGTTCTTGGCATACACACACGGGACATGATGATGAACAAGTGTGCCAAGTTTTAAAGCTGTAGTATAGGTAGTATTGAAGTTATGAGTTTGTACAGTAGCTTGCACGCAAACTTTAACCTGAAATTTTAAGTCAAAAAAGGGCCATAATTTGATCAAAATGAAAGTTAGAGTTATGGTTCTTGGCAAACACACTCGGGACATGATGATGAACAAGTGTGCCAAGTTTAAAAGCTGTAGCTATAGTAGTTTTTAAGATATAGGTAGGTTGCACGTAAACTTTAACCAAAGCGGGACGCCGACGGCGACGGCGACGCCGACGCCCAAAGTGAGTACAATAGCTCGACATATTCTTCGAATAGTCGAGCTCAAAACTAAAGCTGTAACACAGTTTCTGTCACAAGATGTTTTCATACCCCTGTTCTCCTCAAGACTGGACCACATGAAAATCATGTCGGGTGTATTTACACATGTCATAAGTAAATGTAACTAAGAATACAAAGAATTGTTGCTGGGCAGTGTTGCTGACATCAGTGGGTAAGTGTTCTTGCATGCCTTTAATGCCACCATGCCCTGATAAAATTCCTGGACAAGGCCTGTTAAACGGTTTGGAGTGGGAGATATGATTATTAGCTAGGACTAGTAAAGAAAGGCTTACTTTCATTATCACAGTCCACCTGGCCAAATGCAACTTTTCCTTTATCCTGAAATCAACAAAATAATTAATCAAACTTAACCCTTTATTTCATTGCACTGATGTTATTCTGTTATTCAATGGGTGAACAGTGTAGATCCAGATAAGATGGCACATCTTATTAGGATCAACATTGTTCCCTTTTGCTCATTAGGTTATTTCTTACCAAGAAGAAACCAGTGTAGATCCAGATCAGATGTCATTGATGCTGAAATGTATCAACACTGATTGCACATGCAAAAACAACAAGTACATTAGAGTAAAAGGTAAAAGCGCCTAAAAAAGCGCCTAAAAAAAGAGCACCAGAAAGTGAGATATACATTAAATATCCTTGTTGTTTATTTTTTTATTGCAAACCAATCTGAACTTGAAAATGATCAAGTCAACATACTGTTGTTTGGAATTTATTGTAGTAAGATATGATCTTGTCTGCAAACTTTAACCCCAAAAAGGAACAGAATTTTATCATAATCAGAGAAATGGTATTTGGAAAACCAATCCTGGGTATGGTTAACAAAGTGTATAAAGTTCCAAAGCTATTATTACAGTAGTATTGAAGTTAAGACATTCTAGGTAAACAATCATGGTATATAATGGTAATCAAGTGTACGAAGTTCAAGAACTGTTTTTATTTTTCAGTAATTTTAGGTTTCGCAAGAGAGCATTTGACCAAATGGTGTCAGAACCTATTTGTCATCAACGAAAATCAGAGAAATTTATTTTGGGTATGGCAAACTGCACTAATTGTTACACAAGCATAGGAATCTGAGGAAAAACTTACAGGATACATTTCTTGCACTTTCTTTGCAGTTTCCTCAAACACAGGTTTCAAAATCTGACTAAATCTGCACCAATCAGCATAGAAGTTGACAAACACCAGTTCATGTGTAGCTGAAAACATAAATAAAGAGAGCATCTAACATAGTTATTTATTCTGATAAACACACTATGGCAGTTGCAACACACAAGAGGTGATTGCAAAAGTAGTTTTCCTCTCAAGGACTTAAGTCAACTTGGTTATTGGATCATCCTGTCTTGTATAAAAAAAATCAAGAATGACAACATTGAATCTTAAGATTTCAAATTTCTTGTTGGGAGTTTACTATGATGTTCATTTTTGGATATGATGTTGAAGTTCAAAAACACCTGAAACTTCACTGACATCAACAGATACTTTGATTTTTTGCAGGTGGGGGTGTTTATTAGAATGAGTATGGTATATATTGTTTCTTCCCATGTTGAGGATATGACCCTTGAGAATACATACATTGACTAAGAATTCTAAATTATTGGCAATAACACAAAACTATTATAGAGATAAATATTCATTTATGGTTCAGGTATATTAAAATATGTGGAAAACTTGGGGTGGGGTACAGGATTGGGTGTAAGTAACTTCTTAAGGGGGGTCAATGCAACATATTTTATCTTGTTACAAGTCCAACATTAAACAGTGTTACAATTATTGGGAACACTAAGAAATTATGTACATTTTTAAAGCAGGAAAGTTAAAATCATTACTCAGTTGTTAATGTGTACAAATGTATGTTTGATGTAAAATCAAAATATAATGTGTTCCAACAAATGTTACTCTATAAAACAATCTCAGCACTTCGGGTTAGGATAAATGACAAGTGTGGTAGTTATAAAACAGGAAGGTTATGATGTTAACAACATCTTGAAATATGCAGCAAAAACAGAAGTGGACCATTTATTCAAGGACATTATACAATATTTATATCACTTGATAAAAGCGCTGCCTTAAATTTTAAAATGTACAAATGTATCCATGTTGGCTTGATATTTCTTTTTGCTTAATATCTTTTCTGGGAATTGTGCTAGCTTATAGGTATTCATAGATTTTTTTAACACACCTTGCACTCGAGATTTGCTGATGGAACTGTTGCATAGAATAAGACTTTGGTGTTTTTGGTATTTTTAAGACTTACAAATGATATTGTTGAAGTTTCCACCTCCAAGTTGCAACACTTCACCACTGGTTCCATGCACCAGCAACACAGTCTGAAAAATAAGTCCAACACTAAATTATTTTCCTGTAACAAGGGTTCTGAAAAATCCACGCCTGAACCAAGGATTAAACCCAGGACCCCTCCCATGACAGTCCGACGCTCTACCATGTCGCCATAAAAGCTAGCTCTATGGCGGGATAGTACAAGCGCAGTACTAACTCAACCATAGCCTGGTTACATACAACCCCTCTAGATTGGAATTTGTCCTCGAATTTCCATCAAGTATAGAGATTCACTTGTGAAGTGATCTCAACGTGTTTAAACATCCTTGGCAGGTCCCATGTTGGGCGCCATTTGTAACAAGGATTCTTAATAATCCACGCCTGAACCAAGGATTGAACCAGGGACCTCTCCCATGACAGTCTGACGCTCTACCACGTCGCCATAAAAGCTAGCTCTATGGCGAGATAGTACAAGTGCGGTACTAACTCAACCATAATATCTATTACCAGGGTTCGACGTTAACTTTTCAATAACTAGTGGTCCAGTTACTTTGAAAATCTACTAGACCTGACCTATTATGTACTAGACCAAAATGTTAACGGTACTACAAAACTGAAAATGTACAAAGACGTGATGTAAGGGCACAGCACTGATACATGTATATAAGTTAAACATGCAAATATACCATGAACAAACAAAATAACTAACCAAAATAAGAAAAAGTGATTACCGTATAAAATAGCTTCAACTCTGAACTGTCAATCATGATTTACTGTTAACAACTTCAAAAAAAATGTCGGGTATGAGTTACACAGTTACTAGGTTATAGTTACACATCAGTCAGGACATCTGGCCCTTGGGCCCCCATGCCACCAATATTCAAGGGCTTGCTGGGACCTTCAATGGCAAAAATTAAGAAGATCGTTCATATTTGACATTTTAATGTCGTCTGTCAGAACGAACAACAGAACAAAACCGGAAACAGTCCGCTGTAGTATTACTTGGGATCCCATCAATTTATTAATGAAAAAGGAATTGTCGCGAGTATGTATGCATTTGTTTTTAGTTGGCTTTATCTTACAATAACAAAGTTTAATCATTGTATAACTGATCATTGGAGCACATAAATAAATGCGGATAGTATGAATTTAATTACTCCTGACAGTTCCTATTCCATAATGAATATCATTACGATATCGTAAAATCCGAAAAAAAATGCCTCGATTTGACTTGGAAAATGCCCGTATGGTTACGTCATTGTCTATTTGTTTCATTGTTGCTCTATGAAATAAATAGACTATGACGTATACATATGGGCATTTTATATGTTTTATTTTAGATAACACAGCTTTGATCTAGATAAATTAGCAATTTAGTTGAACACATGTCAAGATTGTTGAAAAATAGTAACAACGAAGTTCCCAGTTACTGAAGGGAAATTGAATCGGCAAATATTGTCAGAGATTTACCAAAATATGCTTTTGAAACTTAATTATACTGAATATTTTGGCGGATTTTGACAATTTTGCAACACGACCACTCGGTCCAATTAGCCTAGGACGTGACAAGACCGAACTGTCGATTAACTAGTAAATGTCGTTCTGTCGGGCCTTAATGTCGAACCCTGATTACTGTAAGTTAGATCTGTATCCAATAAAGGTAAGAGTCGAAGTGCCGGGAAAATAGATGGAAAAGAGAAACAAAGAGGGTTTCACAGGGTTTGGGAATTCATGCGTATTTTTGTGAAATTGCTCACCAACCACTCACTCACTGAACCACACAATACAAGATACGTCACTGCCTGCCTGGAATACAGTTAGGCATTTGAATACATGTATACACATACACAGTGAGTCAACGATCACAAACATTGATGTAAGACGCAAGCTAGCATAAAATATTGCCTGGGTTACACATTCCCCCCTTTAATGGCCCCAGACATTTCAAACAACCCGAAAATATATCAGCGTTTTTTTTCCTTCTTTAACTACCTCTGCAAAACAGTACCATTCCCAAAGGTGACCGGAGTCTTCCCAATTCAAAGTACCGGACTTTCCCAATCCCCAAAGCTAATGTTTCCAACAACAAACAGTGTCGTTTCCCAATTGACAAAAAGACTTTTTCCAAGAAATGTTGTTCAGTGTAAACAAACCGCACCGTTCAAAAGGGGAGTAACTCTTATCAATGATCCGGTTAGACTCTTACTCAGTTGTTATCATTAAATAAAGAACAGACATGTGCAGTCTTTGATCCGGTCCGCGTTTTTATACACGTCCTTTTTTCAGACTGGTTTACGGTCAATAATTGCAAGTTGACTGATTCTTACTGATAAAATTGAAGCGCAAAGACCAGTCTACAGAAACTGAAAGTAGTTTACAAACTTCACAACAACGTTTAGAATGAGCGATTATTCAAAGGAAAACTTTAATAAATACTCTTTTGTTGCGAGATTTTGGGTATATATCGACAGATCCCATGCCATTGGCGACGAGTCTCGAGTCTGAGCGATTTGAATCAATGAATATAGGTACCGGTATCGAGCAACCTCCCGTACTTTCCACTTTAAACTTGAATCCAGCCTTCCGACATATTTGGAAACCAAACTGAGTCCCACTCGGAATCTATCCTTGAGCTAGCTGTAGCCCACTTCGATTATAATTTCAAATGCAGATTCATCAGATTCAGTTCACATTAATTGCAAGCTCAAAGAAACTTTTCCTGCCAATGGAAATTATTTTTCCATTGACAGACAGTGACATTGGATTGGCAGTTACTTAGTTCTGGCATAACAGTTACATCACTTGAGGGTTTCCTGTTAAGGAACCATACCTTATGATGCTTAGTGAAGCTGAATAAAACCCCTAGTGTTTATTAACATGAATTTAAAAAAATCCCAATTTGTCCGCTTTTGCGACAGCTTTTTTCCCAATTTCAAGATTTTACGACACGAAAAATTCCCAATCGTAGGGGAAGGGGACCCTTTCCCCTTCGGTGAAAAAAAGGGCCTACATTTAAATAATGCTGGTAAAGGGTCTCTTCACAATACTCAACACGAAATATCTAAGGTCTAGTCGCATTAGTTTCAGAGAAAAATGATTATTTATGTTTTCCTATAAAAATCAATGTAAACTAAGAGAACCCTGGGGCGTGGCCAATTTTGGCCCAGGGGACATAATTTGAACAAACTTGGTAGATATCCACTAGACAATGCTACATACCAAATATCTAAGCTTAAGGCATTGAGGTTTCCTGTAAGAAGATTTTTTAAAATTGCCTTTTGTACATATTAAGGGCCCCCGTGGCAGGGCCAATATTGACCCCAGGGCCAACATTTAAACAATGTTGGTAAAGGGTCTCTCCACAATACTCAACACCAAATATCTAAGGTCTAGTCCTATTAGTTTCGGAGAATGATGATTTTTCATGTTTTCCTATATAAATCAATGTAAACTAAGAGAACCCTGGGGTGTCGCCAATTTCGGCCCAGGGGACATAATTTGAACAGACTTGGTAGACATCCACTAGACAATGCTACATACCAAATATCTAAGCTTTAGGCATTGAGATTTCAAGTAGAAAGATTTTTAAAGTTTGCCTTTTTCACATATTAAGGGCCCCCGGGGCAGGGACAATTTTGACCCCAGGGCCAACTTTTAAACAAAGTTGATAAAGGGTCTCTACACAATACTCAGCACCAAATATCTAAGATCTAGTCCTATTAGTTTTGGAGAAAAATGATTTTTCATGTTTTTCCTATATACCTATATGTAAACCAAGAGAACCCTAGGGCGTGGCAGATTTTGGCCCCAGGGAAATAATTTGAAAAATCTTTGTAGAGTTCCACTAGAGGGTGCTAAATGCCAAATATCTAAGCTCTAGGCCTTGTGGTTTCAGACAAGAAGATTTTTAAAGTTTTTTCTATATAAGTCTATATAAAATGAAGTGACCCCTGGGGCGGGGCCAATTTTGACCCCAGGGAAATAATTTGAACAACATTTGTAGAGTTCCACTAGAGGGTGCTAAATGCCAAATATCTTAGCTCTAGGCCTTATGGTTTCAGACAAGAAGATTTTTAAAGTTTTTCCTATATAAGTCTATGTAAAATGAAGTGACCCCTGGGGCGGGGCCAATTTTGACCCCAGGGAAATAATTTGAACAATCTTTGTAGAGTTCCACTAGAGGATGCTAAATGCCAAATATCTAAGCTCTAGGCCTTGTGGTTTCAGACAAGAAGATTTTTAAAGTTTTTCCTATATAAGTCTATATAAAATGAAGCTACCCCTGGGGCGGGGCCAATTTTGACCCCAGGGAAATAATTTGAACAATCTTTGTAGAGTTCAACTAGAGGGTGCTAAATGCCAAATATCTAAGCTCTAGGCCTTGTGGTTTCAGACAAGAAGATTTTTAAAGTTTTTCCTTTCGGTTGCAAGGCAACCAGAGTTCTGCTTGGAATTGATTTCTTTGAACAACTTAGGAAGAGCTTCATGCAAGGAACATCCGTGGCAAGTTTCATCAACTTTGGCCCAGGGGTTTAAGAGGAGATGTTGTTTAAAGCAAAAATTGACGACGCACGACGGACACAGGGCGATCCTAAAAGCTCACCATGAGCACAAGTGCTTGGGTGAGCTAAAAATCTCGCAAAATTATTATAAAAATCAAACTGTCTGAAATTCAATTTAAATAGAAGGAATAATGTAGTTTTATCAATTCAAGTTCATTTACAGATTGTATACAGTATAAGTTCTGATTACTACTGTATAAGTACTGATATTGGCGGGGGCTTAATTTTGGCTAAATTGACAAAAGAATATAATTGGAATGTCATGAATGTTTTCACACACTGGTATTATAACTGAATATTAAATATGTAAATGTTTATCATTGAGACAAGAAAGAATTTATGCAATATCAACATTATTACATTAAAAACTGTTATGAAATTAGTTTCAGATAATGAATCCGACAAACACGACAATGCAGCACTTTTACTTTCGTTCTGGCAATCTTCAAAAGATTTCTTTACAGTTGTATCGCTAAGGCCAGTATCACTGGATGTTGATGTTGTTTTACTTTGTGTCAATTATAAACATTTTAATGATTTTGTCTACTTTCCTCATTTTCTTTGAATAAAATTTGCAATTTTGTAAATTTTTTTTCTATAGAAAACTGAAAAGAACTAGAAAGTGTACCATATCTATAGAGGATATTTGTTTTTACCAGTGTAAGATAGAAATATATTTCACAGAGTGAGCTCCAGAATAGGTATTTTCACGATTTGCGGAGCCACGAGTGAAAATACATAATTCCGGAGTTCACGAGTGAAATATATTTCTATCTTTCACTAGTAAAAACAAAATTTCTTTGTATTTTATGCTTTTCGTGCAAAATTTGCGTGAATTTGACAGAAAAGTTGCAAGAAATGGCGCCAAAACTGCTTGTTTATGACGTGACATCAAATATACAAAGGACTAGATTCACAAAGACTCAAAAATGGCCTAAAATTATGTTAAATTTTCAAATTGCATTTACATCATGGAAAGTGTGCTATTTATAATATATAATGATTGTTTTCTTTGAGAGATAAGAAATAAAGATAAACTTAAGCACTGAAATGATGGATCATGCATGTCAAATGTGTTTTGAATTTGAAAATGTTGCAAAATACACATCTTTATGTTAAATTTCCAACATACTTTGGTGACTTTCATATGGAGCACAGGCCTCGACCAAAATAATTTATACATTTTTAATTGTATTAAGACATGCTCAATTCATGGTCAAAATCTGGTTTTGGTAGAGAATTAAGTGTGCCCATATTGAAATCCTCTAAAATCTGCTCTGAAAATGGACCAAATTGGAACTTTTTGCATATTTTCATAATTTTAGGCAATTTTGATGGTCCATTATTGAACTGTTTTAACAGTGTTCAATATAAAACTTTTAGATATCGTAAGTGTAAGCACTGATATATTCAACAACATTAAAGTTTTAGGTTTGTAACAAAAATTAAAATTTTACATATTTTTAGGCCAATACTAGGCCTTCCAGAACATGCTCCTTTGAGCCCGTTTTCTAAACCTTCTCATTTGGTATGTTATGTGCATTTGGGTACCAACATGAAAATATCAGTGAAAATAAAAATGATATTCCATTGTTTGAAAACAGTGAAATACCACTTATATTTCGCCAGGAAAATTCTGTAATTCACTGAAAAGCATAAAATAAAAATCCTGTCCTATACCATCCCAAACGTGTTATATAGAATCTAGAACTAGGTACCGGGATTATGCGAACAGCTCGGCATCAAATTTTCAACTTTCAATTGGGATTTTTTTTTTAAATTTGAAAAAAATTAAAGTTTGTGTTGGCAATGGGTACAATAGTCGGACCCATGGTAAGCAAAGAAAAAGGCCTGCATGTTGACTTGTAATCATCAAACTTAACTATGTACACAACTGATATAACTTCATTTAAATTTATATTCAATGGTCTAATAAATGATTACTGCAACTTAAAAAATAAAATTCAGCAGACACAATATTTAACATTTTCCTTACATAATTTCACTTCTTATTCTACATGTAAATTCACCTGCAACAAAGAACCCCAAGCTAAGAATTAGTTAGAGACAAAAGGGTTGTATCAAAATGCTATGATGCTCATATACTGAAATCCCTGAGCCATGTTTGTTTTCTATTAATTTTAAATTTAAAATCATAGTGAATTGAAAGCTGACAATCAATGAAACATCAATATTGTTGAATCGATTACACACAACACTTTACAATTATCTGATTACAATGTTTGAACTTCATTGAGAGTAGCAATGGATATTTGTTCATTATAAATACCTACCAATGGGAGGCAACCTGTTCTTAACCAACAACAAAATGCCTACTATCAGAGAGTCAAAGGGAGATCACTTATTCCAAACTTTCTATTGCTTTAGACCAAAAGCAGCTCTATAGTAAATAATGGACTAGCAGAAGAAAGGCAAAAGTTTTACGAAGAATATAATTGTTTTTGTTTTGGTGTGGCAAATTCTTTTTCGGTCCTTCCGCGAAGACTGAAGGTATAGTAAAAATAGACTGATTTAAGGTAAATTTTCCAAAACAATGTGCAACTCTTACCAGATATTTTTTGAAGTTCAGTGTTGTTAACAATCAATCATTGACAGCTGAAGCAATTGTATATTATACTGTTTCTAGTTTTGGTTAATTATTTTCAAAATTGTTAAGTGTATACTACAGTTAAATATCTTTAACTTAAGTACAATGTATCAGCGCTTTGACCACATTAAATATTAATTTAAACAAGTCAGACTCAGTATATATGTTTTCAGCATTTTAGTAGCGTTGGCATGTTGGCTAGTTCACAGGGATTTCAACAGCAGGGCTTTTCATCAGAAAATTGGGAAGAGGCCCTGGTCTTTCCAATTGGGAAATTTACGGCAAACAATGGCGAGTACTCTTAAATTGCAACACTGACATTAAGTGTTCAGTTTTAGTTCATGGGATAAATTCCACCATGGTAGACATTAAACAAGGAGTCCGTCAAGGGGGCATAAGCTCTAGCACGCTCTACTTAGTCTTTATAGACGAGCTTTTTCATAGACTCCAAAGAAACAAGAGGTGTTTGTCAAACACAAATGCCCCCCCTGACGTGCAAGTGATATCTATTAGCATTGAATTTAAATTTTTGGAAATTTAGAGACTTTTGTAAGCTTTAGCAATGAAGGGTACCAGTCATGAAAGCAATTTACAAGACGGTGGAACTCCTATATATCAATAACCAGGTCATCCAATGAGAGGATTACATTTACCTCGACAAACATAAGCGCGTGTAGATTAACCTAGTCTAACACAAAGGATTTTATTGTAATTTAAATCAAATATTCGCTATTGGCGGAGATATAGTAGCTCTAGTGTTATGTCAATTCCGGTAATGTGCAGGCTTTAGTGACCATCCATACGAAACCAAAGCATTTAATAAACACAAGTGAGTGATAATCAGTGCCTATTTATGACACGGCATATATTGAAATAGTTTAAAATTAATGTTATGGATCATTAATATATATCTTTACTTGAAATTGTCATGGGGAAAAATAATCACAACTTTACACTGAGAAGTATTTTATTTTATTATACAAATAAACATAAAAACGTTGTCTAGTTATTGATCGAACAAGGTTTTTTGTTGTCAAGGCCACCGTGACCTTGACCTTTGACCTACTGACCCCAAAACCAATAGGGGTCTTCTACTGGTCACGACCAACTTCCACACCAAATATGAGGTCTGTATCACAAAGCGTTGTCTAGTTATTGATCGGACAACGTTTTTGTATGCAAAGGCCACTGTGACCTTGACCTTTGACCTACTGATCCTAAAATCAATAGGGTTCTTCTACTGGTCATGACCAACCTCCACACCAAATATGAGGACTGTATCACAAAGCGTTGTCTAGTTATTGATCGGACAACGTTTTTGTATGCAAAGGCCACTGTGACCTTGACCTTTGACCTACTGATCCTAAAATCAATAGGGTTCTTCTACTGGTCATGACCAACCTCCACACCAAATATGAGGACTGTATCACAAAGCGTTGTCTAGTTATTGATCGGACAAGGTTTTTGTGGTCAAGGCCACTGTGACCTTGACCTTTGACCTACTGACCCCAAAATCAATAGGGGTCTTCTACTGGTCATGACCAACCTCCACACCAAATATGAGGACTGTATCACAAAGCGTTGTCTAGTTATTGATCGGACAAGGTTTTTGTGGTCAAGGCCACTGTGACCTTGACCTTTGACCTACTGACCCCAAAATCAATAGAGGTCTTCAACTGGTCATGACCAACCTCCACACCAAATATGAGGACTGTACCACAAAGCGTTGTCTAGTTATTGATCGGACAAGGTTTTTGTGGTCAAGGCCACTGTGACCTTGACCTTTGACCTACTGACCCCAAAATCAATAGGGGTCTTCTACTGGTCATGACCAACCTCCACACCAAATATGAGGACTGTATCACAAAGCGTTGTCTAGTTATTGATCGGACAAGGTTTTTGTGGTCAAGGCCACTGTGACCTTGACCTTTGACCTACTGACCCCAAAATCAATAGGGGTCTTCTACTGGTCATGACCAACCTCCACACCAAATATGAGGACTGTATCACAAAGCGTTGTCTAGTTATTGATCGGACAAGGTTTTTGTGGTCAAGGCCACTGTGACCTTGACCTTTGACCTACTGACCCCAAAATCAATAGGGGTCTTCTACTGGTCATGACCAACCTCCACACCAAATATGAGGACTGTATCACAAAGCGTTGTCTAGTTATTGATCGGACAAGGTTTTTGTGGTCAAGGCCACTGTGACCTTGACCTTTGACCTACTGACCCCAAAATCAATAGGGGTCTTCTACTGGTCATGACCAACCTCCACACCAAATATAAGGACTGTATCACAAAGCGTTGTCTAGTTATTGATCGGACAAGATGTGGTCTACGGACCGACATACCGACCGACATACCGACCAACCGACCGACATGTGCAAAGCAATATACCCCCGCTTCTTCGAAGGGGGGCATAATAAATGCGGTGCAAAAATTAATCACATTGACACAAGCTGCCCATCTCTGGCGGACGACATCACAATGCTAGCAATTTACCTGAAAAACCTACAAACCATGCTAAATATTTCATATGACTACTCTAGAGAATATGGGTTTGAGTTTAATTCTACCAAAACAGTATTGATCGCGTTTAAAGGCACTCGGAAGGGAAATATAGTTCCGAAAACACTATTAAAACTGGGAAGCAACCCGCTCACATGGTCAACTGTAGCTGCTCACTTAGGGGTTACCTTATCCTCCAACAGAAGATTTTATCAAACTATTAAAGATAACTGCACTAAAGGTCAAAGGTCATTTTTCTCGATGGCTGATGTCAGGGTGAGGCCAGATGGCTTGAATTCACTAACATAGGTTAGCTTATACAAGAAGGTAACTCTACCGAAAGTGTTATACGGATCCGAACTTTGGTCAAATATAACCATTACCAGACTGAAAGAATTAAACCGCTTCCAGCACTTTGTTTGCAAAGTCATCCAAAACCAGCCGACTAGAACCAGATCCGATATGACTGAATCTATGCTTGGCCTGAAACCAATACAATCCGAAATAACAAAACGAAAATTACTTTTCGTTCAGAAACTCTTAGCCCTGCCTCCAAACTCGCGCTCTAAACAAATTATAACGGTTAAACTTCATCTTGTCAACTCGGACGCAAAACTGTGCCGCGGCTTCATCGCCAATATAATAGATATCGCCAGCGATAACGGTCTGCTCCACTTTTTAAGCCAACATTTAACAAATGGATCGTTTCCAACGAAATGCTCTTGGAAAACAATAGTCAAGAAGTCACTTAAAGACTGTAGCAATCATAGCTGGAATATCCGAATAAACACAGATCCTGACTTTGACAGATTTAAAAAATTACAAACACATCAATCGAGGTGTCAATTGTGAGAGATGTTTCCAAGTCGAAGAGCGAAGATTGTATTTATCATTTGTAGAGAATTTCAATAAATCTGATATATAGCTAGGTGTTTGATTGTTTATGGATTTGAAAACTAGAAGCGCCGTGTGGTATATACATCTGTATTGAAAAGGAAGCCATTTCAGTTCTTTGAAAAGAGAGGATGACGGTATCTTTATAAGTCTATTTCGGTATCTTACGGTAAAATAGTGTATTTCGGTATTCAGTACTACAGTACCGGTAGGATCTGTGGATTTCCAAGAATTGGCATACCTCAAAACCAATTTTTCTATCCAAAATTCAGGAAAACCACTGTCCATAGATTTTACAGACATATGTGTCTAAACAACTTTTCAGACAGTCTGTATAAAAAGGCCATTCTCTAGACCCGATGATAAGTGCTAAGAGCCTGTAAAGCACAGATGAAAATGCACAGAACATGTCAAAAGTTGCTAAAACTTATCATAAATAGTGAAATTAAAAATCTTACCACGGCCACAATTATACAACTGGATCGAGATAACAATATGCTGAACGGGTTTCGGGAAGCCATGTTCATGTAGTATGAACATACACAGCTTAATTTTGCGGAAAAACGCCGAGTGCGCTGTATCCGACAAGCAGACAACTTTAAAATGGCTGCCAAAACAGGTGAACGTGTAACCTCGCGAGATTTCAAGTCTACTTTCGGTACCACTAGATTCCGGAAAAAGAGTCCTTTCCGCGGAAAGGGATGGATGCGCCTGTAAATAGACTTCCCTATATAAATGATAGTAAATATTTCAAAAGGCTGGCAATCATAACTAATACCATTTAATAAAGGGCTAACTTACCTGCTTTTGAAGCTAAGTGGCCACTTTCAGCAAGAAAAGTAGGGATCATGTATCAATTAACAGAGATCTGACACCTTCGGGGTGGCCATACAACGTGGTTTGTGACGGTATAACGGCAAGAAAAAAACCCATTGATTGTACGGATTACAATATAATAGAGTTTTCCTTTTGCCTTCTTTGGCTATTTGATTGGAGAAAATGATTGATTAAATTATTAAGGTGTGTGAAAAGAAATGTCATATAATTACCTTTAAAAAATCAGCTTGACTTCAGCCGGTTGTCATGTAATTTATGACCATCAACTCTATGGTCATCAATGAGCTGGTATAACTATATGATCAGTGCCTTTGATCGTCAAACGGTATCACTTTTTAGTTAATACTTATAAACTAGACCAATAGAGATCATCAGCAACATAAAACAAGCAGTCTGTTTCTGGCCGTAATACCTATCACACGACTGACAATAAATATGACATACGGTCATCAAATATAATACAAGTCAGGCTACTATTGCGGTACTACTATATTCAGCTCAACATAGGCTGACACTGTTATCATCAACAAGTCACACTATATAAAAGCTATAGTACATACTTGTTGAACCAATGTTACTCACCTAATGGAGTTCCAATTACTACCCGGTTATGATCCTAACTATTAAAACTAGTCCGACTCCCTAGAAAGCAATGCGTTCTCAGAGAGTACTGATGGAGCTAGTTGATATAGAGGATATAAGCATCAAAGTCCTAGTTAGTTCTCTAATGAGTATGTCTCTCGTGGATATAGCTAGCTTTCGCTTTCTCCGTCTTGAGTAACATCCAAAGACATAACGAGTTTTAGCTTTCCAAAAAGCTAGTCGGTCATTAGCACAACCTTTTAAGAAGACGGCACAAAAGTTTAAACTTTAAGCCACTTGAAATTAAAGCGCTTTATGTAGCCCAGTTGAGATTTTATTCATTTAAGAGAGATAATTCAGTTTGTATTAAGTTTTACCATTTTTGAAGTTATCTCCCTTTCATTACCATTGTAATTAGTCAAGCGTTTAATTTCCCTCCAAAGTAAGGGTCATGTGAGGTTAATTTTTGTCAGAACATTTTGGTCAGCCATTGTGTAATGCTGCACATTGGGCATTCATTTTACTTTGTCATAAATTAGGAAACTGGATAATTCATGGTTAGTTGCTTTTTATTGTTTTAAAGATGCAGTTGCCAACCTTTATTGTAATTGTTTTATAAAGTACAGTTTTGGAGAGTTTTATTAGTTTATTTGGAGTTTCTTTCTTGAGTGTTGGAATTCTAGATGGCAGCATATTTTCTATACTGCAGTTATTATTAATAATCACTGTCTTCTATTATGCACTGGTTTTGTAACTTTCAGTAACCTGTGTAACCAGCTAACACTGTCACAGAGAGTAGATGAGAGAGGAGTTGGAGTGAAAGTCCAATCCACAATTGGTATGTAACTTGGTCTATTGTTATCTGTACTTTATCATGTGTTATTGTTTCCATTGTTTTAACTGGTATAATGTTAATGGCCACTAGACACTGTTAAGAGGGCAACTGATTTTAGTAAAACAATATGACATTAATAGTTTATATAATCAGTGATCAAGTACCATTATTTATAATTATTATTATATGTTATAATATCTACATAATACCATTGTACTTAAGGTTCTCGAACATTTCTGTATTTTCAGGGCTTGTTGCATTAGTTGCCAATCGCCTTAGTTGGAAAACTACACTTGTATTGCTGTTTGACAATTGCCATAGTGTTCCACTACATATTAAACAATGAACCTTACCTACCCTTGGATTTGTGTTATTTATTGAATAGTAAAAACTCAATAGTGGTGTAGGGCACGGGTAACATTTGGCGCCCAACGAATTTTAATAAGTGGACACTTTGAAACTTAGCTGTGTTACAGTGAATATTTACTGTGAAAGTCAATATTTTGACTTGTGGTCTGCATTTATCAGTTACTTTATGTAATGCAGTAATATTTACATGAATATTGGAATCCAGTGAAATGGACATAAGTCACATATATATGCTACGTCATTGGTAGAGTCATTCAGTAGTGATTCATCTGTGGACTTGCCTATCTTGAGGTATTGGTGGATTTAAATAATTACGTTTACCCTTGGAGCGGACGGAGGGGACGTAGAAGTCATCGATCTTGGAAACGCCATCAGGGAAGACGAGGATATTTACGTTTCTTGGGAGTTCGGTGGGAGTCGTTTGGGTAGGACGCATTGACTTTTCATCAGGGAAATTGATTGGAGGACAGACTTTCAATGAAGTTTGAAAACAGAATTGACATTCACTTAGTGTTTGTGTGGACTAAGTATTCTAGTGGCCAAGAGTCAAGATACACCTATGCATATATGATATATTCGTGAGTACTATGAATTTGTCAATATACTCATAAATTGCAGTTTTACACTGGTAATTTATTTTTTCATAAGTACACAATAACAGTACTGTTTCTATACCAAATTTATTTGTTATACCAGTCTGTCAATAAAAACAAACTGCAGTTTCTGATATATTCTAGTGTGATATTGTAAGAAATGTAAGAAAGGAAAGCACATTGCATGCATAATTAATTTCCTTAGCATTAACTGGTGAAGGAGCTTTACTAATACTCCAAAATTCTAGCAAGCATCTTATTTCTTAGTCTTCTTTACAATATGCTGCTTCATTGAATTCAGTTCAAAAGATGTAAATTGACCTAATTTTGATACATATTTGTTGACATTTCAGTCAAGACTTTTGTTTACATTTAAGGGTTGGCAAATTGATAAGAAACTTTTCATAATCCTACAAAATTTAAATTAGATCATTATTTAAATTTCAAGTTAAATTATATTTGATAAGATTTTTTTCAGTAAATTTTAAGTATTTATTACATTGAATACATAGAGAAATATTGTATTGCCATTGAATCAGCTGTTTCATTCGTAGATAACCTCATTTTGAAATTGCTTTTGTTATTCCAATTCCTATTGGATAATTGAATTTAACCTTTGTAAGGTCATTACCATTCATTGGGAATCTCATCTCCTATTGGCCAATTGACTTTTTTGCTGTGTGATGTCATAGGCCATGCTACTTATGGATTGGTTGAAGACTGACAGTTGAACTTTTATTTGCCACTGACCGTTCCAAGGCGGTAACCCCTCGGGTTCTCATTTTTGTTTATTGTTAGTGGTGTCTTTTTTGAAACTGATTATTTTATTAACCATGCTCTCTCCCCCTCTCTTCTTCTTGACTGTGTGGGGAGGCTGTTTTTTCTGAATGTGGCGATTCCTGATATGCATATTTCACCTTTTTTTGACATAGTGACGTTGCTTGTACAGGTAATCAGGTCAATACAACTGTAGTATTTTGTAGTAAACACAACAGTGTAGTGATAGACTTATTCTTTGGGAATAATTTGTGCAGCTTGTTATTTAAACAGGTAAATATTGCAACATGAAATAAATTAGAAACCTATATATTCCTATAATCCCCATACAACCATAAAAAGTTAAAATACCTATATTAAAATACCTGCAGTGAAATAGCCATTGTTGTTATTGTATTTTCTCTTTTTACTTAGTCATCAATTTCTTTTGAGAAATTGAATTAAAAAAAAATAAATAAATAAAAGCAATTATTTATTTAATTGTGGAGGGGAGGAAATAGCTAATACATACTGGTATATATTGAAATTTTCATTGATCTGGTGATTAAAAAAAAATAATAATAAAAAAAAATTGAATGTTTACTGGAACATTATGTGGTGATGTGATACATGACAACAACAACCTTTTAAATTGTAAATGCTATATTGAATTATCTTACATTGGTGCAACAGTGAATTAACTTGTGTGCACAGGAAATTGACAGTGCTCATGGACATTAAGTAAATACTTAGCCAAGTGATTGGTGAATTATCTTATTGCTAGAGTGCAATAGTGTACTAAGTGAACTTAATGCTTAGAGCAAGAGTGAATTTACTATTTGGTGAACTTAAATGAAGTAAGTGAATTGATTTGTTGGAAGTTTATTAATTTAATAATCTTTCCGATTATTAATTAAAATACATAGTGTTAATCAATTCTGCACTGTACGGGATGTGTACTCAGTGTTGACATTACACTTAGTGTTATAGTTAAGTGGTGAATATAATTATCTGAAATATACTCAGTGCCTTAATGATTTATGTGAAATATACTTAGTGCAAAAGTGATTTATGTGAAATATATTCAGTGCATTAGTGATTTATCTGAACCATTAATAGTGCTATAGTGAACTATCTGAATTACTTTCAGTGCTATAGTGAACTATCTGAATAATCATTAGTGCTATAGTGAACAGTTATTAGTGGTTTAGTGAACTAACTGAAATATTTTACATCAAGGAAGGAATTTATTTCAAATTGTGATTGTCTTAGTGCTATACTGACTTATGTGTGAAAAATAAGCGCAATAGTATTCTAAGTAACAATCTTTCAGTGAAATAGTGTAATCCATTCAGAAATAAGTGATTATAATATACATCTATTTGACACTGCTGAGTGTAAAAGATGACTGACAAGAACCCAGAGGAACTTGGAGCCACAGGGGGTACTGAGGAGAAACATGAAACAACAGAGAGGGAGAGATATTTGTTAGAGGCTTTAAGCAAAATGGGTTTAGACCCAGAAAGGGAGGATCCTGATGACATTATACGATTCATTAGAGGAAGACAACGACGAGTTGAGGCTACAGGAATAAAAGAAGAGGAACCCTTTGTTAAACCATTCTCATTACCTGTTAGCACAGTACCAACTACTCCCAGAACTTCATTGTCATTTATTGAACCAGATGTGCGGCCAAAGACTCCTGTTAACTTTCGTTTTCCGAAATTGTCATATTTCTTTGGAGAGAAAGACAAGGGTGAAGTATCTTGGGAAACTTTTAAGTTTGAAATTGAGGCATTAATGGCTGACAAGATATTTACAGAAGAAGAAATACTGTTTGGTATTAGAAGAGCTGCTAAGGGAACAGCAGGGGAAATAGTTAGGCATTTAGATCTGGATACCACAGTTGAGGAAGTAATCAGAAAGCTTAACAGTACATACGGAAGCATAGATAACAAGCAAACTATCCTCAGAAAATTTTATGCATGCACCCAAGGCACAGATAGTGTTAACACATTTGCCTCCAAGTTAGAAGAGATTTATGCACAGGCCATACATTTAGGTGCAATACGAAAGGATGATCGTTTTCTTCAGGAAGCTTTATATCAAGGCCTTAATACAGAATTGAGACACATTGCATTATACAAAAGTGAGACCATTACTGACTATGATTCATTTAAAATGGAATTGAGGAAATTAGAAGCTGATTTGAAGACACCAGAGTCTGAGACAAAATCTAAGACATGTCATGCTGCTCAGTACAGAGATAAGAAGGAAGAGAAAAGTGAGATGGAGCAATTAAAAGATATTGTCATGCAACTTCACAATAAGATTGATCAGCTGCAGAAGGAGAAGAACACAGAGAAACAACAACAACAACAGCAACAACAACAAGGCACATACTATGGTGGACGGCGAGGATTTAGAGGAAGAGGAAGATTTAGAGGGAATAGAGGAGGAAGAGGCCGAGGAGAATATAAGCCAAATAGACCCTTGGCATCACAGACCTTTCAAGGGCTATGCTTCATATGCAATGAAAAAGGGCATATGGCCAGAGATTGTCCAAAGAAGGATTTAAAAGATTAAGGGCTCTTGTTAAGGGATCAAACATGAGCACTGATCTCAAAGATCCCAAATTAGTTGGAGAAACCAATGAAGCTCAAATATTGATCAACAATTACCCAGCTACAGCCTTATTGGATACTGGCAGTTGTGTAAGCGTCATTTCACAAAACTTTTATGAAACATATCTTCAAGAAACAACAAATTTACAGCCAATTAAAGGAATACTTAACATTGAATGCGCAGATGGCCAGAAATTACCTTATTTAGGATACATTGAGACAGATTTAGTGATCACCAAAGGACTTCCAGATTCAGCACAACAGACATGTTTACTGTTAGTTGCACCTGATACAAATTATTCTTCAAAAACGCCTGTTATCCTAGGGACGAACATCTTAAAGGAACTTCTTCAAATGTGTAAGGACAGTCATGCTAACCAATTCTTACAGAAGGCCAACTTACATATACCATGGTATCTTTGTTTTAGAACAATGGTTGTGCGTGAAAAAGCACTCAACAAAAATAAGAACAGAATAGCAATAGTCAGAAGCGCCATGCCCCATAAGGTTATACTGAAACCTAATGAGACAATTCAGGTAAAAGCATACTTGGATAAAGAGATAGATCACCCTGTCACTACAGCTATCTTACAAGAGACTGAGGATTCATCAATACCGGATTACGTAGATTTGACACCAGGAGTTATAAAATATGAATATGGGAAGAATTTGGATATTTCAGTCACTCTATCCAACTTGAGTACTAATACAGCTGTAATATCACCAAAAGAGATAATATGTGAAATCCAACCAGTAGAAGTAACAGAAGAGGTTTTTAACAGGATAGAAGAAGAGGAATTAGACAGGCAAAGACAAAAGATAGTTGAAGAATTAAACATAGATGAGGATAACCTTTTGGATGATCAACAAAAACAACAATTAAAGAATCTTTTAATCAAACACAAGGATATTTTTTCAATTAATGACATGGATATAGGACAGTGCAACAAAATCAAACATAGAATTGATCTTTTGGATGAAACGCCTTTTAAACAGAGACACAGACGCATTCCACCCAACATGATAGAAGAAGTAAGACAACACCTGGAACAACTTTTGGCATGTGGAATAATAAGACCGTCGAAATCACCATGGGCTTCGAATATAGTACTGGTTAGAAAGAAGAATGGCAAGTTAAGACTCTGTGTAGATTACAGGATGCTGAATGAAAGAACAGTTAAGGACTCCTACGCATTACCTCGCATTGAAGAAGTGCTCGATTGTTTACATGGAGCCCGATATTTCTCAACCATAGATATGAAATCTGGGTACCACCAAGTGGAGGTGGAAGAAGAACATAAGCCTCGTACATCATTTACGGTAGGGCCCCTTGGTTTCTGGGAATATAACAAAATGCCTTTTGGATTAACGAACAGTCCTGCCACCTACCAACGGCTTATGGAGGAGTGCCTTGGAAATTTAAACATGAACATCTGTGTCATTTATCTTGACGACCTGATCATTTTCAGCAAAACATTTGAAGAACATCTGCAACGTATTGATGAAGTGTTTACACGGCTCAAAGAATGTAGTTTAAAACTCGCAGCGGACAAATGTTTCTTTTTCAAAACTCGGATTAACTTTCTCGGACACGTAGTCAGTGATGTAGGAGTTGAAACGGATCCATCCAAAATTGATAAAATCAGAAATTGGCCTACACCTAAAACACCTGAAGAACTCCATTCATTTCTTTCATTCGCAGGATACTACAGACGCTTCATTAAGGATTTTAGTAAAATTACAAGACCACTATCAGAACTCGTTCCACACCCAACCAGAAAGAAGAAATCAATCAAAGAGACTCCAAAAGAGTGGTGTTGGACAGATAGAGAACAAAAGATCTTTGACCAACTGAAAATCACACTTTCATCTCCACCCATACTAGCTTACCCTGATTTTCAGAGATCATTTGAATTGCATACAGATGCATCATCTCAGGGTCTAGGAGCTGTGCTGTACCAAGAGCAAGGAGACCACAAAAGGGTCATCGCATATGCCAGTCGAGCATTGTCTAAATCTGAAAAGAACTATTCGGCATATAAATTAGAATTTTTGGCTTTGAAGTGGGCAGTTACAGAGAAATTTTCAGAATATTTGGCTTCAAATCATTTTGTGGTACTTACAGACAATAATCCACTGACATATGTGTTAACTTCAGCTAAGCTAGACGCAACAGGGCAGCGATGGGCAGCAGCTTTGGGGCAGTATGACTTTGACATATACTATCGTGCAGGAGTTAAGAACACAGATGCAGATGCTATGAGTCGATACCCCCATACTGAAGAAGCTGACACAATCAAAGTTGAAGATCAGATAGTGAAAGCCGTCTGTAGCTCAATGACACGATCATACTGGGAGACATTACCAACAATGAATATCAACATAATTGAGGCAACTGAAAATCCAGGACAACCTATGGCACAATTAGAAATGAGAGAAATTAGAAAAAGACAAAGAGAAGACCCAATTATAGAACAATGGAGAAAAGCAGTAATTGACCAAAAGATATTAGACAAGAATCTCACCAAAGAAGACCTTATAATGAAAAGAAACTTCAATCATTTGAAAATCAAAAGAGGAATTTTATTTAGAGAAGTTGAAGAAAATGACAGAACATTGGAACAATTAGTGATTCCAGATCACTACAAGGAAGATATCCTGAAGGGCCTTCACAGTGATATAGGTCACCCAGGGAAAGAGAGAACTCTGAGACTTGTCAGAGACAGGTTCTTTTGGCCTGGAATGGCAAAAGACATAGAGCAGTGGATAGCTTCTTGTGACAGATGTTTAAGAAGAAAGACAAATACAGGAGCAAGAGCACCACTGGTCAATGTTCATACCACCTACCCCCTAGAGCTTGTATGCTGTGATTTTTTATCACTGGAAACATCAAAGGGAGGATTTGGTAATGTTCTAGTGATCACAGATCACTTCACCAAGTTTGCCATGGCCATACCAACAAAGAATCAGACTGCGAAGACGACAGCTGAAACATTCTATAATCATTTTATAGTGCATTACGGCATACCTACGCGTCTGCATTCGGATCAAGGGACTAATTTCGAATCCGAAATCATCAAAGAACTTTGTCACATCACTGGCATGAAAAAGTCTCATACTTCAGTGTACCATCCACAAGGAAACGCAGGTCCAGAGAGGTTTAACCGCACTTTGTTGGATATGTTAGGAACACTTGAGAACTCACAGAAGTCAGACTGGAAGAAGTACATCAACTCCCTGGTATATGCCTACAACTGTACGCCTCATGAGACAACTGGAATTTCCCCAAATGAGTTAATGTTTGGAAGAAATCCCAGACTGCCCATTGATACATTGTTCCAAGAAGCCAGAGAGCCTGACACTAGCTCTAGAAACACACAAGAGTATATTAAAGACTTAAAGGAAAGGCTAGAAAAGACAAAACAGATTGTAGAACAACACATGAGCAAAGCCAAATCCAAACAGAAGAAACATTATGATAAGAAAGTCAGAGGAGCAAAGATTGAGGTTGGAGACAAGGTATTGGTGAAAATTCTAGCACATGGTGAAGGAAAACATAAGCTAGCAGACAGATTTGAAGAAGAGGTCTACAAAGTAATTGATCAACCTAGAAAAGACATACCTGTATACAAGGTTAGATCAACAGATGGCACCGAGAAGACATTACACCGCAATCATTTACATCCAGTCAACTACCTGGATTATAATGAAGAAATAGCTGGAGATGAAGAAGTAGTAGAAGGAAAGGAACTGAATAAAGGAGCAAAGAAGAAAACAGAGGAAAGGAAAGATGCATCAAACCAGGAAAGTGACGTCACTGACGATGATTCTGATGATGATGATGATGTTGGATATCTTATTCCAGAGATAAGGTTAAGTGGGGACGCCCATAGATCTAACTTCATGCACTCAGAAAGGGAAAATAGAGAAGAAAAGGAGGAAGTAGATGAAGTAGGAACAGAGGGATCTGTTAAAGAGTCAGATACTAAAGCAGTACCTGAAAGTAAAAGCACTGAGGAAAACTCAGGAGAAGATAAAGATCAGACAACACTGAAGGAGGTGCCAGATGTCCAAGAAAAGACAGATGTAGAACTGGAAGAGCAACAAGAGGATCAACTTGCAGTGGTTGAGCTTGTGAGGGTCAATTACACAGAAACAGAGACAGAAGCGACAAGAGAACCTGACCAAGAAGAGACACGTAGAAAAGAAGTCAAAGATTTGCCAAAGAGACATAGGAAGTTGCCAGACCCACCGAGAAGATCGGGAAGAGAAAGAAAGATGCCATCCAGATATGGTGAATACCAGTTATATGGTATGGTTAATACAACACCATATGATGCCAGATTTAGAGCGCTGGAGAACCTTATAACCTCAGGTGCATTACACCATATGGATGTTGACTCAGCAAGGAGAACTGTGACAGCACTTATGTCAAATTAGTATTTGATTTTAAATGAAACTGACTAAACATGACAATTTTAAATTTTATTAAAATGAAAAAAAATACACCACAACATCCCTATAATCCCTATAGAATATGGAAGCAAAGATGCTTTTATTTGGAGAGGGGGAGAAAAGGTTGTAGATATAGAAGCACTAACAGAAGTTAGTGACTGTAGTTGTAGTATATTGTAGTCTGTAAGTCTAGACTAGCTATTGTTTAGAGTATCTATGGTAGTCATAGGTAGAATATTTTTGTTTGACGACCACTGACGACATGACAATGACGGGACGTCATTTTAGAGAGAGGGGAAATATGTAGCCCAGTTGAGATTTTATTCATTTAAGAGAGATAATTCAGTTTGTATTAAGTTTTACCATTTTTGAAGTTATCTCCCTTTCATTACCATTGTAATTAGTCAAGCGTTTAATTTCCCTCCAAAGTAAGGGTCATGTGAGGTTAATTTTTGTCAGAACATTTTGGTCAGCCATTGTGTAATGCTGCACATTGGGCATTCATTTTACTTTGTCATAAATTAGGAAACTGGATAATTCATGGTTAGTTGCTTTTTATTGTTTTAAAGATGCAGTTGCCAACCTTTATTGTAATTGTTTTATAAAGTACAGTTTTGGAGAGTTTTATTAGTTTATTTGGAGTTTCTTTCTTGAGTGTTGGAATTCAAGATGGCAGCATATTTTCTATACTGCAGTTATTATTAATAATCACTGTCTTCTATTATGCACTGGTTTTGTAACTTTCAGTAACCTGTGTAACCAGCTAACACTGTCACAGAGAGTAGATGAGAGAGGAGTTGGAGTGAAAGTCCAATCCACAATTGGTATGTAACTTGGTCTATTGTTATCTGTACTTTATCATGTGTTATTGTTTCCATTGTTTTAACTGGTATAATGTTAATGGCCACTAGACACTGTTAAGAGGGCAACTGATTTTAGTAAAACAATATGACATTAATAGTTTATATAATCAGTGATCAAGTACCATTATTTATAATTATTATTATATGTTATAATATCTACATAATACCATTGTACTTAAGGTTCTCGAACATTTCTGTATTTTCAGGGCTTGTTGCATTAGTTGCCAATCGCCTTAGTTGGAAAACTACACTTGTATTGCTGTTTGACAATTGCCATAGTGTTCCACTACATATTAAACAATGAACCTTACCTACCCTTGGATTTGTGTTATTTATTGAATAGTAAAAACTCAATAGTGGTGTAGGGCACGGGTAACATTTATATTTATTGGATGTCATACAAAAATGTAAGTTTATTTATAGGTATTCCTTCTTTCGAAGGAGATGTATTTAAGCAGGTGATAAAACTAACCCTGTTTGCAAACAAAATAATTCACCTGAAAGTAAACCGAACTTGAAAAGTTTATCAAACACTATTTTGTGTCACAAAGTGTTAGAAAGCAACGATAATCAAGCTGTAAATATATGCCAAAAGCTTTAGAATATGTTTAAAAAATACAACAAAGTTTTCACTGTCACAGAGTGGGAGAGAAAAATGTTCACACAGTCCGGCCGGGACTCACTGGTATAACATTGCTCTTTCTGATCAAGAACAATTTCGTTAGAATGTTGGTATTTACTTACTTTTTGGAAAGCATAATTTTGTTTTGTCTATTATTGAGGTCAGCGTACACTATTGCGTTTCCCTATATGTTCTATATAGAGTCTTGGGAGTCTCCTTGATTTATTTATTCTTAGACAATATCAGGCATGGTCTTCTGATGAAGTTTGAATATAAATCTACATAAAAACATAGATTCCATACCACCATGACCGTAGGTTTCTACCTCAAATTTCACTTTGAAGACTAACACCCTTGCCTTTTGACTAAATTTACTTGTGGCTAACCTGTTTATAGGCATTATTTTAAAAGTAATTTTTTTCTTATCCAAAATGTTTTGGATAATGATTTTTGGTTCCAACAGCTGCAGAAATACACAATTTCTGTTTTTTTAGAAGGAGTTTTATATTTTCTTTAGCTATATTGACCAATCAGCTAATGTTTCTATAGAGTCTTACGGGTTTCCCCTAACTTTTTTTAACCAACCGGGAAGCAGCTTTTATTTAGTGCACACTGATCTTGACAGTTTCATGACTCGATTTGAAGGTTGAATTAAACCAAATCACGCTGTATCCCTCCGTGGTCCATTCGAATGAAGTCCGTTTTAATAATATGCTATTTTTTCTCATCATATGGGAGCCTCTTAACTGTTAGAAATCGGCCTGTTTGTGGCTTGTTTGCAGAAATAACATATCAGGAAAATAAATGAAAGCAATTTCATGCCTATATCTCGTTAGGTAGAGGCGAACTAGTTCCGGATCAGCGGATGTATATTTTTGGCACCGTATTTGCGATACCGCGTTTAAAATAGGGTCTGTCCGGGTACTTAAACCAATTACTTTTGTAACGTGCCTCGAGCGGAAGGCACTCAGACTATTTGTCTCAGCCATAATATATATAATTTTTCTCTTGAAATGATTTCACACAAGATGAAGCAAGGTATATTATTTAAAACAATATAATAAATTTTGTTGAGCTACTTTGCTCCAAAATGATTATAATGATTTCAGAAATGATTGGGGTGAAACAAAATTATCAAGGTTAGAATCAGCCGAACATAATGCAAACAATCTCCAGGACAATGAACGCCTGGACAAAATGATTATTCTTAAACTCTCAGTCACTCACCCTGAGCACAATTACAGTTAGAAATAAAACAATCTTACATGAACCTCAAGCACACCATCCACGCATACGCTGAGCAATTAACTATGACAATGAAGCTTCGAACTGTAAGGTTCAACAAATCCTCAAACAATAAATTACACTCTTAAATGTTCAAATCCGAGCAACCAGAACTTTCAAACAGTGCTCAACAAAATCATGAACAATCACTATTCAAACAAAACCTCAACCAAAACGACTTCAAACATACACTCAACACTTTCCTGCTGAACAATAGTGTCTAAGACTTATGTGATATCCCGAGGATACAAGAACCTCTTCGTCAGCAATAGTCTGACAACACTGTCTAACATAAAATCTATCCTCAACACCTACTCTGAAACTACCTGAGGGACAGAAGTGTCTCAGACGCATGTGTTTCCAGCAATTGTCTGAAGGCACTATCTAGAAGCCCTTCTCTCAACACCTACTCTGAAGCTACCTTAGGGACAGAAGTGTCTCAGACGCATGTGTTTCCAGCAATTGTCTAAAGGCACTATCTAGAAACCCTACCCTCATCGCCTACTCTGAAGCTACCTTAGGGACACAAGTGTCTCAGACGCATGTGTTTCCAGCAATTGTCTGAAGACACTATTCAAAACCCTAGTGATGTGCCGATGATCGGAAAACATCGATTAGCGACGTGTAAATGCTTCTCGATGTCGATGATCGATGTCGTTCTCTCATAATCGATTAACAGTTGAGACATGCGCAGTGTAAGAGACAAAATATAAAGGTACGGGTTCCGTCTTTTACACCGGCCATAAAGGGAAATCACTTTGAAAAATTGAAAATTAAAATGGCGACCCGAGAGATTTACGAGAACCTAGGCAAAACAATTAATCAGAAGCACTTTAAATTCTACAAGATTAACGAAGAACTACCATCGCACAGAAAAAAAAACCTAGACCTAACAAAAGGCCTTTGAAGAATTTGTTGCAAACAGTACAAAAATACAGGCAACAAGAAAAACGCAAAATGGCGCCGATTTTGTCGAGCGTCTGAGTTGCGTAGCTATATGACGATGGTAAAAATTCTTCGAATTAATATGTATTGCATTAACTAGACCTCTTATCTTGTGTCTTCAGCCTTCAAATCAGTATATTATTCATAGGAAAACGCAACATTTTTGCATTTGATAATTCATGTGGCGGATCTAGACTGTTTAAGTTCATTTGCACAAACCTTTTTGGGCAGCAATAATTTTGATTCGGTTTTTGTTAGAAAGTTGGAAATTATTAGTATCCAGTAATTATGTATGCTATTGATCTAAGACCATTTGTAAGCCTAACACTGCGTTAATTAAGAAACCGATTATAATCGTGAAATCGCATCGGAAAGGGCAACCGATTCCAACCGATGATCGATTATGATTTGCAACCGATTTCCCAACACTACAAAACCCTATCATCCCTAGCTTCAACCAATACTATTCACACCATAAACGTTGAAACAACCCGGTCAATATGTCCTAGTACAGAGCTGTACTATATTGGACCTATAATGCAGACCACAATATTGAATCAAAATTCAATGATGTGAACACCTCGACACTCAGGAACAGACTGCTCTGTATCAATGAACGGTAACAGTGTGGGGAATCACGTGTCCAGAAATGGTACGAAACACGGAATCCAATATGGCCGCATTGTGATTTTTTCACCGTTTTTCAAAGGTAAGTAAAACCTACAGTATATATTTCACTCGTATTATTGCGCAGTCTATGGGTATTTTAATGCTCTTTCCAGCGATGCATGTGCCTTGTCTACATTCCTTCTAGTCTTTGAGTTACCTTCGTGGTTTTGGCCGAACCGGAGACAATTTTCTGGAAAAACGCAATGGTACGATACACGTAATTACTCTTTGTGCCCAAAAATCTATGTATATTGCAGGTTTTCATATTTGTTTTAATCTGCAACTGCTAGGTATGCATCATATAGTAACCATTCACAGTGATTGCTTATGAATTTTTAGCGAATTCTTACAAAAACTTGACAAAATATTGAAATGGTACGCAACACGTACAGTGATACGCAACACGCACAAACTGTTGGTAGTCTGATACGCAACACGTGCATATCCTATCGACGGCGATTAACCTCAAGTGTGGGTCGTGTTAAGTGTATTGAACTACTTTAAACGTGATTTTCATTTCTCAAGATTGTCCGGACGCGTTGCAATCATTAATTAAGAAGGTAATACGCTAAAATTCTTTATATCATTTCAGAATGGCGCACTTATGTAAAGTTTGTGGGAAAAACTTCTCCAGCCGGTCGGGACTATCAGACCATGAGCGACGTCATAACGGGAAGGCCGCGTACAAATGTTGTGGGCTTAATTTTTACAGCAGGACTCATTTCGTCAGGCACAGGTATATATATTGACACCCTAGGTTTCCATTTTTATCAATTTCTCGTTCATTTCAATCAGTTATAATATGTTATGTAAATTGCACGGGATGGTCTTAATTATGTTGTTTGCATCCCGTTTTTAATTCGTTTTGATTAAAGGATAAACAAACGGCAACTGTGGAAACTGCCATGGCTATGTTGTATGATATCTATTAATATTTCTCTTAGTTTGATAGAAATATGCAACGAAACAATTTAACATTCACTTTTTATTTGAAATGACATTTTGGCGCTTTCTATCGTTTAAAGGTGAGTTACATATGATTGAGAGATGCCAAAGCTGTGTATGTATACATGTAGACCTTTATCTTACAGTTTAATAAAAAGTAAATAAATCTTATGAGTGTGATCCATTTTACAGATGCAGTTTCCACGAACTAGTGAAGCAGTACAAATGTAAAACATGCAATAAAGAGTTCGGCATTGAGGGAGATCTCGATAGGTATGAAAGAAGGCAAGAGTGCAATGGCATTTATAAATGTGGTGTGTGGTAGCTCCTTTCATCGCCGCGGGGATTTAAATGAATGCTTATCTTAATGTTCATTTAAAACCCCGCGGCGATGAAAGGAGCTACCACACACGTCACATTTATAAATGCCATTGCATTCTTGCATTCTTTCATGCCTAAAAGTGAATGTTAAATTGATTCGTTGCATATTTCTATCAAACTAAGAGAAATATTAATAGATATCATACAACATAGCCATGGCAGTTTCCACAGTTGCCGTTTGTGTATCCTTTAATCAAAACGAATAAAAAACGGGATGCAAACAACATAATTAAGACCATCCCGTGCAATTTACATAACATATTATAACTGATTGAAATGAACGAGAAATTGATAAAATGGAAACATAGGGTGTCAATATATATACCTGTGCCTGACGAAATGAGTCCTGCTGTAAAATTTATGCCCACAACATTTGTACGGGGCCTTCCCGTTATGACGTCGCTCATGGTCTGATAGTCCCGACCGGCTGGAGAAGTTTTTCCCACAAACTTTACATAAGTGCGCCATTCTGAAATGATATAAATAATTTTAGCGTGTTACCTTCTTAATTATTGATTGCAACGCGTCCGGACAATCTTGAGAACTTAAAGCCACGTTTAAAAAAGTTCAATACACTTAATACGACCCACACTTGAAGTTAATCGCCGTCGATAGGATATGCACCTGTTGCGTATCAGACTACCAACTGTTAGTACGTGTTGCGTATCACTGTACGTGTTGCGTACCATTTCAATATTTTGTCAAGTTTTTGTAAGAATTCGCTAAAAATTCATAAGCAATCACTGTGAATGGTTACTATATGATGCATACCTAGCAGTTGCAGATTAAAACAAATATGAAAACCTGCAATATACATAGATATTTGGGCTAATAGAGTAATTACGTGTATCGTACCATTGCGTTTTTCCAGAAAATTGTCTCCGGTTCGGCCAAAACCTCGAAGGTAACTCAAAGACTAGAAGGAATGTAGACAAGGAACATACATCGCTGGAAGGAGCATTAAAATACCAATAGACTGCGCTATAATACGAGTGAAATATATATTGTAGGTTTACTTACCTTTGAAAAACGGTGAAAAAATCACAATGCGGCCATATTGGATTCCGTGTTTCGTACCATTTCTGGTCACGTGATTCCCCACACTGGGTAATTGCTTTTATACCTTCCTATGGAAGTCCTCGCACTTTACCGTTCAACCACACTAATTGAACACAAAGCATTAAAACAACCAAAAAGATTAAGCAGTTAGACTCGGCCCAAGCTAAATCATCAAATAATTTTCCTCACACTTTGAAAGTAACCAATAAAATAGAAACATTATAAGATAATTGAATGATGGAAACCAATGAATGGTGCACATACTTTGAAATTAGGAGTTCTGACTTTCTTTTAATAGATCAGACCTTCTTTTTTAATAGATCAGACCTTCTTGTCCTTACTTAATGAAATGGCGTACTACAAATAAGGGGAAGTAAGTTTGTCACAATTGAAATCTTCGCAACCTTGTAAGAATTTTATTAGTTTACCATTCTCGACGAAATTTAGCGCAATCTAAGGGGAATGTTGAACACAACCCATGGTTGTCAATACATTTGTCGCCTTGTATTTACATTTGACTGTGATTTGGGGAAAATATTGAAATTGATTTTATCAGTATTTGCCTCGAATCATAGACTAAAGTAGACTGCTACCTGTTGAAGGGAAAGGTACTCGTCTTGCTTTACTCGTGCACAATCTATATAAAAACATTGACCGTCAACTAACATTACAGATGTCTTAAAGGACGCTACCACGTTCCCCCCTTTATTATTTTAACTGATTATTGTAATACCATGCTTTCTTCTCGCTTTGTGGGAGGCTGTGTCTGCTGGATGTGGCCATTCCTGATAATGCATATTTCACTTTTTTTTCTAAATGAGAGAAGCCACTAAATCAGCAAATGTCTACACAAAGCAGGTTCGGATCGACTCCCCCAGCCAGTGCTTTGCCCAGTAGAGCTCTAAGGGTATATCGATTTACACTGGCCACCATATAAAACAGGAGGGAGAAAATATGTAGGCTTCGACCAGGATTCAAACCTCGAACCTCCGACTTATCCTTTCGTCGCTTAACCAATAGAGCTTACGTGGCTACCTGTTACTTACCCCCAACAGGTTCTTATATCAACTACAAGTCTTGGTGAAATAACTCCAAACCACCCATCAGCTCAGCAATGTTGCATGCAAAAGCACACAAACTTATAAAACATAACAAGTTAATAGCAATGCAAAGCCAATAGGTTGGGTACTCAATGATGTTACTGTGACTACAGCTTCTGCAGTCAAATCAGCAAGAACACGACGACAGGGAACAAAGAAACAAATCGAGTATGTAGGTTCTTATACAATATTTCCCCATAAACCTTCATGAACTCTAAAACCCCTGCCACCTTCGTGCAACCAAAGAGGTAAGCATAACGATCAACTGCACAAGTGTATGCCAGCCGTACAAGAAACAGGAATCTATCGTACGTAGAGATCGCTCTCGGCGGAGAGCTGCCCTGAAAGCAAGGCAGAAAATAATATTGCAAACAACTTGTTAAGAAAGTTGTTTCGTGTGTAATCTATAACAGATTACGATAAAACATTATTGTACTTACATTAAGAAAGACACAGGTTTAAATTAATTAATGAAATATAGTAATAAAGCAGATGTTGGAGCAACAGTTACTTGGGCCTACACTTTCTCAGGAGGAGCAAACCATTATACTGTTGCACGAGGGTTTCGTGTCGTCCGTGAACGGAGTCAACCATAATATTATATGAATATTATCAGTTGCACGAAAATCTTTTTTTTTTCATGAAAAGAATACTATTTAAACGAAAACGAACATTAGGGTTATTCACTCTTTGGAAATCCAACGTACAACATGAACAGATATACCTGTCATGCATGTTCTAAAGAATATAAAAATAAACGCAATTTAACAAGACATATAAAAAAAAACATTCGATGCAAAAAGTTTGGATGTGCGTGAAAGATGATTGCACGTCTAAGTTCATCAGGAGAAGCTATTTAAGTAGACATTTCATGTACAAGCATTCTTGCGACGGTACAACTGCCAGAAAATTGGCATTGGAGGCTGTATCGGTGGGAATAAGGCAGTTAAATCAGTATTCTGAGGACATCAGCTCAGATGAAGAAAGCTTAACGCTCCGTGTTGAGCTTGACGCTATGGATACAACGAAGCGTGTAACAACTTTGATTTGTCCTACTTCGATAACACGTTGAAGCCGGTCGACGAGGTGCCCTTGGATGATTGTTTAGCGCCAAATGTTAGGCCGATGGGTTGTAGCATGAACGTTGCCAATGTCGTCGATGCTGATAATGAAGGTGCTAGTTGTAATTCGACGTCGTCAGGTTAAAACGTCAGCAGTGTCTACAAGGACTTGGTTGATCCGGGCGAAGTTCTAGATTACTCCGACTTCATTGATACGGACGGTGAAGAGACTGAGTGTTATCCGTCGACAGGTTTATGTGCCGGAAGTACAACCAACGACTTGGCGGTTGCGATCTTAGATCCTGGAACTTATTTTTCTCACTTCATCGTCGTGCCTACGGACGCTGATGATGATAGTTATTATCCGCCGGTGAGCAACGCCAGCATATATTCTGCGAATGATTCATTTTCCGGCAGTGTTGAATACATAGAAATAGTGTCTGATGAAGAAGACTATTCGGTGGATAGATCATACTTGATAATACTATATAAAGTTTACAATGTTACTGTAACTAAAAAGACATTGATTGTTAATGACGAGATTGTGAGCCAAAGTGTAAATCTAGAACAGGATTATTACAAGTTCAAAAGGTAACTGTTTAAATGTTATATACTTGTAGTAGTTAAGTACATGTCGTTCTCCCGTCGGAGGGCAAATGTGATATAAGCTCCGCTTTTGTGTTTATTTACATATTGATAGTATGGTCGAGAAACTTACTTCTCCGACGGAGACGTGATCGCCTTCGGAGATGTATGTTTCCTGCCAAGTACTTCATTTGCACGTGGGATATACTATGGTTATGGTTTAGTTTAGTTTAAACATATTTTATTCGCTATTCTGTTTTACAGCTATATATACATACATATGAGCAATAATTAGAAAAGCAAAAAGGGTTGGGCATGAAGTTCTTTCAACAGTATCGTGTGCCCTTCCCTGATTAACATAGTAAAATAAGTTGCATTGCATGGCTGACAAGCAAATAATGGTATATTAGAGAGAGAGAGAGAGAGAGAGAGAGAGAGAGAGAGAGAGAGAGAGGGATAAGGGGGTAGAGTCCGGTATGCTTCATTCATATGTTGGCTTATAATTTTCAGGGTTACCATAATTTTTAATCTTAAAATCGATTAATTGACAAATCTGTTTGTGTGTTTGATGTAATACTGTACTGCAGCAAATATCATTTCAATTTCTTTTGGTAGTAAGTTATTTTTTCCAAATAGCAAAGTATTTGTATTTAAAGGGTGAAATAATTGTGTAGTTCTAAATACTGTTACAAGTTGTTCATGATATAGAGAACATTTAAAGAAAAAATGTTCAGCATTTTCACATACGTCACCGCAATGACATGATGGATCATCTCGTAAGTGGTTTCTATACAAATCATAGTTTAGATTACTACAATTGTTTCTTAAACGAGCATGGTAAACTGAGTATAATCTTTTACCTGATAAAAAAAATATCGGTACTTTTGGTGCTTGAATTTTTTCTTTTAGTTTAGATTTGAATATACTTAAGGAGGACGCGTTTCGTATTTCTGTGTCTAGTTGGTTCCATTCTTTAACAGACGACGGTATAAAAGAGTTTGGTATAGCTCGGTACGTCTTTGTAAAGATACATAGTTACTATTATTACGGAGGTTGTATTGGGTTGAATCTTGCACAAGGTCGGGAAATAATACTTCCATGTTGTTTGGTAGAAGACCGTTATATGCTTTATATACAATTATTAATTTTTGCATTATTCGACGATCAGAGAGTGTTATCCAACCAACTTCGGTAATTAATTTTTGTATCGAAACAGAACGAGTTAGACCTGTTACAATTCTTGCTGCCCCATACTGCAGTCTTTCTAAGAATTTTTTTCTTATAAAGAACAACCATCCCAGACAACAGACGCATATTCAAGTAGAGGTCTCATGTATGCTATAAGAATTTGATTCAAGGACTTACGTTTTATTTTAAATTTCAACGCACGCATAGAGTTTAAGACTTTTGATGCTGAAATAATGATATTATTTATATGTTCGTGCCATTTTGCATTTTCACTCAAAGTAATGCCTAAATGTTTATGACTGGTAACAAAATCGAGTCTGACGTTGTTAAAGTAAAGTTCAGGTCTTCGAATTGATGTTAGTGAAAAAAACATAACTTCAGTTTTATTCGGATTAAATTGTACTAACCACTTTTTTGACCATTGTTCAATTTTTATAAGATCATTATTGAGAGTTAACTTCATTAAATCAATATCTCTTGGTGTAAACGCAAGTGAGCTATCATCTGCAAATAGACGTGCTATACTTGTAATATTTTCGGCTATATCATTGACGTAAATTAAAAATAAAAGCGGACAGAGTACGGAGCCTTGAGGGACACCTGCATTTATTGATTTTATTGTAGAAGATGAGGAACCAACAAGGACTCTTTGGTTAGGTTCTGACAGATAGTTAGATAACCAATTTAAAACTTTTCCATCAAAGCCATACTGTTTAAGTTTTGTTATCAGTCCCGGATGCCAAACACGATCGAACGCTTTAGAAATATCACAAAAAATCATGCAAGTAGGAGTCTTATTATCGATACCGAGACTTATCTGGTTATACATATCAATTTGCTGAAAAACTGCTGATCGCCCCGGTAAGAAGCCCGACTGATTACTGTATATCAAGTTATTCATAAATAAATAATTATAGATATGTTTGTATACAACTCTTTCAAACGCTTTTCCGACACAGCTTATGAGTGATATTGGCCTGTAATTCGATGGAACATGTTTTTCACCTTTTTTAAATAGAGGTATAACATTTGCCGATTTCCAAAGATTAGGGTATACAGTCTCATTAATAGATATGTTAAACAAAATACAAAAGGGTTTACAAATTGTCTTTGATGTGCACCTTAACATTTTGTGGCTTATCTCATCAGGCCCAGTAGATTTATTAATCATCAATGAGGACAATACGTCTGAAATTTCTAGTTCGGTTATTTTAATGACAGTCATTTTAGTATTTGTTTTTGCTGTTATCAATGGTAACGGTACATTTGAATCATCAATAGTTGATATTCCCACAAAAATAATCGTTTAAACAATTGGCTATTTCAGTATCAGTAGTTGCGTATATTTCTTCTTCATTATTATTATTATTATTATTATTATTATTATTATTATTATTATTATTATTATTATTATTATTACTCATAATGAGGGGTGGAATTTTTTAGCACTTACCGTTATTACTTTTGATTAACATTTTTACAATTTCCAGTATCTGCGAGGATCATTACAGGAAGTATCTTGCAGCGTAACTTCTAAATTACCAAAGAATTGTTCTTGTGCGTGCTTGATTAAGTTGTTAACTTTATTTCGTAATTTTTTGAACGCATTCCAATCTACAATTTTGTTTGACAAAATTGCTTTACGTTTTTGGCGATCACGTTTTCGAGAAAAACGACGAATTTCAGAATCATACCACGGCTTGTCATAGATTCCTTAGCTATTTCTATAAATTTTGTCGTAAATGTTTGGCATGCCGAATCTATCGATCCCTGATTTAAAATTGACCAGTCTGTTGTTTGTATGAGATTATTAAATTTATGACAATCAGCATTCTTATAATTCCACACTCTTCTTTTATAAGGTTCCTCTACGTAACGAGTTATTTTAAGATATAGATATGTTGCATAATGGTCACTTATTTCTTGATTTGTCCTAAAGACGCCTGAACAAAATTGATCTATTTCGCTCGATATTGCTATGGGATCGAGAAGAGTTGCAGTATTATGTGTGATGCGCGTTGCTTCTTTAATAACGTTAATCATATTATTTAATATAAGAAAATCGTGAAATTTTTTATTAGGATTGTTGTTAAGCTGGTCTTCATTGATGTCGCCGACAAGGATAATTCTAGGAGATAATTCGAAAGCTCTTTCTAAACATAAGTATGGTTATGGTATGGTATATAAGCCCTGAGTTTATTTTGATAGTCATACAACTGTTAGTGTAAAGCTATGTCGGTACAGTGATAATAAAAAATGAATATTTAATTGGATTAGTTGTTAAAATATCTTATTAATTCCAGTGTGGTAAAATTAAAGTTTAATATCCACCACGATGACTTCAATAATTATTTTACAAACTATTTAAAGAAATTTTAATTGACTAATTTCTGCTACTTGTGTGAGTGCCTTAAAATCATTATGCAGTTAGTTGAGATATAAGAAGTCCTTTCCAATTAACAAAATGTTCTTTCCGCGGAAAGGACTCTTTTCCAGTATCTAGTCGTACCGAACTTTGATTGATGTCGGGAACCAGGCTTAGCGATGACAGCCGAACTTGGCCGATTGATTTACCTTGAACTTCAAAGTAATTCCTAGCGATTTTTATGAGAATTATAATTTCAAAGGTAAATTAATGCATATTGCAAGTAAGAGTCATTAAAATATTGCTGGAATTCCAGGGCTTAGGGCTCTTGACACTAGATACTGAGGCCGCCGTTTGGATACAAATTTATCAGTAGTAGAAGTGATAACGAAAGTAGAAGGTGGATTCTGAGCTCAAATCAAGAATACAAAATAGCAGCTGTTACATTAAATAACAGGGTCATATGGTTAATATGACCGGAGACCGGAGGTAATCCCTGTCACCCACTGAATATCTGAACTGACGGCTAATCAAATGTGATCATTCCAATGTTTACCAGCCTTGATACAACATGATTTTTTTTTTCGTTGTCTCATTTGAATTATAATTCATTGCATAAGCTGAGTGGCACTACTGTTTGACTTGTCCTTTACTCAATATATACGCATTTTAACACATCTGTGCCATCTGATCAGGATCTGAACTTTTTCCGTTTGGTCAGAAATAACCTAATAAATAAAAAAAACAGATGTGCCAGCTGATCTGGATCTAAACTGTTAGCCCATGCCAATAAGGTGTGTATATGGAGGAAAAGGCTAGAACTCATTGAATTTGTTTAATTTACTTGCTTCTCCTTGAATCATGAATGTGTACCACTCCTTTTACTTCACTGTGTCCCCTTGCAAAAATTGTTATTAATATCATTAGTAGTACATGTACTGGGATATCCACAAATCCTATCCTATCAGAAAATCAAGTACAAATATTTATTAATATGTTTTATTAAAACATTCATGTCTGGTAGTTCTTTTTGAAATGTAAACGAAAAATGATATGCAAAGTGATTTTAAATAATGTTTTGTAAAGGTATTAAAGGTAATTTTAAAAATGTAATTTTTGTACAGCAAGCTGTAGCATTACATTTGGATGCAAGTCATCAAAATAACATGTTCGCAATACTGAAATAAAATTAGGTTTCAAATATTTGATCTAAGTTGTCAAAGTCTTATTGTCAAAATCAATGTGCCATTTAATATACAATATATATTGCTGCTAGGTGATGTCATTTATTTTTATTATTATTTTTTATTTTATGGAATAGCCAGCTCAGTACAAAAAATCCACCTGCCAGATATACATCAAATGTATGAAATACTTTGGTATTTCCATCATTAATGATAAGTGAGCAGTATGCAAAACATGTCACACGGATAAACAAATTTGTTGAATCATGTGAAAATAAACCGGGCCATTGATCCTCATTTGTCATTTAAACCAGTTGCCATTTTTGTATACACTGCAGTTATAGTAGTAAAATAAAAATTGTCTTTATTTCATAACATTATAGTTCTGTTTATCATAAGAATCTTTAATTATTTTAACATGTGACTCATGGTTCAAACTGTGAATCTTTAGTCCTGACTGTGGATCAGATTGGATCACCACTAGCCTGACGAATCACAGCTGTAGCAATATGTTGTAAATATAGAGTAGATTTATTCAGTTAACAATGGTTCAAGTGTTTTAACTCTCTACTCCATATAACCAATACAACACATTTTATGGCATGTGGGACCAGTGTAGAGCTGTCAGCATCTGTGTGTGTATCGACAGTGTTCACTATTGCAATAATGGTGTATCTGTAGACTAAAGTGTTATTCAGTTTAAGTGTTGTAAAATAGTTGTTTTCCTTTCAGATACATGCTGCTGTTTGACTTCTGACCAAGTGATGTGGTTGAGGATGGCAAATGAGCAGAGACTGTATGACTTGTCGGATCGTCTGATCAGAGCTATCAGCAACTGGCAGACATTTTCTGGTGATGATGACGATGTGGAACAGCTTATAGAGAGAGGTAAATGTAATCTCACTGCTTCAAATAAGGGATGTCAATGAATATTCAGACAGATATCAAGCTGTCCGGATACTATGTCAGTATCCAGATACTAAAGTTTTATCTCAATATGCATAAAAGTAATTAAAAATCATTGCAGAACGGTCTAAAATGCTTAAAAGATTGCATCTACCCAAATGTATCATAATCAGTCAATTTCTGCTGGTATATTAATCATTATAAAACTAATTGTGTCAATTATTTTCGAGGTGAGTTGAACTCTTTCTCATTCATGGATGAGATGTCTGATCTGGATCTACACTGTTCGCCTATGCAATAAAGGCATATCTGTGGTGTGAAGGGTTAGAAGATCTCTGCAAACTTTTAAAATGAGTCATCTGTAGTCAAATAGTACTACATGTATACTAGGTCAAGTTGAAAGCGACTCATTTGGGATTATATCCAAGGCAGAAACTGTTGGGCAGAATAAAAAGACATTATCAGCCACATTTAATTTTTACCTAATTTTTAATTAAACTAGCTCACAATTTGTCTTAACAATGTCTCAAATCCGAAACAAATCAATTCAGAAACTGTCAACGTACCGAAATCAAGAAAAAACTTGTTTACACAAAAACCTGACACACTCGACTGCAATCAAACTTCTCATCTGATAATCTTCAAACCTGCTGAGAATGCTTATCATAATGATATCCGAAACTGACCATCTGCAGTCAGAAACAAGTGACTTGGTCAAATGAAAAAGATGCTATTTACTGAATAGCAAACTGTGTAGACTATGATTAAACTGCACAGAGACATAGCCTGATCTGGTTGCAAAGGTTAACTTAATCTTTTAATCTAGGAAATATGACTTATCCATGGCAAACAGTGTAGATCCAGATCAGTTGGCATATACATGCTATTTGATTAGGATCTTAAATGTTTGATTGTGAATTCATTAGGATATTTCTGATAAAGAAGTAAAATCTGGTTCTGCAGTGGTCACACAATAGGCTCTACACTGTGTCTGTGAAAAAAAAACAGATATGTGAAGTAAAGTATTTATTAAAAGATACAATTTTGAAGTGAGAATCGCTTTAGAATGTGACATCAATGATTTACAATAACAATCATTGTGACAGCTGGTATATTTTGTAGGTGCTGATGTGAACAGACAACATGGAACCTTGTTACCATTACATTGTGCATGTATGGTCAGTGACAGCTTTGTGTTGAAACTGCTGATTAGGAAAGGGGCTCGGGTAAGCACATTGTTCATATGGGAATTTTATAGCAAGGAATAATAAATACATCTCTTGGTACAAGACTTAGTATTGTCAAATTAGTAAGAGTATATATAATATTTAAGGAACCCTAGGGAAAGCATACATTAGACATGAGGGGTTAAGAATATGATCCCCATTACGACTACAGTTTTTTGCTTTTCTTTTATCCATGAAGGATAGTAAATAATATTCACATATCAGTTTAAACTCTTTTATTTCAAAACGTTATGGCCATCTTCCGTTGATATTGCCACAACAAGTTTACATTTTCTTATTATCACAACACACATACAGGAAGTTAAGAGTAATGTTTATATCATGGGCAATATCAACTGAAGAAGGCCAATGACCAAAACATTTTTAAATAAAACAGTTTAAATAGATATGTGAATACAGGTTTTTTGACATCTTACAACATGTTGTGTCAAACTTGGACTATAATTGCTTCGAAAGTTAAGCTTGCTAAAAAATCAAATGTTCATAGATAAAAGTGTATAAATGTATCAGGCGTGAGGATTGATACATAATTTTGTACATTCCGTATCAAAAGGAAGTATGAGTCAGGTTATGGAAAGGTCAGTGTTAATGAAGTTACAACAAGATGATTGTATATTAATTATTACTGGATGCTTGTGTTTGTGTTCTCTACATAAATCCCAGTAAAGAGTAAGATCATTTTAAGCTCGACTATTCGAAGAATATGTCGAGCTATTCTACTCACTCTGGCGTCGGCGTCCCACTTTGGTTAAAGTTTGCGTGCAACCTACCTATATCTTAAAAACGACTTTAGCTACAGCTTTGAAACTTGGCACACTTGTTCATCATCATGTCCCGAGTGAGTATGCCAAGAACCATAACTCTAACTTTCATTTTGATCAAATTATGGCCCTTTTTCGACTTAGAATTTCAGGTTAAAGTTTGCGTGCAAGCTAGTGTACAAACCCATAACTTCCATACTACTTATACTACAGCTTTGAAACTTTCAACACTTGTTCATTATCATATCGCGAGTGTGTATGCCAAGAACCATTACTCTAACTTCCATTTTGTTCAAATTATGGCCCTTTTTTGACTTAGAATTTTAGGTTAAAGTTTGAGTGCAAGCTAGTTACTTTCATAGTTTTTGTACTATAGCTTTGAAACTTAAGACACTTGTTCACCATCATGACCCTGACTATCTATGCCAAGAACCGTAACTCTTTCATTGGTTTTGATAAAATTATATCCCTTTTTTGACTTAGAATTTATGGTTTAAGTTTGCATGCAAGCTAGTTGCTTTCATACTTCTTGTACTATAGCTTTGAAACTTAAGACACTTGTTCACCATCATGACCCTAACTATGTATGCCAAGAACCATAACTCTTTCTTTGATTTTTATCAAATTATGGCCCTTTTTCGACTTAGAATTTCAGGTTAAAGTTTGCGTGCAAGCTAGTTACTTTCATACTTCTTGTTCTATAGCTTTGAAACTTGTTCATCATCATAACCCTGACTATGTATGCCAAGAACCATAACTCTTTGTTTTTTATCAAATTATTTCCCTTTTAAGACTAAGAAATTAAGGTTAAAGTTTGCGTGCAAGCTGATGAAAGCTCATAACTTTCATCCTATTAAAACCACAACTTTAAAACTTTGTATACCTTTATTTTATTATACATCAGCTTGATGTTCAAAGGCTCATAACTCATCCTTGCTATTTTATCCCCCGCCGATGAAATCGGGAGGGGGATATTGTTTTGGCGTTGTCCATCCGTCACGGTGTCACGTCGTCACTCTGTCACGCTGGCCGTCCGAATTTTGTTTCCGCGCTATTTCTCCGCAACCACTAGATGGATTTCAACGAAACTTTGTGGGAACCATCAGAACCAAGAGGAGATGTGCATATCGTTGTCTTGTTCCGGTCAGACCATTTAACACAGAGTTATGGCCCTTTGATAACCTATGCATTATGTATATAGAGCAGTATTCGTTTCCGCGCTATTTCTCTGCAACTACTGAATGGATTTCAATGAAACTTGCTGGAAACCATCTATACCAAGAGAAGATGCGCATATCGTCGTCTTGTTTCGGTCAGACCATTTAACACAGAGTTATTGCCCTTTGATTACTTATGCATTATGCATATAGAGCAGTATTCGTTTCCGCGCTATTTCTCTGTAACTAGCTGATGGGTTTCAATGAATCTTTCTGAGAACCATCAATACCGAGAGGAGATGCGCATTTTGTCGTCTTATTCCAGTCAGACTGTTTAACACAGAGTTATTGCCCTTTGATAACTTATGCATTATGCATATAAAGCAGTATTCGTTTCCCCGCTATTTCTCTGCAACTACCGGATGGATTTCAATGAATCTTTCTGAGAACCATCAATACAAAGAGGAGATGCGCATATCATCGTCTTGTTCTGGTCAGACTATTGATCACAGAGTTATGGCCCTTTGATACCTTATGCATTATGCATATAGAGCAGTATTTGTTTCCGGGCTATTTCTCTGCAACTACTGAATGGAAACTTTCTGGAAACCATCTATACCAAGAGGAGATGCGCATATTGTCGTCTTGTTTTGGTCAGACTGTTTAACACAGAGTTATGGCCCTTTGATAACTTATGCATTATGACCAAGTTACACAGAGCCATAGGTGATTGATTGGAACTTTTTTAAGCCTAATTATTGAGTGAACCGATGACAAGAGCACCGATCAACTATTGGTCACCTGCTTTCCACCTATCAACTGCTGTAGATGAAAGATGAATTTCATCGGTGAAAAATTAGCCATTGGGATTTTTAGACATGCTTAAAATTCTTGATAGGTGAACATATTTTACAAATAACCAATTGACAACCTGTCTACAACCCATCATCACCGATCAACAACCTTTCTACAAACAATACCACTGATCAACAACCTGTCTACAACCGATATCTCCAATGGGACACTTATAGGTAACCGATCAACTAATACTTATCACCGATAGAAAAAAGATGAAAATTATAGTGTACCAACAACCCACAAAATATTTGATGAACACTTGCCAATCACCGATTGCTGTCTACACAGAAAACTAGAAATAAAATAACGCATGACCACCTATCAAAACAGCTAGTACCTAAAAATAAAATATATGATTTGACACCACCAGTCAGTGTAACCTGGGCCTTACACAGGTAAAAACGTCTCATTCCTATATTTTGGTAATCTCACCAACCCTTTTTCACCAAATGAAGTTTTCTTATTGTTTATGCCTTCATAAATATATAAAGTAAACCCTTACTTCTCCAGTACCCGGCGGGTTATATAAATTCAACGAATTTCTTTTACTACTGCGTTCTTCATTTCAACAACTTGAAGACTTACGTCTCATTCTTATATTCTGGTGAGCTACCCTTTTCGCCATCTGAAGTTTTTTTTTCACTGTTTTTGGCATGATACATATCTAAATAAAGCCCTATGTCTTCAGCTGTTGTGTTAGTAATAACCAGTACTCGGCGGGGGATGTAAATTCAACGAATTTGCTTGTTATATTTAATTTTTGCCCTTTTTCACTTAGAAATTAGAATTAAGACTTAGAAATTATGGTAAAAGTTTCAATGTTAGTGTTTTTCTTATGTAATGCTATAGAAAAGGTTTAAAACAGATGTACTTAACATACTTTGGTTGAGTGGTTGTGGGGTGGGTGGGAGCATTTACTATACTATACTATGCTTTGCTATGCTATGCTATGCTTAATCTCCTGTAATGTACTGTACACCCCACAACCACATACCACCACCAACAACAACAACACCACCAATAACAACACCAATAACAGCAACAACAACACCAACAACAACATCACCACCACGACCAACAACAACAACACCACCACCAACAACAACAAAACAAATAACAACATCAACAACACTGTCAACCACACCACCACAACACCACCACCACCACCAACAACAACACCACCAACAACAACACCACCAACAACAACAACACTACCAACAACAACACCAACAACCAACAACACCACCACCCACAACAACAACAGGAAACACCACCACCAACAAAAACACCAACACCACCACCACCTTCAACACCACCAACAACACCAACACCTACAACATCACCACCACCACCACCAACATCACCACCAACAACACCAACAATAAAAAAAACCCACCACCAACAACAACAACACCAATAACACCATCACCAACAACAACACCTCCTACCACCACCATCAACACCACCACCAACAACACCACCACCTACAACAACACCACCACCAACAACAACAACACCACCAAAAATAACAACAACACCAACAATAATAACACCAACAACCAACAACAACAACACCACCAACAACAACACCAATAACACCACCAACAACAACAACACCAACACTACCACCAACAACACCATCACTACCAACACTAACAACAACACCAACAACAGCAGCACCACCAACAACAACACCACCACCAACACCAACAAGAACAACAACACAGACAACCAACAACAACAACACCACCACCACCAACAACAACAACACCAATAACACCACCACCAACAACAACAACAACAACAAAAACAACACCATCACTACCAACACCAACAATAACACCAACAACAACAACACCATCACTACCAACACCAACAATAACACCAACAACAACACCAACAACACCAATAACAACACCACCACCAACAACAGCAACCAGCACCATACTATACTACACCACACCACACCACTATAGGTGGGCAAGGATAGTGGGTTGATGGGTGTGGGATCTGGGGTGTATGGGCTGGGTTGTGTAAACCCTCTAAAAAACCTACAAGAATAAATTAAGTGTAATTTATTGATTTCCTAATTTGGATTAAGAAACTTTTGTTCATGTGTGTGTGTTAAGGGTGTCATAAACTGCTGAATCACTCCCCAGTTTAAATGAAGCCCAGTTTAAAATGTGCTTAAATATGTCTGACTTTTCGAATAGTCGAGCATGCAGTCATTTCCGACTGGCTCTTGTTGCTTAAAATGTTTAAAAAGGTTCTGGTATATCTGAGTTTTAAATTATACATGTGCTTATAATACATGTATTGAAAGAAATTGAGGGTTTGCATTTGGGCCAATTAGTTAAACCTTTTTGTGGATAAAAACAGGTACATGGGGTTTATAGCCAATTTTAAAGTTATTACAATTGTTCATGTCAATTGAATGTAGTAAACATTTAAATCTCTATTGAAAAGTTACTAAAATTTGTCAAGAGAGTTAATGGTGTTTATTTTTTAGGTAAATGACTATGACGGGTATGAAAGGACAGCTCTTCACTATGCAGCCGAGAGAGATGTGTTTTGTGTAGAAATGCTGCTCGAGCATGGTGCAGACATTAACATAGGTGACGGCAACTTTGACACACCTCTCCACTGGGCCACTTTCAAGAATAACATCCAGTGTGTTAAACTCTTACTACAAAGAGGGGCCAAAGTGGATTCTTTAGATTTTAACAGTGACACACCACTTTCCTGGGCAGCTAGAAAAGGGCATTATGATGTGATAAAGATTCTGCTGGATTACAATGCTGACTCTCACATCACAAATCTTAAAGGGATCAGTCCCCTGGACAAAGCCATTCAAGTGCAGACCAGTGGCTTGAATACAGAGAATGATAACAACACTCTAGATTTGTTACTAAAAGCTTCGTGTAGAGTTGAGTTTACTGATTCTCAAAGAGAGACAATAAGGGGAGATAATCGCCTCAGTGACCTACTTGAATCACGGATGAGTAAACCCTGTACATTACAAGGGCAGTGTAGATACTCTATACGCAGGTCGTTAGGGTACAGATACTTGCCAAATGTCATTCCCAAACTGCCAGTTCCAACAAGACTTCAAGAATATGTCGCTTTAAAGTCGTGAATGGAATATCATCTTGAACTTTTACATGTAACTTAGATTTTCTTTAAACTCCTTAAGTCATAAATTAATGTTACGGACATTTATCAATTTAAACAAGTCTGTTTATTGTTAATATTGGTGAAATACCGAAATTTATTTTTTTTTTAAATAATTGACTGAATAAAAAAAGGAAACCCAGATCAGACAGGCCGATGTACTCACTGATTTGGTTCTACACTGGTTGCAAATCTTTACAGACATACTGTTTAGCATTACAGGATTAACATTGAATATATTAATACTATTATGGAAAATGTATCAATTGTGTCAAAGCTTTTTTAGAAACCAGGTTGATTATCATGTTTAATTTATGCTAGTGTTATGTCTCTTTCAAACAATTAATACTAGAAATTTAACATTGCTTATAACTTAAAACAGTCTTAAACATTGTTTGGAAAGTAGGTTGTATTTTTGGATACCTGTCTCATATATCTTTACATGTACACATTACTCCATTTATACATGTACACATTTTTACGTGAGTGTGACCAGTTTAGATCCAAATCAGCCAGCACATTAATGCCATCTCATCTGGACATGCACTGATTGCATCTTGGTAAGAATTAACCTTGTGAATCTAGAAGTGATCAGTGTAGATTCTGATCAGATGGCATAGATCTGGATCTACACTGTTTGCCAATGCGATAAAAGTCTATCTATGATGTTAAGTGTTTAAAAAATGCAATATTTGTACATATGAGTGAATTTTAAAAAAAACGAATACATTCAATACTTTGAATATAAGCCAAAATACTTCTTATTAGTCTTCCAGATTTTATCCAGAAAAACTACAGATAAAAGTCATGCTGCATTTGTCATTAGTGTAAAAACGATTCAGATATTTCATATAATTTGTGTACTGGTATTGTTACTTTGTACAACTTCACAGCTTTTTTTATCTGAACCTCCAAATATAAAAACTAGATTTTTGTTTTATTGAGTCTGTTTTAAGGAAGAAATAATTCCAGTTTAACAAAATGGTTAAAGACAGTTTTTCAAGACACAAAAGTTAAAATTGTTATAAACTTGTAAATGTTATCCATGATTTTCCAGGCAGATACAACTCATGTCCTGTAATGAAATATTTTGAGGCTTCCATACAGTTTTAAAATTCATTTAAAGAAAGCAGGAGTTTTTTTATCACTTATTAATTTATTTATTTAATATATAAAATACCCAGTACAGACTAACCAAAATAATACATAATAACATGGATATTAGACTTATATTGTATTTTGAGCCCATACTAGGATAATTATATGAATGTTTATTAATTAACTATAGATCTCATATTGATCCAGCATTTCTTTTATTGGCCCAGCTATTCTCGTATTGGCCCAGTTAAGTCTTCATATAAAGTTGATGTTAAGTCTTACTAAATGATATATCTTACTTGCCTGGGCTTTAGATTAACAATATTACTTTTCATGTGGAAATTACTGCAGCTATCACATATTGTTTTCCATTCAGGAAAGTTTTGAAAATCTGGCTGTGTGATGGGATGAAGTTTTCATGCCAACACAAGAAAGAACTTACAAAATCAATTATAAAAATTTGCATTGTTATAGCATCAGATGTATAAATTTCATATACATTTCTACAGACTGATACATAGGGGCCAATTCCTAATTAATTTAACTGAAGAGTGTACAAACCCATACTAAATCAACTAATAATCTGGATTTTCAATAGTTTTAGAAAAAACCAGGAATCTGTTGACCATTGGTAAGAAAACTGTATCCCCTTTGACTGAAAGGGAGACATACTGTTGTTTTTGCCATTTTTTTTCTTCATTGTCTTCAACCAAAAATGTTTTCTGCAGCAACAGTCTTTAAAACTTCATGACAAAATTGCTTTGAAAATTGAAACATGGGTACAGACAGTGTGAAGCTGTGCACCTTTCAAGAATTATTACTCTGAACAACTTGGTTGCAAAGTTATCTCCCTTTGTTCATTCACTAGTTGAAGGGAGATATTTGTTTTTGATGCCACACACAAATTTACATTTCCAGTGTTAATGACTCTAGAATTATGTTATGTTATATGAAATTCATTACATGATTTAACTTCATTCATTTAATTTGTTAATGTTGTATTTTCATATTAATTCTGTATTCTGTGTCCAAAGAGAGAATGTTTTTCTATTTTCTTGCGTGACTGTACAAATCTTTGTCAACTGTACAAAAACATTTTATGCAGTTAAATATAATATTTTAATACTTTGATGTTTGATGTATTGTGAATGGCTTCTAACAAAAACAAAAATTCATTTAAATATTTAAGTCCTTTCATGGCAGGCATTATTAAAACCCTTTACTCCATAGATACACCTTTATTGCTTGGGTGAACAGCATAGATCCATGCCATCAGATCAGGATCTTCATTCTGTTTGCTTTTTCATTTATTATTTCTGACCAAAATCCTATCAGTGCAGATCAGAAGGCATGGATATGCCGGCTGATCTGGATCTACACTTGTCACACATGCATAAAAATGTGTATGTATGAAGGAAAGGGACAAGATAAAAACATGATGCATATACTACCTATACATTTCTGTCTGTGATGGACAGTGAACCGCGGCACCACTCTTTGATCAGCCATTCCAGCTGTATCTGCCCATTCCAGTTATGTTCTGTAGTGTCAGTTGATGCAATATGATTAGTCCAAATAAAATAACTAAGCCGTAGATAGTGATAATGTTACTATTGATATTTTGAGGGTTGAGTCTGAAACAATATGTTTTTCTCCTATGGAATGCAGAATTAAATATTCTAGATTCCTTTAAAAAGCAGACTGAAGCAAAACACTGGGTTGGACTCTCGCTGAACCATCTGTTTATTCTAAGTATTTACAGGGTAGGATTCAAGAACTCAAGAAAGGGGAATCATTTGGGGCAGTTTTAGTGTAGCCATATGATAATTTCCATCTTTCTTGCCAGAATCTCCATGAACATTAAATATTACAAACCAAAAGGGTCGTTTGAGCAAACCCACTGAACTGTCTGGATCCACCTCTGATTTATCTTGATTATCATATAGTTTTGTTAAACTAAACAATGCATTGTAATCACCATTCCACAAATGGGTTCAATTTTTGTTTTAGGTAGGTAGAAAAAAGGGTTTTCTTTGTTGAATGTACATTTTTTCCTGTGATACTTTCTATTAAGTCACATGTTACATTGTTTTGAATTGTAAACTTTACTACAAAAATTAAAGAGTGCAGTTACAGTAAAATGTGTGAATACTGAGATTGTTGTCTGTGTTTTGTATAGCTTACAGGCCTGAATCAGTATGTCCAATGACCAGCTATCAATGTGATTGAGTTGTGTCCAGTTCTTGACATAATAGACCCTTTACTCCATATAAACAGGTTTTTGTCACATGTGCAACAGTGAAGAGCCAGTTCAGCTGGCAAATATGTTGGCTTCTTGGTCAAAAATGTTCTGTGAATAAAAAAAGTGAATGGAATAGATCCTGAAATGATGTGCACCTACATAATAACAGCCATATCCCCTGAAGTAAAAGATCAAGTTTTCTCCAGTGTCTGTCCAATTTTGAATGTGATCATGATCCCTTAAGTAAAAGATCAAGTTATGTCCCTTGTCTGTCCTGTGTTAAAATTTTAATCTTAAGCTCATAAAAACAAATGCCCTTTATTATTGTCAACTTCTCCAAATCCAATCTATGTTCACAGTGAAGAGGTAAAAATCTCCTATATACATGTTAAAAACAACCAAAAAAGTATCATATATTACTTATGATTGCACTGGTTTACTTTCAAAGTTCCAGTGATTAAAAAATTATTTTTAAAAACCTCCCACTTTGTTACATGTGGATAATACCAAACTTTATCATTGTGCCTTAATGTTAAACAAATATGGTAATAACTGCAACAATTAATGTCATAGCTTTAAAGTCACTCATGTTCACTTATTTTGCTAATTTTCTTAAAATTTAAACATGCCTTATGGATAACAAGAAAAGTATAACATAGGTTATTGCAGGACAACATTAAATTTTTGAAGAAATGGAGAAATAAATATATCGCTATTTTTAAATCCACAAATAAAACAGAAAATAAAACAACATTCCCTTCTTCTATTAGCCCCGTTTATCAGCAGTTAGTGGAATATAGGAATGGTCAATATGTATGCGTCTGTCTGTCCTTCGATCTGTCCATAAGTGTTTGCATGTCTGTGTTCAGATTTCGGGTCAAGTCCATAACTTCTCAACCCCTGGAAGGAATTACACGAAACTTTGGTCAAATGTTCACCCCATTAAGACGATGTACAGAACCCATGTTAATGCTGTTAAAAGAAATGAACCATTGTTTTTCGTGTCCGATCCATATCTTCTGAACCCCTTTCTTGAAACGTTGGCCAAATATTCACCCCATCAAGACGATGAGCGGAACCCATGTTCCTACCTGGCCGGTTCAAGGTCATGGTCACCAGTGGTGTTTAGAGATTTTAACCGTTTTTCGTGACCGCTCCATAACTTCTAAAGCCCTGGAAGTATTGTCATGAAACTGTTTGTCATATTGTCACCACAGCAAGACGATGTGCATAACCCATCCCAACCTGGCCAGCTCACGGTAAAGGTCACCAGTGGTGTTTTAAGGTTTCAACCACGTATTTTGTGTCCGCACCATAACTTCTCAACCCCTGGAAGGAATTACACGAAACTTTGGTCAAATGTTCACCCCATTAAGACGATGTACAGAACCCATGTTAATGCTGTTAAAAGAAATGAACCATTGTTTTTCGTGTCCGATCCATATCTTCTGAACCCCTTTCTTGAAACGTTGGCCAAATATTCACCCCATCAAGACGATGAGCGGAACCCATGTTCCTACCTGGCCGGTTCAAGGTCATGGTCACCAGTGGTGTTTAGAGATTTTAACCGTTTTTCGTGACCGCTCCATAACTTCTAAAGCCCTGGAAGTATTGTCATGAAACTGTTTGTCATATTGTCACCACAGCAAGACGATGTGCATAACCCATCCCAACCTGGCCAGCTCACGGTAAAGGTCACCAGTGGTGTTTTAAGGTTTCAACCACGTATTTTGTGTCCGCACCATAACTTCTAAACCCATAAAAAAGAACTTCATAAACGTTTGGTCAAATGTATACCTGTGAGACCTATGTTTCAACAATGCTGGCTCAAGGTCAAAGTCACAAGTGATGGTCAAAGGTTTGAGTTATCTGTTGCGGGTCTTCTTCATAACTTATAAACTCCTGGAAGGAATTTTATGCAACTTGGATCAAATGTTAAGATTTACATCAAATGTCATTTTTCTATGCGGGTCAGTTTACAACGTTACACCGCCGCACGGAAAAACTAACGCAATTGTGATAAAAGAATGAACAGGGAACTTTGAAAACCACTAAATACAACAAACATGAACAATTTAAATGTTCTTTTTGATTGAGCCTGTCCATAGGCAGTGCGAACATGTTTTTGTTGTTTGGTTTTGTGTTTGGATGTTAATAGAATTTTAGGAAATTGTTAGGGTTAGCCATTTTGCTACAATGTTCGAACATTTCTTAACGTATGCATCATAAAGTTTCATTATAAACATTTAATTGTGCAAAGTTTTATTGAACATTTCCTTTTACTTGATGAAAGTGAAATTAACACTGTTTGGGGCTATTAAAACAACTTCATAACTTTCATTAATTTTATTTATTGTAAAATTTCCAAATTTATTAAGTAAATTGCTTTTTATGAAATTCAAGTTTCCTAGGGAATTTAACTAGTAATTATAACTATGTAAACACTTTGACATCATTTTATTTTCTGTTGTTTTCTGAATGTGGCAATTCCTGATATGCATATTTTACCTTTTAACAAATTCTGTGTAAAATATTGTTTTCCGAATGAAAAGCGTAAAGCAAGAGGAGCGTTCGCGGTTCTCTCGGTTTACCTCCTTTATACCGTTCTTTTAAGATTTCATCTTACTGGTGTACAGTTCAAGTCAAGTTAAACAAATCCAAACAGTTATACGAAATTGACGGATTTGGAAAAGAAGTGAGGTTTCGCAAAATGGTGTGAAGGAGGCCGACAATACTCATCCTCCCCCCCCCCCCCCCCCGGCAAATTAACCTCTGAATCCGCCCCTTTTATGTACAAAAATTTGATGGATAAAGTAATAAATAATCAACTTAGATGTCTATTGTTACTACTTTGGATCACAGTATGACAGTGACAAGGACTGTTGGAATTTAAGAACACGATTTTTTATGTTGTTACTGATGTTGGGAACCTGTGTCACATACAATATTTCTGTTGGCTTTTGTTGGTATTGATTTGCCCGTAGTTGTGACATTACTTTACTTATTTCTTTTGGGTCGTTTAGTATTCTTGTGATTTTGAACATACTGTTCATTGGTGACAAAATCTCGCTTTCTGTCTGAAAACTTGAATAACTGGTGATATCAAGTCCAATCATGTACTCCGCTATCATAAGTGTGTTGCCCATTGCAAATCCTAGTGCAACGTTGATATTTGTACTTGTGCTGAAGAAACCTTCTTCAGCAAAATAATAGTTACTCCGGTATGGGAAATCTTCATGAAAGCCTCGGAAAATGTTTTGGTAGGCACGTGGTTTCACTATCCGTAAAGCTTCATTGATGATGCTACCAGCTTGTTGAAATGCTTCTTTTACATCATTGTCCCTACCATTATGGAAGGCACATCGAAGCTCTTTGTTAAGTCGAGAATAAAATATGTAGTTTGTTTTATCTTGTTTTAATAGTCCTTGATTTATTGTACATTCACTGGAATACATGTAAATCCACGCAACAGCATAATGCTTAGGTCCATCAGTGAAGGACAAATCAGATGCAAATTTTCTAGCATTTTGAAAGCAGTTTTCTATTTTGAATCTTTGACCAATGGTTGTCATTGTGTCCAAAGCTCTTTTTGCGTAATCATAGTTATTTGCTGGCACTGGCACTGAAACAATTGGGAAAAAATTCGTAATTATGTGGATTGTCTGTCAGAAAAATGATCAAAAGGCATCTCTGAATGGAAACGACAATTAATGATTCATTTAAAATTAACATCATGACTTGCTTTACAGAATTTAGTCACACGACAAACTTAGAGCATTTTAAGCTATAAAACCTTAAACCTACGCAGTCGGATAACTATGTTTGTAAACTAGTCAACACTAAAACATAAAACCGCAGCTGGTAGTCTTTTTGTGACTAGTGTATATCAAATATCACGTTTTAACCCTCTACTCTTTTGTCCAAGTTCATATCACATTTGCTTTGGAGTCTGATCAGAGCCTGAGCTGTCTGCTATTTTGTTGGTTGAAGTCAATACCACAACCCCATGGAAATTGTGGGGCATACTGATTGTTTTCTGTATAGTGTGGAGTAATTTTCTCAATAAAGAAAAAAGTGAAATATGCACATCAGGAATTTCCCCATCCAGAAGACAAACCTCCCCACACAGCCAAAAACTGAGAGGAAAAGATAAAATGGTTTATAAAATGATCAGTTTTAAAAATAGATACCACAAACATTCTTCCTTCAGTAACTTTAAGGTGCATGCAAATGCAAACCAACACAAACTATCCTAGTATAGTCTTCAATATTACCATATAAAACAGCTATAACTCCACGGGCTTTTATCGCGTTTGCGATTAGTTAAGATCGAGATCAACCGGTACATCTATGCTGTGTGATCGGGATCTACTCTGATCGCCCATTTGTTAGAAATAAACCAGTAAATCTAAAAGTGAACAGTTTATATCCTGAACAGACGGCGCAGATGTAGAGTAATCGGTTAACAATTGGTATTCAGTATATAAATGTACCATACTAACTATGCTGGTATACATACCTGCTTGTGTTCCCAGATCACATAAAAACAGTAACAAAATGTGCCTGAGCATTTCCTCCAGATACTGAAAGGAATACAACTTGTTTAGGGGAAACCTACGAGTTATTTCTGACTAAGAAAGTAACAGAGTAGATCCTGATTAGACTGCACGGATGTGCAGGTTTATATAGACCGACTGGTCACACGTGGAATTTAAAAGGTCTACAAGGATTTTAGGGTTGATTAAATTGATGTTATCAGATGAGCTTGGGGAGTTTTGTGTGTTTAAGTGACCGGAGAATTTGTTAGTATGGATTCAGCACCCCTTAAATGGTGCTCATAGGTTGATTTTGCGGATTGTATTCATAAGTTGCCCACTGGTATTCCAATGAATTTTATAGACAGTAATTTTCTGCTAGCAACTATCTGTCGTTAACAGTTTCCTCCAGCAACATCTATAAAACATCTTCTTGTAAGTGCTGGACAAATTCGCGGGACATTATTTTACTACATGTATAAGTGGAAATATTTGTATTAGTTACAGCACAAAACAGAAGCAAAGTATATATGTTTGTGTAGCTAAATGAATTCATTCCCGTTAATTTATGGAGGTCTTTAAGTTTCTGTGAAATAAAATGATATGCATATTTCACTTTCCTATAATTTTATTTCACAAAATCTTTGAGACCTATAATTGTATATTTCTTGTTATTACTTGCTTCATATGAATAAAATTAATAATTTTTCTTACCTTGGGGTCTACAACTCACAATCCAACCTTATGAAAACTTAACAATTTTCACAGCTATTGACTTTTTGCAAGGAGAGCACGATCTTTTACAATGAATTGTTTTTAAGATGAATATTTAATTTCCTTGTGCAACGCTCACCTTGTATTTAACATTGACAAAATGATTTTTTAACACGATATAATCACCTTATGTTCGACTGTTGTGCTTGTATACATGTAAAGATCACATTTTATATGGACATATAAAACAGATGTAAAAATAACTGAGGATTGAATTGTAATGTGGCTGGCATATGAATTTATAGTTACATATAAAAGTTAATAAATGAAAAATGACTAATAACTTTGCTGGTTTCCTTTTCTATGGCTATGTCGCCATTTTTATTTTAAAGTGTGTTAACATCCATGCTCACGGTTATCGTAAAAACCATCTTTAAATTCAAAAAGAAAGGTTACAAACATGATATTTTACAGCGCTCTGCAGCCGTGTTGATTAACCTATCTACAGTTGATCATTATTCTTACCTCCTTGGATGCACGACGGTGGCAGGGGTTTGAGAGTTTATGAAGGTTTATGGGGAATTCTTTTTTTTTTAAAGAACCTAGAAGTTCGATTTGTTTCTTTTTTTCCAATATGCTATAAGCTTCTTATTTTTTTCTAGGTTCGTGTGCTTTTCCATGCAACATTGTTAAGCTAATGGATGAGTTGGAGTTATTTCACCTAGACAACTTGTACTTTTTTTATTTAAGAACCTGTTGGGGGCAAGTGTGAGGTTGGTGCACCGTAGAACCTGGTTTAAACACGCAGTGGCAAATTATGTTGCCACTGATCGTTCCAATGATGTAACCCCAAAGTTTTTCATTTCCGTTAATTGATTGTTGTGTCTTATTTGAATTTGACATACTTATACGGAATCGACCTTGAAACTTTGAAACCGTGTCGCAAAATAAGGCTTCTGATTGGACGATCAGATTGCAATAGAATCTTGTCCAGATGGCTTACTTCCGGATTTTAAAACTGAAAAGCGGCCATTTTGTTTCTCGATTCACATTTTCAGAAGTTCTTCTTCCATATGTTAGATAACAATTAAGATTAAACTCGCCAAAAAATTAAGGTTAATAAGTTTCTACATTGATTGAAACCTAATATAGTCACAGAGTTAGGGTCTAACTGTAGACTCCGCCGTAGCGATGCGTATTACGCTAGTTGTTCGATTTTGGTTAATTAATTAAAATACAGAGTGACAAAGTGACAATTACACCGGTTTCCCCAACATTCTAACATTGGAAATTTACGACGTTTTTTTTTTACTGCAATCATCAACAAGAACAGTAAGTTTAACACTGCAGTTTAGAGTAATGTCGATTGCTTTCTTTTTAATTTGGTGTGAGAAAGCGATAGGGTAGAATCTATAGTCTGTCCCACTGAGTTTGCGACCTTCGGTATTTTTACATTAAAAGCAAATAAACATGAAAATGTTTTTTCTCTTCTGATTAAAATGCTTAGGCGTAAACGTAAACTGTATTTTAATTTGGCAACTTAGGCATCAACTTCCGTCACACTATGGAAAATCAAACAATAATGTTGACCTACAAGAAGAGTCCAATACTGTTAAATGAATGAACATGTAGGCTAAATATCACGCCCGGTAAACATTCGCTCCACAACCAAAAAAGAACATAACAAAATGAGCGAAAGCCACTTCCGGGATTGAGCGAAAGCATACAAAAAGCGAGTGTGACCAACATTTTTTCTCTTTATAAGACAGAAAGACGAACTTTTCAAAAAATCGGGGAATGTAGTGCCGTGTAAGGATGATGAAGCTTCACGGAAAACACAGTTACATATTTTAAACATGTAAATTGCTCCCGCTAGAACTTTTTTCCCGGCGAACAATTGTGCTTTCTTTTTACAAACTAATCATTTCGACTCAATTTTGTTCTTTGATTGCTTTTAGAAATTATTTCTGTGTTGAGTGTAAATCGAATACCGGTCGCTAGTGACTGCTGCACAGATTTCGAATGATGTAAAGCCTCTTTATTACGATTTATGTTCATTTTTCAAGAGGTGTAGGAGCGATAGAGCAAGTTGTGGAGCGAAATCACAGGAGGCAGAGCGAAAACATAACATCAGCTAACCTATGTTTGTCACTCTAAACGTTTTCACTACACTCCTGGATATTTCACGTAAATATGTTACAGCTCCGAGACATTTCATTATAAAATTGTATTATGATTCGTTGAACACAATGTCAATTTATGTGGAAAAAAATGTTGGAACGAGATGGAGTTTCCAATATTTTATTTTCATCGCACCTACAAATATTTATCTTAGGATTTCGAAGAGTAAACGACAAGCACCATTACATGACAATTAATCATGGTATCAAAAGCTAGTAAATGTCAATATATCTTAAAGTAGATTTTAAAGATGCAGGCTAGTCTGAAAAACAGTCTTCTGAATTGTTTGGGTTTGACACTGACAGTGTGATTTAAATCGCCTGTCGTTTACTAATTCTATTTTCTTCATAACACAGTATTTTTGTATCTATTTAGTCTTATGATTTTAGATATAATATATGTGTATAAATGTGTTTGGAAACATTATATCTGATCACAACACAGTCATGAACGTTTATCTATAAATAAAATGTTTAAACTTCATATAAGGTGTATATATATGTAGGTATATTTTCATCATATGCTTTTAGGTATAGTTTATACTGATAAGTGTTATATATAAATTCCGTGTTTAAATGTAACTTTAATAAAAATACTTACTTTACTTGGAAATATATCCGGAGCTCGTCGATCAAATTGAAATATTTAAAATAAACGTATAGATTTGATCCTGTATTTGTGATTATCAAGAAACAAAAACGACAGCTTTCCTGTGGAATATTTTTGATAATCATCATTTAATTTTAACAGATTGCTATTTTGTGTTGGTACTTTAAATGATGAATCTTTGATGATAGGAAATAGCATTTTCTCTTGCACCCTTAAAACGCTCCCATTTGAAAGAAACAAAACAGACCACAAATAACACAAAACATACTATTGAAAACTGTTTCTTTTTGCAACGACAACGTTTAAAATATATTCATTTAAATATGAAAAATGAACATATGAAACAATTGTAGAAAGGCTGCATACTCGGTTAAAGTAAGCCTATTTATCGACAGAAGTGGGAATGCATATTACTGCCCACTGCGCCTAGCCCCATGTTGAGTAAAACTCATTATGTACCCATATACACTACACATACAAAATATTCTTCTTTTGATCAATCCCAAACGTAAACTTGTATATTGCGCTGAACACGAAACCTTCGATGAATGAGTTAACAAACAACTTGAAGTAAAAACGATGCAATGACAGTATGAAGTTATGCTTCCGCTCTGCCTCCTATGATTTCGCTCCACAACATGCTCGTTCGCTCCCAAACCTCTTGAAAAATGAGCATAAATTGTTTAAAGAGACGTTAAACCATCTGAAATCTGTACAGCAGTCACTAGCGACAGGTATTTGATTCACACGCAACATAGAAATAATTTCATCACAATCAAAGAACAAAATTTAGTCGAAATAACAAGTTTGTAAAGAAACATGCATCATTGTTCGCTGGGAAAAATGTTCTAGCGGGAGCAGTTTACATGTTTAAAATATGTAATTGTGTTTTCCGTGAAGCTTTATCATCCTTACACGGCACTACATTCCCCGATTTTTGAAAAGTTCGTCTTTCTGTCTTATAAAGAGAACAAAATGTTGGTCATACTCACTTTTTGTCAACAAATCAGCGCTTTCGCTCAATCCCGGAAGTGGCTTTCGCTCATTTTGTTATGTTCTCTTTTTGGTTGTGGAGCGAATGTTTACCGGGCGTGAATATTGGACCAGACATCTGATAAAATGCAGTATTTTGCATGTGCGGAGCAGTGACATGGAAACTCAAAATGAACAACAAGCGCAGTGAAAACAACAACTATCTACTAGTCAGAGATCATCGCCGGTGAAATCTGGTGTTAAAGATCGTTCATTATATTTATTTATTGATAACTGAGAGCCGTTTTAATGCAGAAAGGATGCGACGAGTTCTAAATTAAAAATGTTTATTTTCAAAACAGGATGTACAACTGTTGTGATATTGGTTTAACAATCGAATGTTGATAGCTACACTTTCGATCTGTGACGGATAAATTCATAATTCTGCTCGCAAGTAGCGTGTCATTCATGCGAATCTTTCCAAGACCAAAAAAGACAGAAAGATTTTAACATTCACGATGAAAACTTTACACATGCTGCGCGCAATAAGCCTGCATTTCGTGCAAATCGTACTTTTTCATGGCACACGTCTGACGTATTGTTAACGTTTGATTGAACGTCATATGTTTATGATGTAAGAGGCAAACAAACAGCTTGCATTTCGAGCAAATCATGTGTGTTTTACCGCCAAATATTCAGGCATCTGATATTATTGTCAGCGTTTGAGTGTAGGTCATATGTTTATGACGTACTGTATGTCAGATTCCTCAAAACCTTTTTTTTCCGACGGCAGTCGATGCCGTCGCCCACGACTTATACATGTATAAACATTCGGACCATATTTTTCTTTTTCCATTTCCGAATCACAAGATGAAGATTTATTGTCCGTATTATTGCATTCATCTAGATCTCTTGAATATCGCGTGAGCTTTTCGATATTTCTTTAAATTATTGTAGATAAAAAATACACTATGCGTAAATGATGTTTGTGAATGAAATGTCTATTGTAAATTCGCAGTTTTTGTTTTTATTTGTGATAGGGATTTCAGTGTTCCAGAAGTGTGCTTGCTTGTATCTTTTCACGAGCGTGATAAACTTTATTGCAATGCATATAGGGGAGACCGGGGATAGTTGTTACACGGGGCAAGTTGTTACACTTAATTTTGCGACAACATTGCATCACTGATGAAGTAGGAATGGATACTAAAATAACCCTCAAAGTTTCCTCTATGTTTAATGTAAGTTTTATTAAAATTGTCCTGGAAATAATCAGATTAGCTAGGAAAAACTCATTTTACTAGGTAAAAGTAATTTTTTTCGAATTTGGGAAAACATTTCGATATTTCCTCATTAATGCATATACAAGTCTTAAACACAAATTAAAATTAACATAAATATTTGTATTTTCTTTGAAACTAGTAATAAAAAATAAATCAGGCTATATGTTATATTGAGCGACCTTGAAGTGCGACAAGGGGTGGGTGGGGTAAGTTGTTAAGTCGGTTATGGGGGAGGTTGTTACTTAGAGGTTAATGAACAGGTTAGCAGTGCCTTTGAATGATAATGGCCCTGTCATGTTGATAATGGCCCGAGGGCTTTAGCCCGAGGGCCATTATCTCATGGCAGGGCCATTATCATTCAAAGGCACTGCTAACCTGTTCATTTACCTGTTTATTACATGTGTACGTCCACTCTCTGATGTCCAGTTGGTCTATCGTATATAGTATATTATCATGCAAATGTATTTGTGTCCGGGACTGCAAAAATGGGGCTTCTGGAGGAAAATACACTTTTTGAGATTTTTATGTCATCACAATCTGTGAAGCATCAAAAACATATCCTGAAAATTTGAAGCCAAAATATTTTATAGTTTGGGAGATATGGTAATTACAAGTTACTAGGTATACAATTACTGAACACCCTTTTCAATATATTTCAAGCCGGACAAAGCAAATTTTGTAGGCTTCACCAGAACATCTTTTCAAGCAAAAAAAGACTTAAAATGGGTATATATCCAGATTTATTCTCATGATAAATGAACAAGGATCAAAGTAAAACAATATGTGGCAAAGAAACATCCATTTTTGGTTGCCTAGCAACTATATTATATCGAATTTTTCCTGATTTTATGGTTACCATGGAAACAAAACGAATATAAAAGACTATCTCTTGCCCAAGTTAGTATTTATAAATTATACAGAAAAATTGGTACCTTTCACATAAATAGTGAAACTTTTGGGCATAAATTTGTTATAATTTAAGAGTTCTGTCATTTTTAGTAACATTGGTGTAATATGTTACATCATTAAACTTAAAGAAATTCAGCCTTAAAAACAGAATAATACAAACTAAATGAAAATGGTTTGTTAAGTATGTAATCCAATGAGCATGATCATTTTTGATGATACTTTTTAAATTTCTGTAAATGACCAATGAAACGGGGTAAAAAGAAACAAAAAAAAATAAACTTGTGTTGCCTAGCAACCGCATTTATCAAATTTTTGCTGTTTATAAGGTTTCCATGGTAACAATTCACAAATTTTGAGCAGTTTCTGTGAAAAATGTGTATAATAAAAACTACTCATTCAAAATCAATATGTGTCACATACATCCTGAAAATCTGAAATTTAAATCTCAGATACTTTCATAGCTGCAAAGGTTTTAAGAACATGCACACAATTTTAATTTCAACATTTTTCCCTGACAGTTTCAGCATAACAAGACAGTACAATTAACTTTATACAAGGATGTTTAAATGCACAATAACAAAATATGCTACTAGGTTTTGATTTCTTTGTAGCATCTATGAATTAATACTAGAGAAAAAAAACACAAAAAGTGATACATTGTAATCCACTCTCGTTGCTTAGCAACTATTTCAAAATACCACTTATTTAAATTGTTTCTATGGCAACAGTTTACTAACCGTAAGCATTTTCTGTCAGTAATGTGGACTGAAATAATTTAACTTTGAATAACAACAATTCTTTTAAAATCTTGAAAATCTCCAGTTGAAATATCAGACATCATCAGAATTACTTAAACTTTAGAAACCTGGGTGTACATGTACTTTTCACATTCTTGTATTTTGGTGATCATTCAGACATAAAATATACCATTAAACATAAATTACAGGACAATGTTCTAAAGCATATCCACCAAAATATCTATATAAGATTGTGGTTTACCATAGAAAAAAATGAATGCAAAAGAAAAAAATCTTCAAACAATGAATAAAAACAACCTATTTAAGTTGCCTAGCAACCAGTTTGATTTTTTGTTCAAAATCTTGTTTTTTTCTGATTCCACAGTAATAACTGGCAGGTTGTAGAGATCTGTCACTGATATTGGTATTTATAATTTATTTTTTGGAAAAAAATTATATCACATCATTCCTAAAATATATAAAGTTGGCATTTAAGATATTTTCTATACTTAAAGAAGTTCTAAAAACACAGACTTAATTTATATATTCAACAGTTTCCCTGATAACATCTTCTCGAACTAGACAGTTGTACCACCTTGAGGAAAAGGCATTTTCAAAGTTGAATAACAAAATGCATGACTACTGGGTTTTGATTTCTTTACTGCATCTGTGTATGAAAATTAAAAACCAAGTTTCTTTTAAAACATCAAATATGGTTGCCTAGCAACCAGGTATTTATGAGTATTTTCTCAAATTTAAAAATGTACATCAAAATAATTTTGCACCAAAGATCCTTTCTGTCTGTAGAAGTTTTTGCTCTAAATCATTCAAAAAAAAGTCTGCATAACATTATACACATATTTTTTCTCTGATGAAGGATGAAGGTATGCCACTTCAAAAAAAAAAGTAACATTGCCCCTCTCTACAACTTATCCCTCCTTAAAACAACTCCTATAATTTTTTCCCGAAAGTATTCTTAATGTTTTAATTAACCTAACTACAACGCTCCCTCCTTACAACAACCATATTTTCTTGTGTCCCATCAAAATTGTTACATAGAGGGAGTATTGTATACAAAATTGAAAAATGAACAATTTGGTTACAATAAAATTGAAAAATGAACAATTTGGTTACAATATATTGCTTACATTTTGAAATATCTTCACACAATTCCAATTTTCTTGACATATATTACAACTCAGTAAGTCAAAGGTTCAAGCCAGCCATAAACATTTATACAAAATGTTTCATGGTGAGACCAACCAAACAAAACTAACATGTTTCTCAAATCGTTAAACCAGTCATACATTTTAAGAGAAGTCGCACAGTCTGTCACATTTGTATTATCATTCAAACTATTTATTTAATAAACAGTCAAAGCTGAACTCTTGCTGATGACATTGTCAGCTATAACTAATTTGGATGGTACAACCATCATAATCACTGACTTGTTATGTTCCCAGAATGATCACAAACTTGTATGAGATTAAAATTGCACACCATATAGTCTCATTTTGTCACAATATGCCTATCTAGACAAAAATTTATTGGACAATAAAGAACATCCACTAAGTACCTCTGATATAAATTTCAAATGAATTTACCTACAATTTTAATACTATGGTGCATGATCATTATGTGAAGTAAAAATGTGATTAATGCAAATATGATCTGAAAGTATGGAGAACTTCTTAGAAAAACATTTCATCCCTGTCAAAAAGCATATATAGGAAATTTCTCCACATTGAATTCAGTTAAAACAGGGTGTGTACTTGAAAAAAATTTTCTTTGGAAGTTTCACCATTAGGTAAACTGGTGTTTCAGAATTTTGTACATGGTTTTATTTTACGGTTTAATTTAACATGTGGCTCTTCCTTTTTTTCGTTAAATGAACTGTATCCTCGGCAACCTTTACAACAACTTTTTGCACCTGGGGTTTTGGACAAGTGACATCTTTTCCTTCCTCAGTCAAACAGAACTCCCTGATCTGCTCATACAGATACCACTGTCTATGGGGATCAAGTCCAGGAATGACAAGTTTCTCTGGCATTTCTGTGTAGTTCAAATCTTTCCTCAACAAGTTGACTTTGACTGCAGCAGCATTTGCATTCTCCTTCAATGTTACCACCCCTGGATCACTTGCACACACTGAAAAATGGTGGTATGTAGTGATGTTCTTGACAGGTTTGAAATACTGTACAAGAAATTTTTTCCAGTCAGAAAACACCACATGTTTATCTGGGTCACCAACAAGCTGGGGTATATTGTGACCATTCCTGGAGGATCTCTGTACAGTGTTGGCCACATCTTTCAGGGTTTCAGCATTGGAGTTCCTCCAGTGGCATTTCCAGATTCCAAAGTGCCAGTCTGGTTCAAACTTTGCGTGACCCGCAATCATGCAGCTCATCTCAATGGAGTCATGTAGGCCTGAAGAGGATTAAAAATTTCACCTTCATCTTATGTATTACTATATTACATAATTTTCATGGGCTGAAATACTGTAGAAACAATAAATTCCTACTAAGTGTATGTAACAACCAATTCCTGGGATGAACCAGTATTCTATTCAATGGTCTAACTAACAAGATGCTTTTGTAATACTTTCATATAAGAGTAAGTCAATTACATAACAGTGGAAAACAAATTACCTAAAACTTATTCAAATTATTATGGCCTGGCTGGGATGGAACCCACAAAGGCTGATTACTCTCACCACTCACAAGACTGACTTGTTTCAGTTGTCTTCTTTTGTAAAGTACAACTGACCATGATGTTAATTACCTTAAATTAAGGAGATATTTCACCCAGCAAACTTGTTTTCCATACAAAATAAATAAAAATATTTAAGATAAAAAACATTTTGATAAATCAAATACCCTAACTTACCTAGAAGGACTCTCCAAAGGGCATACCAGATTACCACATTATTTTTGTTTTGGCCTCGGCAATTGTCGAAGTGAAACTGTGCATGTCTTTCCCCCAGTCCGTAATTCTTCACGTAATGGTCCGCCATGCTAACCACACTGTTGGCACCTTTTCCAGCTGACTCTGATTCATCTATTAGATAAAAGGTCTGTTTACCTACAAAAAGCAGAATAAATAAAAGCTGTGTCATGCAAACAGGGTTCCTAGAAAATTTTTGATCATCCAGGCCATAGGAATCATTTCTTGAAATAACAAAAACATACATTGTATGTGCTCAGATTGTAATTGTTAATACAGTGTAAAAATCTTTTCTAAGGTAGGTTTGTACAAGGATGATATTTGAGAAATCCTATGGTAATTCTAATCACTATTTTTTTTTCATTCATGTATAAAGCAAAATATGCTGTTATTCATATGCAGATGAGAAATTGTATTTGGCTCTGCAAAAATAGACCTGTGCAAAATAAAGTACTACCACAGTGCATGATTGTTATTTAATTAAGAGTGTTAAACATTTAATGTAAAACTTACCAGATGCTTCACAACACATGCCAAACACATGGCATTTGCGGGGAGTCTTGAAATATATAGGCCCACACTGCTGGCTGTGATGGGGGTAATGCACTTGCTGGGCATAGTCCCATGAGTAGTGTATGGGCCCATCAATTGAGCAAATTTGGTTCCCTGTAAAAAAAGGAAATACCATAGTGAAAGCAAACTGAAAATAGAAAATCATTAGACACCATTTAGGGTTATGTGGACCAAAGCTACGCATGCAATACATTTTTGACTACAGTCACAGTCAGTAACTGAGTGTGACTGTAGTCAAAAAGTATTGCTACTCAGTTCCTCACAGAACAGCATGCTTTATTCCTAAGAAAACATTTTCAGCAATCTGACAACACCACCATTTTATCAGACAATACAAAGGTATTATAGCAATAGATCATTAATCAGAAAGCAGTTGGTTGTCAAATTACAAATAAAATAAAACTATAAAAATCAATTTTGGTGAGAATTTTTATCTTCATTTTATATTATTTATTAATTTACAAAGACCATACTGCTGAAAGTTAAAATTCATATGAAAAATGACATAAAACAAACACCTCCTTCATGCAAATCAACAGGTATGTCAGACAAGATTTCTTTGGTATATGACGTCTGATGCCGATAATAATCTCGTTGTGCCTTTGCCAAGTTAATGTGTGCATTATAATCCTGCAAGACTGAACATTTTTCTTCTTCGGTAAGTTTCCCACTGTTTGATATCTGTGCAGCATAGTACTGGCATTTTTGACACAAGTCTGTGCATGGTTTAGACAGCACAATATGAGGGCATAGCTCTTTCCAAAGTCTTCTGAAGGTTTTAAGACTTATGCTACGTAGCCCAACCTCAGATGCAGCAGATTCATACAACGAATGTATGTCTACTATATTTTTATCTGAGGGCAAAAGCAAGGCACAACCTTGTTTATAGTCTGGGAGCCTTCCTGGCAGTGGAAGTGCATTGTCACTGGCATAAGAAATTATGAATGACTTTACATGCTCCCTATGTTCAAATGTCAAGCTGTTTGGTGGTAATCTTTTAGCATTGCCATGTATTCTGGCTTTCAAACCATCTTTATCAAGCGAATCTGCAATACGCTGCAATTTATTTTTTGATATGCCATGCAAATAACAAAATGTGGCCCTACAAATCCGCTGCCCCTTAAAAAAGTACTGCTGGTATGCACGCTCCCTTTCCTTAGTTTTATGTTTATTTGAATCAGTAATTTCTCCTGATTTGCGGTGAGCAAATAACTGAGATTTTACAACAATGTCTAATTCTTCAGAGCTCATTTCTCTGCAGTTTTCTCTGTATTCAAGAGAATCTTGCTCATCTATGTTTAAACTGCATGGTTTTTCATACATGTGACAGCCACAAGTATCGTTTCTAAATTTTGCTTGCTGAATATATTCAGAATTGTCATGGGTACCAAGGTCAAACGGTACAGACAGTTCAGCATTATCAGATTCCTAATTTACACTGTTATTGTCAGTTTCTGTACCACTACCACTTTCATGGTTCGAGTTTTCATCAGTTCTTTCCGAGAAGTACAGATCATTTACATAAACTAGTTCCTCTACAAAACTGTCATCTCGGCCTTGGCTAATTTCGTAAGGAATAGTGCTTGCAGCACTAATATTACTAATCTGGCTCATTTTCAAATGTTATTCAAATTTACCGCCATTTTAAAGTGATAGATTGACATCGAGTATAATTACTTCCGGGTTAACTTTGTGACACTTCTACAGTCAGTATTATTTGGCACAAATATTCCACGTATTTGTCATTCGAAGAAATTGTTGTAAATTAACCTTATTGTCTGATAATAATACTTACCATTTACACCAATAAAATCACGTTCCAACAATAACCTTCTGGAAAAATAATGAAATTTCACGAATAAATTGTTGACAAGATTCCACGTTAATTAACCGGATGCTGTGTATTTATCACGTGATATTGCAAGGGAAATAACCCTCTTTCTTATAATAAAGCTAGCATACGGGCTGCTGTTGTCTATGTAGAGTTGGTTTTTTATGTTGATGTGGTGCACATACGAAGAATAAAGTATAGAATCAGACAGAAAGCGCAAAGAATAAGAGATAATTTACGACGCGTCTTTAACGGCATTTTTCTCGAAACGACGTTCACCTCCACAAGCCCCGAAATCGTAGTCGACGTCACATTTAAATTTGAAAGTGACGGAACTACTTCCTCAGAAAGCCCCTCGCCTTCGCTAATTTCTTAGTCTCGCCTAAATATAGAGGCACTGTAAGACAATTGTATAATATCATACTAATGCTTCTCTTTTTGCAAGTCATCTAACCGAGAAAAAAAAACATTTATACTATGAGAGAGTCTATAATTATTATAATCCACTTGAAGCAGGAGCCGTTATAGGACTAGAGCCGTTATAACCTTTATAACACTGACGTCATTTTTCGAGATCAATATTCCTTCCGGCATGTCAATGCATTCAATTTCGGACAATCTTTTGGGATTTTATTACTCAACTGTGTTTTAATTATTGTTTAGTCTGTGCTGATGGATTTACATGCTTGATGATCCTGATAATCTGAATGCCTGCGTCTAGGCCATTTCGGTTTCTAAATAAAAACTAAAATGGCTTTGTTGCTGGTGTTAAATTTCAACTGACTGAAGAGAAGAAGGAAACAACAAAAACAACAACAAAGAATATTCTTTTGAAGTTGTGTGTACATTTGGACAAGGAAATTCAGCAATAAGCTTTTTTTCAAGAACTGGATTTGCACATTGGAAGCCTACTACCAGAAAACCAGCCGTTCAATGATGACAGCAGGTTTGTCGGCTGATCCCAATAGTTTTTGCAAATTTTTTTTGTTTCAAATTCTAAAAAGATACACCTCATATGTTTTAGATATTTCAGTTTTCTTTGCATATAAAAGCAAAATCAGTTTAAACAAAATGGCCGACTTTTTTTACAAACTATTGTCTCACTGACTGATGTATTCATACGCCAACAAGATTTCAATTCTTTTAAAAAAATAAACAAAAAAGTGTTTATTTATGCAATAATAAACTCATAAGCGCATGTGCAAATGATCATTATTTTGACTGTTTTTTAAATTTCTTACTAAAACAATTGCCTGTAGAACAAACATAATTGGAATCGGACAAAAAAAATGGCAGGGCCATTATCACATTATCACTTTTAAGCCCTGGGCCTTGGTTTGATAATGAGGCTGGTGACATGATAATAAGTTTTGACACCATACAATTTTGTTACTATTTATAGTAACACATGTAATAAAGGGTAATATTTCGTCCCTCAACAAAACATAGATTTTTGACCAGCATGGTACACCTTAATATATTTCATTTCACAACTTTCGACAATATTATCGATATTTTATCGGAAAAATGCTCGTGTAAACGCAAAAATAACCCGAAATATTGATTTCTTTATCTTATTGCATTAAACCTGGCGGAAAACCATTAGCACTGACTGCTTGAAGAAGGTAACCCTTCTGGTTCTCTTTTTTGTGGTGTCTTTTTTAATTGATCAAATAATAAACTGATACACTCTCAGAATTTCATGAAGATCTACAGTTTGTTTGTGTGGGTAAGCTTTTGTATTTTGTAACTGTGGTTTTGAATGTTCCTGAATTTATATTTGACTAACACTTTTACAGGTATCATACTAAACTTTCGCAAAGTTCTTTCGCAAAAGTTATTGATTTACATTGTTTTCGTTCCAGCAATATAAGTAAACCACAAATGTATATATATATATACAATCTATCCGAATTCACAATAGTTTAAAAAATGAATGCCTTATTGAAACGTTTGCGACTTTCCAACTTAACATCCACAGTGACTATATTTATGAAACAACATGCATGTTTTTGTCAAAAATCATATTCTAAAACATTTTTACGTCTTTGAATGAAACCGTTATAAAAAAAGACACTGTTATGTATCTGAACATGTTAAAAACTGTACACAGAGCTATTGTAACATTTTACCCCGAGACCTGTAACAACATGCCCCACGACTGGGGTAAGTTGTTACACTTTGGTCTACTTACGAAAAATTGTTTTTTTATGAATTCAGTTTATATACTGTAATCGGTCTAATTTTATATTAAACTTAACTTCCTATGGTTTTAATTGCCAATACTGACATTACTTTCACACAACTGGATCAGTCACAATTCTGAAAAATGCTAAAAGTGTAACAACTATCCCCGGTCTCCCCTATGGAGAGAACGTAACACTCTTCGGTCAGTTCACTTGCGCCATTTTTTTTCACTTGGCACTCGTTAACAAATTAACTAATAAAAATTAAAATGTATTTTACTTATCTTTCAATGTTAAAATGTACATGTGTAAAAAACATAATCAGACGTAAAGTTTACCACAAATTTCTAGGCAGAAGGAAATAATAATACGGTGGCGGTGGGTCTTTAACATTTTCCAATTCTATTGCGGGCGAAAAAAAATGTGTTGGTGGTACCCCTCCCCCATTTTCAATTTCCGGAACAGCCTTATTTGAATAGTTTATCAAAAACATACCGCTTATGATAATTATATGGAGCACCACGATCTCACATGTGATTCCTCGTGTTTGTACATCCGCTGTATAACATAAAAATATGTCTGTAATTATCGTAGTAATACGATATAACTGATTGTATTGTGTTTTGCAAGAGTGATTGAGAAATTAAATCAAAACATCGCAAATCAGATTGGAATTTTTAATAAATTAGGCAATTTGTCTTGTTCGTCAGTCCGGATGATACGAACATTTTGACTGTGAAAACAACGTTTGAGAACTTCCCCGCTCTGTTTCAATCGCGATGACGTCACGCGTTACCTCACAAAATGGAGATCAATGGCAACATGCCATAGGAAATTTAAATTTTGCGATTGTAAGCTTGATATAAGTTTTAAAGAAAAATCCAGGATTTTGCAACATGGGAGTTTTTTGTATTTCACAAAACAGGTATTACTTTTTACATTTGTTTCTTTATAAGAAATTATTAGAGCTACATTTCATTAAAAATGAGACATACTGTAGAATGATTGAAATAGGAAGCACGGCGAAGCCGTGCTTACCACTAATTATTTATTTCAGATTTTAGGAATAATTGCTCTGTCAAACAAGTAACTGTTACAAGTTCAAATGTGTTGCATGGTGAAGCCATGTTGACCATTAATTGATTGGTATAAATTTGAAAATTTATTTATTTTATTTAGTTTTCACAGTCCAATAGTTTGTGTCGAGCTTTTGTTTACATGACTGGGTCCAGATGTTTGAGTGTAATGATCGCTGACACTAAGAAAATAAATTAAGTCATCGGAAAGTATATGCATGCATTGGGCAAATAATATCGTTTATAAAATTTGTTTTTTGTAATTTGTATTTCAGTTTGAAGTATACATATAAAAGATGCGTGACAAATCTGGTTCAAAGAGCATAAAACTGGAATAGGAGAAAAATTAGACTACTGGAGAGGTAATTTTTTTTTACCCTTATTAAACAGTACAAACACTCAAACAGCACAGAATTTGCCCTTCCTTTACATGACTATGCAGGGCTGGACAAACCCACTAGCCCGACGCCCTGGACAAGCTGAAAATTGTATCAGACAATCACAAAATATCTGATTGCTTGTCCGTGGGCTAGCTCAATTTTTTAGTGCAGACTAGTTTAACTTTAATTTGATATGCGCCGTTCTCTTTTAGCACCATATGCATATCATATTACAACAGCAATAAGTTTATTACAAAATAACATGTTTAGAGATCTGTTTTAACATTATCAAGCCCCCATGTAACGCTTCCTCTTGAATTTCCTGTTTCTTTCTTTACTGTTAATACTGTTAATACTGACCAATCAGAATTTGCTTATTTGCGCAAAAGTGGGACTAGCTGAAATGTTTACCCAGCTAGTTCTGGACTAGTTACAAAAAAACACGAAATTTGTCCAGCCCTGCTATGGTGTACCATAATCTCTGGCATAATCACACATCACCTGAACATGCCAAATTTCTGGAAGACACAGAATCAAACGCCACAAAGTTTCTCTGTGGACCATGTTGTACATGCATGATGGGTCCTTGTGGTCACTTATTTAATCCTTTATTTAGTGGGTAAATCTCATAATCTTGTTCACTTTTTTTTTTAGAAAAAAAAACAATGCTGTTTCAGTTTTCACAGTTAATAACTTAACCTACTTCATGGACACACCTTTTTACCACGTGGTCAGCCCATGTAAATCCGGATCAGATGGCATAGATGTAGATTCAGATCTGCTGGCACATCTTCTTGTGGTCTTTAAAATGTGATAACACTCTGGGTTTATCCTAATCTTGTGTAGGAATTAAAGATGGCATGGAAATTTTCATCATTTACCATCTTCCTTTTATGTGATTTTAACCTACATGTAATAAATAAATTATGGCAACAGTATGAATTGTTCACTGTTAACTGCAACAGAAATTTATGTACATCTTCATAAGCCACAAAAGGTACTGTATAACTGACTTACTAGTTATCAGAGAAGATTTAAAATAAAACATTTATTTTCAGAGATGTGTATCACCAAGCTTATGAAGGCTATAGATGCTTATGCAGAATTGGTAGACAGCTATGGCACAGAATATGAACATTACCATAGTAAACAGATACAAGGTTTGCATAAATTTTCTTTATTTTCATTTATTATAGCTGCATGAATGTATAATAGACATCACACTAAATTTACCGGTGCATGAATATAAGTTACTATGTTAGTTTTTTTTTACATTTTACTTCATGAATACACCCTTTATCACATTAGTGACCAATGTATATTCAGTTCAGCAGGCTCATTGGTGCAGTCTGATCAGGATCTACACTGTTTAAGTTTAGATTCATGAGGTTATTTCTGACCAAGAAGCAACCAGTTTAGATCCAGATCAGACACCAAAATTGTTCGGCTGACTTGGAACTATACTGTTGTCCATGTGATTTAAAGAGTCTCCATAGAGTAAGTCAAGAGTCAGGATACCTGAAGTAATTATCAGAGCATACAAAATCAATGTATTTGACAAATTTTATTTTTGTGTCTAAATATTTTAAATCAATTTTGACTGTCGACAAATAAATTTATAAAAGCAATAAGATATAAAATTATTTTTGAAGACAAATTAATTTGCTGTTGAATTTAATATTTCAGGAAAACAGCTTCACATGGAATGCTGTGGGGAGACCAGTTTAACTGTTCTAGAAAGTAGAAGGAGCATACAGTCTACATATTATATATTGCTTCCACTACTAATTCCTGCAATAGAAGGTGCTGCTTTGGAAGTTTATGTCACTTGACAAGAAAAAGAATTGTCTATACAATTATACTGTGTGATTGTGATATCAAATAATACGTTTTAATGTAAACCTCATTGAAGAACAGTAAATGAACAACGCCATCAGTATAATTTTGTTATGAATTTAATTTGCTGTTAAATGGAACCATAGAAAAAATAGGAATAGACTCCTTCAGCATTTTCTTTTCTGTTCATGGACTAATTTGATTGTTTCATACTATTCGGATAATAAATTCCTCTACTGTCACTCATAGTATTATCTTAAGTCCTCAGACCCAAAAGTATGTTTGTTGATTTCAAGCTTAAATATTAAAAAAATATGAAAAGCTTCGATACTTGCTCTGTCATTGGTGTAACCATATTCCAACTCAGAATTTTAGGTGTTGTGGAATAATGTTTTACAATCTACCTTGTTAACTAGATTTTTATGAGTCTACATTTCTTATACCATCAGTCAGCCTTGCATTTTGATCACATTTTGGTGCTGTTTAACTAAGAATTTACAGGCAAACTGGTGTATTCAACATCTCACAGGATTCTTCCAAACTTCACAGAATCATTCAACTCACTAAGATGTAGTGTTGCATCTTACAACCTTGACCAGTTTTGGTTAAAAAGTAAAACAACAAATGATGACTTGTTTCTTTGTTTTACTGTTAAACATACGATATACTTCACTTTTGACTCGTCGATTCCGAGAGAGGCAGTGCCTTAGTTCATATTAAACAAATGTTCTCTTTTCCTCTCTTCCTTTTCGCTGCGTGGGGAGACTGTGTTTTGATTCCTGATATATGCATATTTCATTTCTTCCTTACCAGAATAGAATATAAGAGAACATAATATGCATAACAATTAATAAATTATTCTAACATAATTTAAACCAATTAATTTCTGAATCAGACTTCATCTATACAAATAGTGTTTATTGTGCTTTAAGGATAGTTACCAAAAGATATCATGACGATTTTAAATTAAATTCCTTAATTACTATTATATAGATAAGGAAAGTCGGTAGTAAAAGTAATCAAAAGTTTAAAAAATATTTCTTTGCATAAAAAGTTACATATAATAAGATTTAGAAATCTTAATTGTTATATTAATGTGATATAATTTGTTTTATTACAAAGCTATCAGATTCAACCCACTAATGGTTTCCCTTTCGCCACAACCACCGTTCTGTCTGCAGGGTAAAATTTGGCTGAAACTTGTTCTTTATTTGATGTTACCTGTCACTACTTTGTTCACTTCTTCTATAAATTCCTCGTCACCAAAGTGTTCAACAAATCTCTGAACTTCTATCGTTTTGCAAAATTCAAGAGCGTAGTATTTCATAGTATCGATTGCCGACTTCTGATGTCGGATACTCAGAAATTCTGATAGTTGGATCGATAAAAGGTTCGCCATATCACTTTCAGAACATGATTCACATACACAAAGATATCTCTTTTCTGACAAACCGCTCATTTCTCGTAATGACAAACTCATATGCTTATGGTAAACTTTATAAATCAACATTAAAGTGTCTAAATCTTGAATAATGTCCTCAAAATAGTTATAAAGTTTAGGTTCGCTTAGTAAATCAATCGTGGCTCTCAATATGATCGCCATTATCTGATGGTCCAATACTTCCGAGTATCTACAGCGAACACCACATCCCATGTTATATTTCAGCCGAAAATGGGCAAATTTGCAACTTGTATGACATTCTAGCAGTTTTTCTAGCATCAGCTTAAGACATTCTCCTGCCTTATAACTACACGTATATTGACATTTTTGTAAGTGGTGCATAAATATATTCTTAATGTGATATGGTGTCAAATGCTGTTTCGATCGAGAAGTATCATCACCGATAATGTTAGAATATCCAAAAAATAACGATTTCATTATAAATTTTAATGTCATGAATGCCACTTTATGCGAATTAGATGCATTACATATCAAGTTTAATTCATCCTCATAAGTCGTTATTCGCCAGTCGAGATAGAAATCATGGCTCATCCAGTGGTCCTTGGTTGAAATTTTACTGTGATTTTCGCAGATGATACCGTCCATTCCGCACATACTCACCCTTTTTGGTATTAACGACAGTACTTTAGAATTCAACTTACCGCGTTGTCCAAAAGTAAGTACTGGATTAAAGTCAACATAAATATTCAAAATATTCAAACGACGACGACAATGAAGTTTGGTGATATCTGTGGTTTCAGTCCACTCTAAAACAATAGTAGAATGCCGCCAGCTACACGATTCTGGTTCCCGAGTTCCTCTAAGTAAATTCAGACGTCTATTTCCTATATAGACACAACAAAATCGGCAGACTGGTTCAAGTATGTAAGTTGGAAACGATGTACCATTTACAGTCTGAGGACAGAAGTACTGTCTGCATCTGTGGTCAATACATCGGCGAAAATTCGTGACAAATATATCAGCAATACCTAAAGTAAGAAAATCCGTTTTTGTTGTGTCGTCATCCTTCACATTAAATATTATCTTTGATGACGCGGAACAATAAGGTGTGGGCTGCGGCTGTAATTCGCCAAACCCTGGCCACGTTTTCATAATTGCTAAGTAGTCGAATTCTAAAAATATTCTGGAATCTCTAATTCTTGTTTTCTCAGCCATACTTCCACATAGACGAAGATCCTCAACGACTAATTCGGGATAATCCTCTCCCATCGCCTTCACAAACCGTTTCATTAAAATATCCACAGCTTTTGCTGCATCTTTCACGTTTTGGTCATCGTAAATAATGCTTTCACATATATTAGCGTAGTCGCATATCATATCCATATTTAGAATATTAAAGTTAATGTATTCTCCTGGATATTTGTATAATGCAATTCACTTTACTGTATATGTATTCACCTTTAGCAACCACGCGGCAGTTTATCCAAATGCTTAAATCTTTAAATTGTAAAACTGTCTTTATTTGTTTGCGATCAATACTTGGATTCATAAATGTATAGGTAAAGTAACCGTGGTGTGCGTGTACTTCAATGTTCTATAAATGACGGAACGGTTGCAATGTTTTTCTAACTATGCTTCAATGAAATCAATGAGCCAGAACAAAAACGCAACCGAGAACCTTGTTATTTAAATAACTCATTCCGTCAGGTAGAAGCTATAGAACCAATTAAGATATCCAATTTCAGTATGAAATTAGTTTCAGCTTGATAATTACTAACGCCTGGCTTCGTATTTACATGATCGATGGAGACTGAATCCCGTCCCTTCAGTAGTAGTGACAGCTGACTGGGCACCAGACTTACTATTATGTAACAAACGTTGATCTTCGGCTATCTTCGACTCTCTACAATAAGCCTCAATTGCATCTGGATACCTCACAAACGTTAAAGGTGATTGGTATTTACACTTGACCAAAGATAGAGCGCTTATGAATATAATTATAATTATATAGCACAGTTTGTACTTTTACGGTTGTCTCAATTCCTGTGTAATTTTCCCTGATATACTTTTTTGAAGTTTATATATATTACGATTGCTCGGAAAGAGCGAGAAAACTAATCTTTAGGACAGAGACTTAAAAATTATTTCCCATAGACTTACGCTGTGAGGCCTGCCCCATTTGTGATATTTTTAATTTCAAAGATGTTTAAACAAGAATTGTACATCTGCAAAGAAAAGTTCAAATGCATGCTCTTAGAGCAGTCAACCCATGATTTCACCAACTCTTTATTTTGCCAGCAGCTACTTAATCAAGTCTAATAAATAACACAGACTAATGTGTAAACCGAAAGTGAAACAAAAAGAAAAGACCCGTATTTGATCATTTCAAACATTTTAGACAAAAGAGTTTCTCAACATTTAAAATAGAATGTTAGTGTCAATTGCAAACTAATATTTATAATAATTATATGTAATTTATAATATCTATCAATCAGAAAACATCTTGTGAAGAAATAACACTCGCCGACAAACTAATTCAACATTAAGCGGTGTCTGACCTCCAAGGAGGATTTTGGTGCCTCCATTTTGGAAAAAAATTGTGTTAAGGTTTTAGAACTGTAATATGCACTTTTGCAGATTGGGATTTTGTTGTTTTCATTTCCAAGTACATCCATTTAGACATCTAAACAAGAGTTTTAAAAAACATTTACCGTGCGTAACTCGGGAAATTCAGTATTTTAGAAGGGGACCCTCTGTTTCGAAAAATAGGCTTAAAATCAAACATACTAGAAGCTAAATTCATCTCTATTTCTTTCAAATCTTGTAAAATTTTGTAAAATAAAAGCTAATTGTTAAAGGACATCATACCTGAACAGGAAAAAAAAACGAGCATTATGTTTAGAATTTATTTCTAACACTTTATAAATTGACTTTTTAAAGTACACCCCAGCTTCGGAAATGCACATTTTTACGAGCTGCAAAAATTAAGCAAGTTTTTATCTGTGATTTTTGTGCATGTTTAATGCAGTAAAATAATTATGTTATACATAAAAATTATCTGCAATGTGTATAGAACCAAATAATAAAAAACCAAAGCACTTCACCGTCTCGTTTTCATTTTATTTGCCTACAAAATAGGTACCTAAGGCCCAGACCAAACGGTTAAAAACCACAAAAACCAAAGGTCTTGGTTTACGAATGGTCATTTTTTATACCCCCTCAATTTTTTTGAAAAACAAGAAATACGAAAGCAATCAGCTAGACTGCTTAAAATTTAACTTCAAAAAAAAGTAATTTTGGAAACCGTAACCATAGCAACCAAAGCATTCTTTTATAGGGAAAAATAATCGTGCAAACACATAAACTTACTTTTATTGAAGACAAGTATCACAAAATACTGTTCAAATATAGAAACAATAATATAGCAACATTTTCCTAAATTAAATTACAGATTTCACAATCATTATAGTTTCATATCAAGCTTCTGTTGCTGTATTACAAAAGAGTCAGTATTTTGTAATAATATCATTTCAGTTTTCATGGCTACTAAATGAAGATGAAGAATAATATAAATTATTTCCGAATTTTAAAACTATTGATTATACCATTTTTTCCTAAAAATTAACTCACAATAATTAAAAAAAGAGAAGAAAAAGGAAAAAAACTTCCTCTCCCGAGGATTGAACCGGGTCCTTCAAAATGAAGAGTCTTGATCGTTACCATTGCGCCGCAGAGGATTAACCAAACATACGTCAATTTCATATAACTTGTATTCATTGCCGTGTTGTTCGTCTACAGTCTTATTTTGAGTATTTGTTATGAACATATTTAATATAAACTGAATCATATCAAAAATTGGACAATATCGGACAACCGGAATTCCATAATTTCGTATGTTGAAAATAGGATAAGTTGAAAACAAAACAAAAACATTCATAGCTGGCTATTTGCAATATTCGACACTTTTTCTATACATTCTTTCAAATTGTAGTCTTAAAACCAACTTCTATAAAGATTTATTTGTAAATAAACATCAAGTCTCTTTTAAACCTTAACAGCCTCCCAGCTAGAGGCACTATCATTTGAAATTCAAAGTAGCGCTATTTGTGCAGTGTGGCGGCCGTAAAAAGTCTCCCCGTACATATAGTCAGTACTGTTATCAGTAAATTAACCCGTCACCGATGTCATGCAGTGATTGTAACGTATATCAGGGCTATCCGATCAACCTTTTTTGGGGGTTGTCCCGGTTAGCTCAATTGGTTGCGTCGCAGGAATCGCAGGGCTAGGCGCTGTCGCCGTGACGGTGCGGGTTCGCTCCCAGCTAGAGGCACTATCATTTTAAATTCACAGTAGCGCTATTTGTGCAGTGTGGCGGCCGTAAAAAGTCTCCCCGTAGATATAGTCAGTACTGTTATCAGTAAATTAACCCGTCACCGATGTCATGCAGTGATTGTAACGTATATGAGGGCTATCAGATCAACCTTTTTTGGGGTTGTCCCGGTTAGCTCAATTGGTTGCGTCGCAGGAATTGCAGGGCTAGGCGCTGTCGCCGTGACGGTGCGGGTTCGCTCCCAGCTAGAGGCACTATCATTTTAAAGAATTATTGTATCTTTCACATATACACCAGTTTTTGAAAACTAGCAATATTAATAATAAATTATCCATATTCCAGAGGTCTAGTCATCTTCAGGCTCACCTGTTTCCACTTTCATGCTGTTAAAACAGCTAACACCTCTACAGTCAGTGTACATCATGGAGCAATCTAAACCATGTTTCCGGCATGTGCAACGAGTTGTTTTGCAATCTGTTTTACATTTACATCTTATGACTGTTAGAAGGTTAGCTGGAGCCGGTTCTTTGTCTGTTTTCAGTGGTAACATTTTAAAAGTAAAAACCTTTCATCCCCATTCCTCTGGATTATGGATAGTGTTTCTACTCCATACACCTGAACTTGGTGGTACACACGAAGGCTATGGTATTTTGCTGCCTCTGTTGTTGGCGGAAGATTCTCGGGAGAAACATATGACACTCGATGACACTTTTTGGAAGAATTTACTCAGCCGCAAATTGTTACGCGAGTCTTCAGCTTTACCATTGTATAATACCACTAAAGCTTTTTCTCCAGCAACAATTACATATTCTTTTGTAGTTTCTTGATCATTAAATATAGAAGAACATTCGCGAAAGGTTTTATTTGTTTTATTTGTTTCAAATTTCTTTAAAACCAAACCTTTACCAATTCCATATACCCTTGAAGTAGTGTCGCAACCAAGTATGGCATGAAAAAATAAAACAAATGTCAGCACCAAGATGATGTTGAATGGTCTGGATGTCCCAGATTTTATGAGTCTTAACACTCTTTTTCGGCCTTGGTTTCATAAATATTCTGTCTGTGACTGTCTGACTTGGCAAGGTGAAGTAAAAGTACAAGAAGCTCATCACCTACAGCAACTGTTGTCATTTCATCTGCATAAGACAGCAGTTTATACAATTAACACATCTGCGTCACCTTCAGCATGTTTTTTTAGTTACGCCATTTGTTTGTAGGTAAGCGCAAAGTATGTAAATAAAACGTTGTTTATTATTATTGTTAGCGAGAAATACCTTTTTCATGGTAACAACCATCGTGCTATCAAAGTTGACCTTACTCCCAACAGTTCCTTTGTTCCGTCTTAAATGAGCGGTGTCCTTGGTAGTAGGTATATCTGGATATCCATCAAATACTACAATGACTGATTGTTTATAGTTTTGTTTGATAAAATTTAAATATTGCTTACATATTGCGTTGTAATTTGTACCCCGCGTCCAAGAAATTCTTTGAAGGAGTGACCCCCATCAATTACATAATTCACAGTCACGGTCCCCGATCTCAACACTTGGTGCTTCCTTAAAAGTATTCCATATTGCCGCTGCCAATTGAGGTATGTTGGCTTGCCTCATTAGTATATCACTATCAAAAAGAGAAGGTGGATGAGTGCAGAGCTTGTATGACAAAAGGCTTTCTAATTCTACGGGCGACACAGATCCTCGAGCCGCTGAAATAAGGCGCTGAAAAAGCAACTGAGGGTCAACCTTCGCACTGTCATCTTCGATTGATAGTCTTAAATCGTTAGTCAGTGTCACTGCCTCATCTTTTTTCTTGAAAGAAAAATCATACACACGTGTGTTGGTCATTGTCTGATTAACTCTCTTACCAACTGTCAATGCATCATCGCTGGTATATTTATACTTTAAATGTTTAATGAATGTCAAAACCATTTTGTTGTGATGGAAATACAACGGAAAATCCCACAAGAAAGGGCATAATCACAGTAAAGAGTAAGATCATTTTGGCTTAAAATGTTTAAAAAGGTTCTGGTATAACTTGTATTCAAGTTTTAAATTGTACATGTGCTTATAATACATGTATTGAAAGAAATTGAGGGTTTGCATTTGGGCCAATTAGTTAAACCTTTATTGTGTATAAAAACAGGTACATGGGGTTTATAGCCAATTTTAAAGTTATTGAAATTGTTCATGTCAATTGAATGTAGTAAACATTTAAATCTCTATTGAAAAGTTACTAAAATTTGCAAAGAGAGTTAATGGTGTTTATTTTTCAGGTAAATGAATATGATGGGTATGAAAGGACAGCCCTTCACTATGCAGCTGAGAGAGATGTGTTTTGTGTAGAAATGCTGCTCGAGCATGGTTGAGACATTAACATAGGTGATGGCAACATTGACACACCTCTTCACTGGGCCACTTTTAAGAATAACATCCAGTGTGTTAAACTCTTGTTACAAAGAGGGCCCAAAGTGGATTATTTGGATTTTAACAGTGATACACCACTTTCCTGGGCAGCTAGAAAAGGGCATTATGATGTAATAAAGATCCTGCTGGATTACAATGCTGACTCTCACATCACAAATCTTAAAGGGATCAGTCCCCTGGACAAAGCCATAGAAGCGCAGACCAGTGGCTTGAATACAGAAAATAATAACCACACTCTAGTTTTGTTACTTAAAGCTTCATGTAGAGTTGAGTTTACTGATTCTCAAAGAGAAACAATAAGGGGAGATAATCGCCTCAGTTACCTACTTGAATCACGGATGAGTAAACCCTGAACATTACAAGGGCAGTGTAGAAACTCTATACGCAGGTCATTAGGGTACAGATACTTGCCAAATGTCATTCCCAAACTGCCAGTTCCAACAAGACTTCAAGAATATGTCGCTTTAAAGTCGTGAATAGAACATCATCTTCAACTTAGACATGTAATTTTCCTTTTAACTCTTAAAGTCATAAATTAACATTATAGACTCTGTCAAATTAGACTGTTCATCGAGGTGATTTACAAAAAGTTATTACGTTAATTAATTGGCTGAATAATGCAAAAAAGGAAACCCTGATCAGACAGGCGGATGTACTGACTGATGATTTGGTTCTACACTCGTAGCAAATCTTCACAGACATACTGCAAAAAAAAGTGTATCTGTGAAGTAAAGTGTTTAAAAATGCAATATTTGTACATATGAGTAAATTTTATCAGAATAAGTACATTCAATACTATGAATACTTTAACCCTTTTCTTGATATAAACGCATTTTTACCCATGTGCGACCAGTGTAGATCCAGATCAGCCGGCACATTCTTGCCATATGATAAGGATCTGCACTGATTGCATTTTGGTCATTAATAACCTAATGAATAAAAAAGCGAAAAGTTTAGATCCTGATCAGATGGCACGGATGTGCCGGCTGATCTGGATCTAAACTGTTTGCCCATGTTATTAGGGTGTATCTTCACAGGAATGGGTTAAGCCATAATACTTCTTATAAGTCTTCCAGATTTTATCCAGAAAAAATTAATGTAAAAACGATTCTGATAATTCACATAATTTGTGTTCTTGTTTTATTAATATTATTATTTAGTATAACTTCACAGCTTTTGTTATCTGAGCTTCCAAATATATAAACTAGATTCTTGTTTAATTGAGTCTGTTTTAAGAATGAAATAAGTCAAGTTTAACCAAATGGTTAAAGACAGTTTTTCGAGACGCAAACTTAAAATTGTTATAAACTTGTAATTGATATCCATGATTTTCATAAAACACCGACAGTTACACCCATGTCCTGTACAGTTACACCCATGTCCTGTAATGAAATATTTTATGGCTTAGATACAGTTTTAAAATTCATTTAAAGAAAGCAGGAGTTTTTTTATCACTTATTAATTTATTAATTTAATTATAAAATACCCAGTACAGGCTAACCAAAATTATACATAATAACATGCATATTAGGCTTAATTTGTATTTTGAGTCCATACTAGGATAATTATATGAAGGTCTACTAATTGATATATGTTACTTGCCCGGGCTTCAGATTGAAGGTATTACTTTTCTTGGGGAAAGTATTGAAAATCTGGCTGTGTGATGTGATGAAGTTTTCATGCCAACAAAAGAAAGAATTTACAAAATCAATTACAAAAATTTTGCATTGTTATAGCATCAAATGTATTCATTTCATATACATATCTACAGGTACATAGGGGCCAATTGCTAATTATTACAGCTGAAGAATCTACAAACCTTTACGTAAAGAACTAATAATCTGAATTTTCAATAGTTTTTGAAAACCAGGAATCAATTGACTATTGTTAAGAAAAATGTATCCCCTTGACTGAAAGGGAGATATACTGTTGTTATTTGTTCTTGTTTTCTTCATTGTCTTTAACCAAAAATGTTGTCTGCAGATGCAAATCTTTAAAACTTCATGACAAAATTGCTTTGAAAATTGAAACATAGGTATGTTTGACAGTGTGAAGCCATGCACCTTTCAAGAAGTATTACTCTGAACCACTTGGTTGCAAAGATATCTCCCTTTGTTCATTTACCTGTTAAAGGGAGATATCCGTTTCCGATGCCACACTCAAAAATAACATTTCTAGTGTTCATGACTCTGGAATTACGTTGTAAAATTCATTACATTATTTAACTTCATTCATTTAATTCGTTAAAGTTGTATTTTCATATTAATTCTGCATTCTGTATCCAAAAGAGAGAATGTTTTTCTATTTTCTTGAAACATGACTGTACAAATCTTTGTCAAATTTACAAAAACATTTCATGCAGTAAAATATAATAGCTAAATACTTTAATGTTTGATGTCTTGTGAATGGCTTCTAAAAAAAACAAAATTTCATTTAAATATTTAAGTCCTTTCATAGGAGGCATTATTAAAACCCTTTACTCCATAGATACATCTTTATTGCTTGGGCAAACAGCGTAGATCATTGCCATCAAATCAGGATCTTCATTCTGTTTGCTTTTTGATTTATTAGTTATTTATGACCAAAATCCATTACTTCAGTGAAGATCAGAATGCATGGATATGCCGGCTGATCTGGTTCTACACTGGTTGCGCATGTGTAAAAATGTGTATAAATGAAGGAAAGGGATAAGATACATTATTGTGTCGCCCTTTCGAAGAAATGGCGATACATAGGAATCACTTTGTCCGTCCGTCCGTCGGTCGGTCTGTCTGTCCGTCCGTCCGTCACGAAAATTAGCGTCCGTCCGTTGGTCTGTCCGTCCGTCCGTCCGTCACGAAAACTTAACTTTGGCTATAACTTTGCCATTTCTTAATATTTCTTCATCAAATTTTCAAATTATATTGCTTATGACAACACGCTCATGATGATGCCAAATTCTTAAAGTCAAGGTCACATTTGATAGAGTTATGCCCCTTTTTTGAAACGAAAACTTAACGTTGGCTATAACTGTCATTTCTTAATATTTCTTCATCAAACTTTCAAATTATACTGCTTATGACAATACGGTCATGGTGATGCCAAATTCTTTAGGTCAAGGTCACATTTGATGGAGTTATGCCCCTTTTTAGTCACGAAAACTTAACATTGGCTATAACTTTGCAATTTCTTAATATTTCTTCATCAAACTTTCCAATTATATTGCTTATGACAACACAGTCATGATGATGCCAAATTCTTTAGGTCAAGGTCACATTTGATGGAGTTATGCCCCTTTTTTGTCACGAAAACTTAACGTTGGCTATAACTTTGCCATTTCTTAATATTTCTTCATCAAACTTTCCAATTATATTGCTTATGACAACACACTCATGATGATGCCAAAATCTTTAGGTCAAGGTCATATTTGTTGCAGTTATGCCCCTTTTGTACTTGGATTTTGACATGAACACTTAACATTGGCTATAACATTGCCATTTCTCTATACTTCTTCATCAAACTTTCAAATTATATTGCTTATGACAATATGCACATGATGATGCCAAATTCTTTAGGTCAAGGTCATATTTGTTGGAGTTATGCCCCTTTTTGTACTTGGATTTTTAAACGAAAACCTAATGTTGGCTATAACTTTGCCATTTCTCAATATTTCTTCATGAAACTTCCAAATTATATTGCTCAAGACAACACACTCGTGATGATGAGATGTTGTTTCGGTCAAGATGGAGTAATGCCCCTTTTTGAACTTGCATTTTTCCGACATTGTACCAGAGAGCGACACAATTGTTCAACTGAACACCCATCTAGTATACATTAAAGATAATATTACTACCTATAAATTGCTGTCTGTGATGGACAGTTAACCACAGCACCACTCTTTGATCAGCCATTCCAGCTGTACCTGCCCATTCCAGTTATGTTCTGTAGTGTCAGCTGATGCAGTATGAATTGTCCAAATAAAATAACAAAGCAGTAGATAAGTGTTACTATGGATATTATGAGGGTTGAATCTGAAACTATTGTTTTCTCCTATGGAATGCAGAATTAAATATTCTAGATTCCTTTTAAGAGCAGACTGTAGCAAAAAAACCTGGGTTGAACTCTCGCTAAACCATCTGTTTAATCTATGTATTTACAGAGTAGGGTCCAAGAATTCCAGAACGGGGGTTGATTGGGGGCAGTCTTAGTGTAGCTATATGATAATTTCCAACTTTCTGACCAGAATCTCTATGAACATTAAATCTTTCTAATTAAAGGGGGGAAGGGTGAGCAAACCCACTGAACTGTCTGGATCCACCTATAATGTATCTTGATTATCATATAACATTGTTCAGGAAAACAATGCAATATAAACACCATTCCACACAAAGATTTTATTTTTGTTTTGGCTAAAAAAAGGGCTTTTTATGTTGATGTACTTTTTTCTGTGATCATCTTCTATTACGTTACATGTTATGTTGAATTGTACACTTTACTACAACAATGAAAGTGTTCTGTTACAGTAAACTGTGTGAATTCAGAGATTGTTGTCTGTGTTTTATTTAGCTTACAGGCAACATGTAACAGTATGTTCAATGTCCAATTGAACTGGTTTACTTTCAAAGTCCCCGGGATTCATGAGTTATTTTATAAAACCTCTGACTTTGTAAAATGTGGATAACATTGAACTTATCATTATTCCGTAATATTAAACAAATATGGTAATAACTGCAACAATTAATATAATAGCTTTAAGTCACTCATGTTCACTTATTTTGCTAATTTTCTTAAAATTTAAACATGCCTTATCGATAACAAGAAAAGTAAAACATACAGACATTAAGGTTATAAGAGGACAACATTTGGAGTAAATGGAGAAATAAATATATCACTAGAGCCATTTTCAATTCCACAAATAAAACAGAACAAACATTGTATTCATTTATTAGCCCCTGCCGCGTACTGGTTAGGGGGATATAAAGAATGGTCTTTCTGTGTGCGTACGTCCGTCTGACTTCCAGTGCAGATTTCTTGTCTGGTTCATAATTTCTCAACCCCTGGATGAAATGTCATGAAACTTTGGTCAATTTAACACCTCATCAAGATGATTTGCAGAACCCATGCCTGGCCTGCTCAAGGTCAAGGTCATCAGTGGTATTTATAGTTTGAAGTGTATTTATAGAGGTGTGATAGAGACAAACCGTCTAACTACAGACCAATATCATTAATAAGCTGCCTAGGAAAAGTTACGGAACGCGCTGTATTCAAACATTTATACAATTACTTAATTGGAAACTGCCTCATTTACAAAAATCAGGCTGGTTTTCTTCCACAGCATTCAACGGTTTATCAACTTATAGATATTTATCATCATATATGCAAGGCCTTTGATGAGAAAAAGTCTACATGTATAATTTTCTGCGATATATCCAAAGCTTTCGACAGAGTTTGGCATAAAGGGTTAATATTTAAACTTAAGCAACTAGGAATTTCTGGTGATTTACTTATCTGGTTATCAAGCTATCTGGATAATCGTTGTCAAAGAGTTTTTGTTGGATCAACGTTTTCAAATTCTAAACAAATAAGCGCTGGTGTCCCTCAAGGGTCCGTGCTGGGCCCTTACTATTCCTTATATACGTCAATGACATTTCCGAGTCTCTTTTGAGTATCACTAGATTATTTGCTGACGACAGTTCTGTAGCAGTATCTTCTAACATATCAATTTCAAAGAAAATACTTTAAATGAAGACCTTAACAAAATTTTACTATGGTCTAAACAATGGTTAGTGCAGTTCAATCCTGCTAAAACGGAAGTCTTATTTCTCTCTAGATTAAATGTACCCTTGCCCCTACTATACTTCGATAATTCTCAATTAAACTTTGTAAAACATCATAAGCATCTTGGAATTACTCTAAGCGACGATGGAACTTGGCACGAACACATATCTATTATCATCAAAAAATCTTCAAGTATCTTAGGGTCGATGCGAATGCTTAAATTTAAATTAAAGAGAACCAATTTAAATCAAATGTATATACCATACCTAAGACCTATTCTAGATTACGCTGCCGTCATTTGGGATAATTGTACTATCTATGAAAAAGATACCTTAGAAAAATATAGCATTTAACTAGCGAGCGTCGTCAACAATTTTTCATGCTCGCTTAAGAAACCGTTGCAGTAATTTAAACGGTGATCTCTTCATAAATCATTTTAAAAATTCCCCAGTGTGCGAGTGCGGATATGCATTTGAAAACGCTGAACATTTCTTTTTCCAATGCCCACGATTTAGAACTCAAAGACATCAACTTTTTATTAATACTCGGTTATTTCACCCATTGAATACAAATAAACTTCTTTTCGGCATCGAAAACCTTATCGTAGAAGAGAATATCTTCATTTTCTCCGAATTACAAAAATACATTAAAACTACTAAACGCTTCGATCAGCAAAACTAATCGACATTCAATACTTTAGAACCAAAATCATTGTCCTTTGTGAATCTTTGATTTTTATTTAGGGCAGTTGCAGGATTGGAATGTGGGGGTGTGGGGGTCGTCGGCTTGGCTTGTGATGGCGCATCAAATCTCTTTTTCTATTTCTCTTTTTTAATCTAAATTTACGTTTTGTTTAAGTTTGCCTTTTGTTTTTATAATGTTACGAATGGTTAAATTTCCCTTTCTCATAAAACAACCATTTCTGTTCATGTCATTAACTCTAGGCAAAATTGGAATATGTCAGAATAATGATAATGTTGTACCATATTTGTTTGATATTAATAGTGACACAAAATGAACGGGCTGTCTGCTAATGTTGGAAAAACTTGAAGCCCAACTCATTTGCTTATTTATTGTAATATTCTGTAAAACAAATTAATTGTTCCAAAATTTTCAATGTTAAACTAAAACTACTTCTGTACTAGAGAACTCCTGTATTATTATAAGCAATAAAATACGATTAAACTCAATTTATAGTTTTGAACCATATACTTTTTTTCCACTCCATCTTCTAAACCCCTGTAAGTAATTTTATGAAACTTTGATCATGTGTTCACCCCATCAAGGCGCAGAGCACCTGTTCCAACATGGCCAACCACATTACAGTTCAGTCGGTTATTTTTATAACTGTTTTTAATGTCCTTATAATATTTTATCTTTACATGTGTACAAGCAAAACAATCAAACTTAAGGCAATTATTTTGTGTTTATCAAAATCATCTTATCCATGTTGAATACAACAAGGTTAGCATTGCACAAGGAAATTAAAATTAATCTTAAAAAAAACAACAATCCATTATAAGAGATCATAATCTCAGTGCAAAAAGTCAAAAGTTGTGAAAATTAGTTTTCAAAAGGCTGGATTGTGATTTGTAGACTCCATGGTAAGAAAATTGTTTCATTCATATGAAGCAAGTAATAATAAAAAATAAATAATTACAGGTCTTAAAGGTTACGTGAAATGAAAAATAGGAAATAGGTAAATTAGTGGTAATCAGTTCATTTAGCTACAAAAACATGTTTACTTTGCTTCTGTTTTTGTAACGAATGCACATATTACCACTTATACTAAAATAATGTCACGCGAATTTTTCAACACTGACAAGAAGCTGGTTCAAAAAGTGCTGCTAGAGGAAAGTGTTAACAATTACAAAAAGAAATTCCCAAAGGGAAATCAGTTCGAACACAATTGAAAAATTTACACTCTTTAAACTTCGTTATTTTGTTTTTTATGTTGTTTAAAATTGAGTACCAGAGTAGAAAAATCTGCATTTTTCTTAAAAAAAGAGCATGCGTTCGAAAAGGCGACATTAAAGATTGTAAATTTTAGAAAGTGTTAACGATTGATAAGTGTTAATAGAAAAATACTGTCTATGAAAATTATAGGAATAACAGTAGGCAAGATATCTGGTCACGTAAACACACAACACGCTCATCTGATTACATAAGGTCTATATGGAGGTTAGGGTTTATTAAACTCCATATAGACCTTTTTAATTCCACGTGTGACCAGTGTGGATCTAGATTAACCTGCACATCCGTGCAGTCTAATCAGGGTCTACATTGTTACTTTCTTAGTCAGAAAAAACCTCGTATATATCCTATCAATATGTTGTATTCCTTTCAGTATCTGGAAAAAATGCCCCTGCAAATTTTGTTACTGTTCTTGGGTGGTCTGGGAACACAAGCAGGTATGTATATCAGCATAGTTAGTATGCATAAATACCGAATACCAATTGTTAACCTATTATTCCATGTAATATGGATTTTTCCCGTGTGCAACCAATGCCAATGTAAATCCATATGAGGATGCAAATCCGTTCTTTGTGATCATGGTTAAATTTGCTTCTTCAATTCTTCAATCCTAGACTGCTGTATTTATGGTTATGTTTTCTTTGAAGGGAGGGGGGATAACTATCCTAGTACAGTCTCCAATATTACCAATTAAAACAGCTTTCACTCTACGGGTGTTTACTATTGGTGACTATTTTGAAACTGGTCATTTTAAAAACCATGCATTCTTTTCCTCTACTTTTTGATTGTGTGGGATGGCTAGTCTTCTGGATGTGGCAATTCCTGATATGCATATTTCACCTTTTTCTTTATTGAGACAATTACTATGCAGGAAAACAATCCGCAATTTCTATAGAGCTGTGGAATTGTGTTAAACCAACAGAAAAGCTAACAGTTCAGGCTCAGATCAGACTGCAAAGCAAATGTGATATGAATTCGGACAAAAGCGTACAGGGTTAAAACTTGGAATTTGAAAGACACTACTTATAATGAAAAGATTAACAGCTGTGGTTTTATGTTTTAGTGATGACTACAGTAGATAATAACAAGCATGATAATCCGAATGCGTAGGCTTAAGTACCTTATAATACCTCAATCCAAGGCGGTATCCCCGAAGGTTCCCTTTTTTCGTTAATTGTTTGCGGCGTCCTATTTGAATTGGCATAGTTATAACAAGCATGCTCTCTCTCTTCCTCTCTTCTTTTTCGCTGCGTGGGGAGGCTGTGTTTTGTGAGTGTGGCGATTCCTGATATGCATATTATATTACCTTTTTTAATTTTGTCAAGCAATTCATGATGTTAAGTTTAAATGAATGTTTCATTGTCAGTTGATGCCTTTTTGATCATTGTCGTGACAGAATCTTTCCCATTTCTTTCAGTACTAGCAAATAAATATGATTACGAAAAAAGAGCTTTGTACACAATGACATCCATTAGCCGAAGATTCAAAATAGATAACTGCTTCCAAAATGCTAGAGAGTTTGCATCCAATCTGTTCTTCACTGATGGACCTAAGCATTTTGCTGTTGCGTGGATTAACATGTATTCCAGTGAATGTACAATAGATGAAGGACTGTTAAAACAAGACAAATCAAACAACAAATTTTATTCTCGACTTAACAAAGAGCTTCGATGTGCCTTCCACAATGGGAGGGACAAAAATGTAAAAACAGCATTTCAACAAGCTGGTAGCATCATCAATGAAGCTTTACGGATAATGAGACCACACGCCTACAAATACATTTTCCGAGGCTTTCATGAAGATTTCCCATACCGGAATAACTCTTATTTTGTTGAAGAAGGTTTCTTCAGCACAAGTACAAATATCAACATTGCATTAGAATTTGCAAATGGCAACACTCTTATGATAGTGGAAAACATGATTGGACTTTATATCGCCAATTATTCAATCTTTCAGAGAGAATGCGAGGTTTTGTCACCAATGAAGAGTATGTTCATAATCACAAGAACACTAAATGATGCAAAGGACATAAAAAAAGTAATGTCACAACTACATGCAAATCCAAAACGGCAAAAGCCCAAAGACATATTGTATGTAACACAGGTTGCCACGAACAAAAATAGCAGAGAAAATCGTGTGCTTAAAGACCAACAGTTCTTGTCACTGTCATACTGTGATCCAAAATAGTAACAATAAATATTTAAGTCAATTATTCAAAACTTCATCCTTGCTATTGGTGTACATATCACGGGCGTATCCAAAGGTTTCTTTGACGGGGGTTGGGCACACATTTTGTCGACCTCTTTCACAACATTCGGCGAAAGCGCACTTCTTTGATCAACACCGTCAAATTGGTATCACTGTTTATGTTTGTAAGTTGAAATCTTTAATAAATGGTGCCCAGGAGTTAAACCAAGAGAACTGCGAACGTTCTTCCTTTCGACGTCTACGCTTTTCATTCGGAAAACAATATATACTACTCAAAATTTAATAAGGGCCACTTTTGTAGTCTGTAAGTTTTCCCGCTAAGATAATTTTACACTCGTGTTTCAGTTCAATAACTCAGCTCAGATGCCTAATTCTAAGGTTTTATAATATAAACAACACATAAATACTTACGGTATCCTAAACTGATTGAAATGTTAACCTAAGCAATAACAAGTACATACTACAACAGTGGTCCTTATCAAATGTTGAGTAATATATTTTATTTGAATTCATTTTGATCTATGAAAATAGGTCATATATATACAGCTGAACGTTGTTAGAATAATGATGCACAACCCCTTCGCCAGATTCAATGATGTTTAGAACAACAAATGAAATATGCATATCAGGCATTGCCACATTCAGAAGACACAGGCTCGCCACATGTAGCCAAGAAGAAGAGAAAGAGATTACGAAAGTGTCTAAAGTTTGTTTGAACATGATTTAAATCCATCAGAAATTTATTAAGCGAATATAAAATGATGTTCAAGTGCACATTTTGAATTACTTGTACGATTTCAAAGGAAAACTTGAATTACATGAAAAGCAATTTACATTTATTTCCTTTTACAATAAAATAATGCAATTTATGAAGTTGTTTCTATTGCCCCATAGATTCTCAAATTCACTTTTATCACTAAAAAGGAAATTTTCAAAATCTTCCTCTCAAAAAGTTCAATACAACTTTGCACAATTAAATGTTTAAATGAATTATATTAAATAAAATGATATTATTCAACCGACTCCAGGATACACTCACCCAAAGTTCTAATTGGTCACTTTTCGTCCGTAATTTATAATGAGAAGACATTGATTTAACTCTTTATTTGTAATCAGTTGCAAACAAAAGTCTTCAATTTAAGCTTTTATCTTACAATAATTAACCTTAGATCAGTTTGGCGAGAGTTATCCTCCATTTCATGCAAGTAAAGCTCATGCAACCAGAAAATTGCTCAAAATTGCTTGCTTTGTCAAAATAGGGCCCCTTGCTAGTAAGAAAAACATAAAACCTTATTAATCAGCAGCATTTTAGTTTAAATAATTCCCCTTCAAAATACCTAATTTTATAATTTTCTCACTTTAAATTAAAGACTGTTGTAATTTTGACCATGCGGTTAAAGTAAATGGTATTAGCTACATTTGAGAAAGGAATCAATAAAAATAAAAAAGACATTTAGTAGCTGATTCCAGGACAAAACAGTTCTTTTCACAACATCTCTTGACATAGAGAAGAAACGAAACATGATGACCAATTAGAATTTTTAATGTCCTGCTTTTTAAATTTTGCCGTTGGCGTCGTCTGTGATACGCAGGATTTATATTCTCAGATCTCCTTTCAAAATTCTATTCTGTTTAGTTCCGTTTATTGGTGTAAATATTGAGTTGCGCTTAACCCGGGGCTAGGCGGCGTGGGCAGTTATATACATTTTCATTACTGTCCATGAACAGGCTAAATCAAACTGAGCCTGCATTTTTTCATATTTGTCGTGTTCGGTGGCATTCAAAGTTCCTTTTTCATCTATTTTAAACCCCTATCACTGTCGTACAAAAGAGTAAGTAAAGGGATCATTTTTAGTTAGCCGACAGCCTCTCTTCTTGGATCGACAGATTTGTTGTTTGAATAGTGTAGAGGAATTAACATTGCCTTATTTACTTAAGGTAGATGCACACGTTGGTGACGTTGGAAGGGCGAAAATGGACTATCTCTTAGATTTCAATGAAATTTATACCAAAGATAGTTCAAATCATTCACTTTTTAGAAATTATATGTTTGATGTTTGTTAATGGCGTGTTCAGAGGATAACAAGCGCCACCTGGGGGGGCACTATTTTATATGATTTTGCCGTTAACGGCTTGTTAACAAATCCAAAAACAATTTTGCTTGTTGTTAAATAAACATAATTACTATAAAATATGAATTAAACTGAATGTTTATAATAAAAATGGATAATCATGCTTTGCTTTCGTTTAATTGAATCTAAAAGACATTGAGTACGTTGCTTTTTGCACGATAAAATAACGATGATTCCAGCGTTTTAACGCACTATAACTTTTTAAAATGGACGGTGACATATAGATTTTTTGGAATTAATGAAATGCTGAAATATTTCTGAAGAAAATAAGTAAAAAATAAAAAGGGGTCATCCCAGCAGATTTTTTGCAATTTTTGATTTAAAAAAGAATTAAGCGTTAAATTTTGCGACAACGTCACTTGTCAATGTTGATATTAACTTCGACAGTACAAAATGACGTCGCAAATTGTGCTAATATCTTTCACATAATCTTCATTTTGTTATAATTGATAAAAATCGTAGATTCAGTGGCAAATTCAGGACCTGATGTGAGTGGTGGAGTATTTTAATGAAACGAAAATTTAGCAGTAAAATGTACGCATCATAAAAAGTTCATCTTTAAACAGATTTTATTTTGGTCTATCCAGAGAGCATCTAGCTTTTTTAATACTTAAATAGTACATGCTTTATTATAATTTTCATAATTTTTCATTAATATTAGGATTGAATTATCGAAAGCTATTTTAGAATTTGCATCCCCGTCTGAATCAGCAAGTGTTCACCCGTTGTAACAATAAAACAAAAAGGGAGATAACAAATAATCTTCTTTAAATTGGCTTTTCCTCATGTCTCATTTATTTTAAAAATTAATTTAGCATAGTTTATTATTTTGTATAAAAGCTATTAATTTTCATAAAACAACGACAAAATATTATACTATTGTATTGAATGTATTATATTATTGTATTACTATAGAATAAATGCAACATTTTGGTTCACGTGTATGTGTTTGTTTTCTATCGTCTGATAACATTTGGCTGAGCACTTTCAACCCTATGTTTTCGCAGTTCATGTTTTAATAAGACCGTTACAATGCACATAACCGTGTTTATCTTTTATATTTTTTTTTCATTTAACACGAGTACATGTACATAGAATTTACAACCTTCCTTCAATTGCTTTACGGTAAATCTCTGCATCTTTATATACATTTGCAACATATCGACTTTGTTAATGATAATAGCCCACATGTATGCAAATAGGGGTAAAAAGCTTACCACACTCCTCCCAATCCTGTTCATCGATAAAAAGAAAATTATCAAAATCTCAATAACTGCAAAATGCCTTTAAATGAAACTTTGCACAAATGTATGTTATTAATGTATCTTTATTTTGCAGATGGTAAGACACGTTAGAACAGTCAAGAAAAATAGCGAGATCTAAACATTCCCCTAACTTCTATTTATATAAATTCACAAAAACTAAACAATACAAAACATCATTTTAAATGCCCACATGAGTAATATGATACTGACAACAATTTATTGTGTCTTTGTGACTTACATATGTAAACTTTACGAGATATTAGTAAAAGTGTGTTTGACCTTCAATTTTCTGGTCGCTTCCTGGTCGCGTAAACGGATGGCAAACGCTGATTTCTCTTTTAGTTTTTGAAAGTTTTTTACAAAGTACACAACATTTTCTTGTCAGTAACATTGCACTCACGTGGGAATTTAAAATTATGTTTTGTATCGCTTAGTTTTTGTGAATTTATGTAAATAGATTTTTTAAGGAATTTTAAGGTCTAGCTTGTCTTCTTTACTATTCTAAAGTGTCTTACTGTATGCAAAATCAAGATCTGGTTTACAGAACATTCTATGTTACCATAGCTTTGTCATGCTAGCAAATGCCACCATTATGGTAAATGTAAAGCATCACTGTCAGGACGGTTATAGTCAATAAACCGCCATGCTTATGAAGTGCAGCCTTGTCCGCCAATGCACCGAAATATCGGCCCAAAACCATCACTGAACCCCGTTCCCAGAGTTCTTTCTGCATGACAATACAGCTGAAACACGCTCTATTGTTCTTATGCTGACGTCCTGATATGGCGTGATAAAGTGAACACGTTTTAAATCTGAGAGTGGAAAGTTCGTTGTACTGATTTCAGTTTCAAATAGTCAGCTTTATGAGATATGAGACTAGTCTTCATTCTCAGTGTTGTAATGATGCGCTGGGCCCAGTTCTCCGGGTTTTTTTCTCTTCACTGTATATATGTACATTATTAATGTTAACCGACGGCAATTGATATGGCCGATATTTTTGATAGGTCGCCATGCCTGAAACATTCCAACAGTTCGAGATCTTACTGTTCTTAAATACAGTTTTTTTTTTCGTTTAAATAAACTACAGCAATTTGTTTAAAAATCTGATTAGCTGCTTGTTTGAATTTGGGTGCAAGTGCACTGTATCAATGCTTATCAAAACTGTTTCGGGTTAATCAAATATTAAGCGAAAATGATCGAGCTGCCTCTAACAACACTGTGCTTTGATAGTATTATGTGCAAAACAAGTTTTGAAAAGGTTGCGCTTCTTTTGCCTTTGAGTATAGCAGCAGTGGGTTAGATTCTGTCTTACGAATCATCCGAAATTGTTGTTATTTTTATATCATTTGAAAGAAATGGTATAGAACTGCTGTTGAAACTGTTTTCTTCTTGCGAAAATAACAAGTCGCGCCCGTTCCGAACTTTATATATTAAAAAAAGAACCGGGTGTTTTCGATACTTACAAATATTTCTAATAGAGCATATAGCGTATAGCAGGCTTTTTACCTAGGGAAAGGGACTTGTGGTCACTGGCTGCTCTTTTCACAACGAGATTCTTTTTCTTTATCCGTTAGTTAAATTCAAGTTCAATCTTTAGCGTTTCATTGGCAACTAGGATAACTGTGCAATGTATTGTGGAATAAAGGTCATTTACGTCAATATGGTTGGGTAACGACTTTACTTAAGGTAAAATGAATTGTCCATCTACCTTAAATCAATCAAATCTCTGTAAAACACTGGTTGATAAAATTTTTGTTTCAGTAATGTTATTAAACTGCAGTTGTATTTTAAAATTAATCTTGTTAACGGCAGTAAAACCCTCCTTAATGTTTTTCCTAATTTGTCTCGATATCCCTGTTTCAAAATCGTTTGTTATGCGAAGTTTGCGCTGCTTGAAGTCTTTTTCATTGTTTCAAACTCTAAAAAAGCGAACAAACTGTGAAAAATATTTCATTTGCTACAGGCAAATGATTTGTCTCTTAATTTTTGGCCTCGTAAGATGACGCGAGTTTTACATCAGTATCCAAAAATGAAAATAAAATTACAGTATTTTGATTTACATCTCTCTATATTTTGGAGTTGATGGTTGGGCTGGAATAAATTCACCATTATAACTCGTTCTTGTCTGTTCATATGAGAACACTTGTTGGGGCAAATGTGAGGGTGCTGTATTCGAGATCCTGGTTTAAACACCCGGTGAAAAATTGTTTTGTTTTTATTTCCGTTATTTGTCTGTGTTGTCTACTTTGAAAGTGATTATTTTTTAAACCATTTTGTCTACTTTTTGGCTGTGTGGGGAGGCTGTGTCTTCTGGATGTGAAAATGCATATTTTACTTTTTTAATACATATCAGAAGTATCAAAAATATAAAGGAAGAGCTAGACCAAGTGAATTTACTTCTTTTTTGGAAAAGTTGGCTTCAAAAGGTGGAGTTTATCAGAATATATATGTTGACAAGAGATGGAAAATAGTTATAATCTATATTTAACAAATCGTCAAGATACTTCTAAATGTTATTCAAGGCTGTAATAATGTCAATTTAATATTCGACAAATGAAAACAGAAAATCTTTTTTTTTTCAAAACAATATTAAACAGAGCAGCAACAAGGGTTGTACAATTATTACTCAAAGGGATGGCTATAACTTGTTTGTAAATAGAAGAACAACTTCAAACATAAATATTATCCAGTAAAAAAGTGATGTATGCATTTAAGTTATTGCAACGGCCTCTCCACGCAAACAAAGTAGAGAAAGAAAGAGAGGAAAAAAGAGCATATGTTTATAAGAAGATCAACTTTAAATGAGATACCACCCCACAAAGCATTAACGAAAAATAGAATCTTTTGGGTTACAACCTTTGAACTGTAAGTGCTACAAGAGTTAGAAAATTTCAAAGTGTTTTAAAGTGTGTGAATTGCTCCACCAAAGAGCATGTTTAAATCATAGCTTAAAAGAACTGTTTTTTTCATACTTTAAAGTCTTTAAGCAACGCCAATATATACGTTTTGTATTAATTTATACTATTTAAGGATGACTTGTTGCGGTGAAGCTTTGTTAGAATTGGTTTGTTGCGCAGCACGGTCACTAAAGCTAAATTCTTATGATCACAGTATGTTGCATAGTTGTTTGTGATAACTTGCGTGTCACACTCACTGTATCATTGCAAGTGCATGCCCAACCCCTCCCCTACCCTTTTAAAACATTTCTATGCCTATTTATCTCATAAGGCAGGTGGTCCGTAAACTTTGCTCTTTCCGATCAATGACTTAGAAGCGGTTTGATCTATAGTCATCAAGCTTGAAAGGAAGATTGGTCTTGGAGATTAGATTGCTCCTGATACTTTTCAAGTCATAGAGTCAAAAAGTCAAGACCGGTGTGACATACAAGTATATAGATTGCTCATTGTCAATAGATGACACCCAATGTTTTTTTGTAAAAAGGTCAAGGTTACAATGCATTAATTGAAAACCTGTTTCCTATCGATGACCTGTTTCCTATCGGTTTGGCCTACAGTCAGAAAAAATTGTAAATAAATTGCTCATGGTCAAATGATGACCCATATAGATGAAGAGTTCAAAATGTCAAAAGACAAGTACCCAAGGTTATAAAACCGATCATAGAAACCAGACTTAAATCTCAAGCATCTGATTGGCTGAAATGGCGACTGGTCGCCATTTCAGCCAATCAGATACTTGAGATTTGAGACTGGTTTCCAATCGCAGCTGTATAACCTTCAGCCAAGGTTTATTTCAATAAGAATTGGTTTCCGATTGCTTTCAAAAGAATGGGTTGACATAGAGTCACCAAAGTTAGTATAGGGAGTGAGCGAGTGCTCATTGTAATTAAATGACCCTATTGAGTTTGCGTTCGAAAAAATCATATATAGTATTTAAATAATATAGACATGTATGCTTTATTTGACAGTGCTACTATTTAATTTCCTGTGCTACCGATATTGTTCAGACATTGATTAAAATGTGAGAATATCAGGAGTGGTCCTTCTAATTCCTTCCAAAATTTGAAAAGTAGCATTTTAACAAAATTAAGAGTCATCATTTTCCTTGATAAGGGACATCGAAATTTAATTACTATAAATCATACACTATCTTGAATAATCTACCGCTTGATATCAAATTAAATGCCACCTCCGTCTGTATATGTGAACGTGCATTTGGTATTAAGAATTAATTGAGGTCTTGTTGGTATTTACTGAGGTTACTAATTATGCTTCGCGGTTATTGTTGTTGGTGTTGTTGTTGTTTTGTTTTTTGTTTTTATATTTGATCTAAAACATTCATTCAGTAATAAGCTATCTTAATCAATATAAATAAACAACAACACTGTAGAACGCCTAAAATAAAAGCAACACGATGCAAAAACCCCCTCAACAACTGGTATATTTTGACCTATGAGGCCAACAACTTTTACAACAAACACTCTGTACTTGACAATTTTGACAAAAGTAACTGAAGTTTGTTCCTATATCTGGACAAGTCTTTTGGTTGAACGTGATTAACGGATCATCAACGCAGCTCGCTGGTGCATTAGAAATCTTGACCGCAGGTGCTTTATTTTGGACTTGGTATGGTGAGTTATTGTTACTGCAAATAAAAAAAGACATTAAGGGACGTTTTCGAAATGAGCAATTCAAATCAAATATTCCGTCGCGACATGTGAATGGCATTGACCAGCGAACGGCAATTATTTCTGTCACTAGTTTTTTAACCCGGACAAAAAATTTGGCCTGGATAAAGTAGATGAAGGATCCAACATCGTATATGTAATATTGAGTTATGAAATCTTTATTTCATTTCTATCGTTGGATGCTTCTGGCTGTTTTAATTGTAAATGAGTAAAAATCAGGAGCAGTCAAATATTTATATCTGTTATCAGCCATAGGCCTTATCTTGCTGAATATCGGACACCACAGTGATGTTATGTCCATTTACATCGCGTGATCAAAAAAGATAAGGCCCACTTTGAGGGCATTAATAAAACAATTAACAACGACTCACTTGGACACTTTATTCAACACCGAGCCTCCAGCTCCTCCGAACGATTGTGGCACTACCTGGCGAAATGAACCGGCCTGGGGTCCTAACTGAGAGCCTACGCCGATGTGTATAACTACTCCTGCTGCATTAGCACCTCCTGTCCCTAGCAACTCTGAAATATATTATTTCTTTAAAAATACTAAAAAAAACAATATAAATGTAAAAACAAATATTTCTGGAGCACATAATTTTTCTTAAAAAGAATACTTTTAGAAACCCTCTGATCTTTTTGGTATCTTTTAATGACAATAAATAAACAAAATATTAAAAGAACCACATTTTAACTAGGAATAAGGCAACAGATCCCAAATACTACGAAAATCCCATTGTCAAATATATGCAAGAAGATGGGATAACTTATAAACAATTCTTTTTCTCTTTTATTCTCAATACAATGCCAAAATTTCAATCACTTATTTGGAAAATAAAAGTCAATAAAATTAAAAGTTTGAAAACAAGGTCGTTATGCTATTCGCATTTAACATGCTTCGAGCTTAAAGTAAGTCAACTTCAAACTTACGTTTGCAACTTTTGCAGCACATATTTTGAACGTTGAAGTCGCTGGCACAGCCGGGTCGTCCGAACACCGATTTGATCAGCTGGTCACATGACATACCATTTATCAGAATATGTGAATCTTTGCAAGCCTCTTCCTCAGTAAACTCTGTGCAGGAAAATAATATATGAACATATGTTACTGAGATTTATATTTGTTAGCGCACATTCATTAAGTCCTACTGATGTCTCTATAAAAAAAATTGAATGGACGTCAATCAAAAGGAAATATATGCAGTTGCTCTTGAGTGAACAATGTTGAATATTTTTCGTACACTGGCTTCCAAAGTTGAAACTGAAGGAAGAAAGTAATGTAAACTATGAAAGGCGTTTCGGAACCGGTCTGTGTTTCTGGTTGATTGACACTGCATTTAAAGAAGTTATGATCGCTTAAATTAAGAAAGCGGCATATTATTACAGCGACAATTTGACACTAAAATATAGCCATTACCTTCGATCTAAAAGTCTGTCACTGGGTCATGGAATGTGCGTCCAAGTGTTAATCACCTTGAGAAAAATTTCAAGTTTGGCGAATGTCAAACAATTAGGCAATACAAGTTAATGTAACCATGTTCTGTACCTGACTCTTGCATGGTTGGCTCGGCGCTGCCGCTGTGTTTGTATGGCAAAGGAGTTATCTGTACATTTACATAATATATTTAAGTGTATTGCAATAACACAAACATTGTAGCAACTTACGTTTATTACATGACTGGCAACATTTCTGCTTGAATTTGTCATTTTTACACATAAATGGCGAGGCATCTTCACAGTGTGCACCGTTCGAAGGTATATCCGGATACGGACAATCGTCTGAAATATTTCAATGATTGATTGTTGTAATTCCAACGTGTGCAAATTCTAAATAAATTATTTGCGCGCACCGTGTAATAAGCGTAGATAATAAAGTTTGAATAACGTTTTTTGCAAATGATGCCATTAAACAATCAAAATATTTATCTTCACAGAATTTAAACATAAATTTGTGATAACTACAAAAACAACAACAACAACAAAACAAACCTGGAACATCCTTTCCTTTCTCATCAGGAATACATTTTCCCAGTTTACAGATCTGTCAATAAACAGAGAACACATTATTTGTACCGTGCTGGATATATGTTGATAATAACTGAATGCTCTTCGTGCATGACCCATAACTATATTGATAGAGGTCCATCTCTATTTATATATTCAGTTATGAAAAACACTAAACTAAGTACTGAAAATACTAAACAAGACAAGTTTAAGAAGATTTACTTGGAAATAAAAAATGTTCTCTGACGCCAACTCATGGTGATTTTGATGTGGAAATATTTATATGGAAAATCAATCGCTTCAGGTAGTTTTAGACTGTCGGCAGTATTTGGTAATGCAAATTAAAAGAGAGCATCCTACGGCGACAGGTCCGTTTGAACGTCAATATATTAATGCGCGCAAAGGCTTATTTAAATATGCGAGGTTCTACGGTGACCACGAGGTCGGAAAATGTTGACTACGGCTTTTCATGTACTAGTATACATGTTTAGCTTTTATTTTAAGGCAAATAATGAAGGAGAGATCTAACGATCATTTAATTTTCATCGAAAGTGTTTTAATTACTTTTATTTAATGCACTTTCTTGGCGATTCCTGATATGCATATTTCACCTTTTTTTGACTGTTTTATGTTTTTTGGTACCTTGTAACTACCACATGGTGTTCCAATCGCCGCCATTTGTTCACTTATTATTGCGCATGCGCTTCGTTTGGGATCATAGCAGTACATCCGAAAACACATCTCTTCTGGACTGTTTGGTGGCTGTAACAAAACCAACACCAAATTACCACTATGTAACCAAGAAAATGTTATATTTGCATCCTACAAATCAACCTACCATAATTTCTCCTGTCCGAACTCATTCAAGTCATTATATATTAAATTATTTAATTGATATGAATTGATTGCGGTTCGCTAGCTCAGTGTTTATCAAATCTGCTTATAAGAACAGGGTTTGCACTCCATCCCCACCAGCTAAAACAACTTAAATTACAGTGTTTCGAATTACATTTAACAGAGATTCAGAGTTTTACCTAAAAATAAAAAATAACAGGACAATTCTAGAATCGAAGATTGGAGAGTCCTCATGCACTGCGTTCCAAAAAATAACCTCATGTTTATATGATAATTGCACAACAGCGATAGTAATAAACAATGAACACTTACACACATAAATGATTCTTCACCATATAGTTGCCTGCACTGCGCATGAACGTCATCTATTTCACCTGGTAGCGTCTCCATGTGACCGCTCACTTCCTTGTCTATTTGTATATCAGTACGAGAATTCCTTTCCCTGAGGTTGCATTGTAGACAGTTCTTGTTTCTGCAAAAGTAAAATGTACAGTAAATAGTTCTATTCTATTGGTCTATGACATAAATAAAACTACTTTTAGTGGCCTGTCTCATTAAAATCGCATCTTCTCTCATAAGAGGTCACCCAAACATAAGTATTCACTGAATCTTTTTAACCAGCGAAGCTGGTTTTACTAATCACAATTCTGAAATCGGTATCAAACCAAAACGAGGCATTCGCAACCGGCGATTTGCGCATTTCAGAGTAACCAGAGCAAGCAAAGTAGTCCAAGTTTCCTGTTACGTGTTAAAGTTGGCTCGTGCCACGTTAGTATCGCTAAAAGAATACTTGACTGCTTCACTGCGCTGTCCCTAATTCAGAACACAATCGACAACAGAAAACCAATTTTATCTAGGGGTTGTAGCCGCCAGGGATTCTTTAGCGAGCCACAGATATGTTACCTCTAGGTAGAGATATACACGATATTCCCGATGTTAGGATATTACAATAGCTTAATATTAATTATGAAATATTTAATATATCTTTTCTGCTAATTCGAAGCTCAAAATAACAGTGAAAACATTTTCTTTATTTTGTCATTTTAAAGCCATTTCAATATTGGACGTTTGTTCCGCTGCTAAACTGTTTGTTTCACGATTTGTTATTTTTATCATTGACAATAACGATAATGATAAATTTCCATCTTAGCATATTTTTCTTCAATTGTCCACTTTATGAAATAAATGCGCAAATGCTTTCACTTGAAATTTTCAAGACATATTGCGAACATTGGTTTATTATTTGATGATAGGCGTTCATGAGCGTTGTAAATCACTGAACATGAAGCAATCATCATTGTTGAATACTTTTATATATTGGATTTCCACATATAAGCGTGAACAGTAAACAGTAAACTATTGAGATGTGTAAAATTTTACATATTAAAACTAGTATACCGGATATTATTCGTACAGAACTAGGGACATGTAAGATTTACAGATCCATGTATTCGAAATATGCTACGAGCAAGCGCGGTACGTGTCCGGCTATCACGTACGTGGCAGGAGACACGTCGACAATAAGGCCATCAGTGGTCCAAGGAACGGACTATGATTTGTTTCAGGAATAATGCATAATTTACATTTTTTCCAAAGGTGAAGATGTTTACTAGGTTTACGTTTTCGATTAAGCTAGAGATGACTATTATTTTTGTTCGGAGTACATGAAATCATAGGCGCAGTAACACAATTAATATGCAAATGTCAGTGACGTCAAAATTTCCCGCGTTTTGAAGAAAGCCAAATAACAGTAAAAGTACGTGTGAATATAGAGGACAAACCATGATGAAGCCTAAAATTAAAAACGACACATCTGTCTGCTGAAACTGATGTTATATGAACGGATTGTAAGCTAATGGACATTTATCCCATCTCCTTAACAACCAAAACTCAATGATATGTTTACGAATGTCTTAAATCTGGCACCTTTTTCTAATAATATGCTACATGAAAAAAAACCATCGAGTCCGTTATTATATACAACTTAATACGGTGGAAATTTATGGTATAAGCTATAGTAATTCATTTTCCTCTGAAATTGTCTTCAATTTTACATGTGTGTTATCTAGCATTAAATTCCAATGCTTTCGGCAATGTTATGACTCTCGGTTGTTTTATCTTAATATGTAGGATTCTCAATTCTATGATTTCCTTTACATGTTATTCACAATGAAGGAAACAATTATATACTTCTTATTTCAAATAAATGTATAATCATTCCCATCGATCGGGTCTCACTTTTTCTATCATTTTTCGTGTTCATTCTGTCTTTGGGATGTCAGTACACAGATTTCACTATTATAATTTCTTGCTTAAAACCCTTTACTCAATATATACGCCTTTCATCACATAGGTGACCAGTTCAGGTCCCAGTCAGCTGGCACAATAGTGCCATCTGATCTGGATCTAAAATTTGTGATTACTGGTCAGAAAAAATTAATGATTCTAAAAGCGAACATTTTAAATCCAAATCAGATCGCAAAGATGTGCCAGCTGATATGAATCTAAACTGTTCGCCCAAGCTAAGGTATATCTATGGAGTAAAGGGTTAACAGAAGCCTTCATCCAGATAATACATGGCAACCCTTTTTTCCACTATCATAAAGACAAGATGAAGGTGTTTGCGAGTGAAACACGTTATTTTGCTTTTTCGTAAATGGATACATGTATGAGAATCATGGCACTGGTTATTCTCAAGAAGCAAAATCGCTTCGCTGGTTTTCTGTACTTTCAGTACTTTGATTTCTTTTTGGAATCGTTGTTGAATGACAGTTACTATCCGGCGGCTTCGAAAATGGGGCAAGGATAACAAACAAGTACCAACACAGACAAACAGTTTGCGTGCAGCGTTTGTTTTGCATTAAAACTGGCATTCGCCCTTTCACGAACACACGAAGTGAATGCCCTAAAAATTAATTCCGGATGTTTATTTTCAGATCTACTCCAAACGCGGATGTCCGACTTTCTGCATTATAATCCCCAACAAAAAGAAATTGAAAAATGGTTACATACAATATTTCAGGCCTCTTCGCGTGAACCAACCAGAAGTGGGACAAATAACAATAATGTAAGATTAATACCAATTGTTCAGAAAAGACTAAATTTGAAAATAGTTGAAGGTTCGTGTCAAAATCTGGTTGATCACGTACTTCTGGCCAATTGTATAAAAATCGCTAATTTCGAAATGCGTTCTTTTCCTTAATAAAGGGTTTAGTTTTCGAAGAAAATAATAAATTAAGTAAATAAATAAAGTTTTAGCTGTGATATTTAAATAACGGTGACATATTGTGAGATGTTCTCTACTGACCTGGAATAAGGACGCTACATTATTTGAGTTAATAGATTTGTGGTAAAGCTACAAAACAATCTGTGCACTAAGAGGATAAAGTGATTAAACATGTACAAACTTATTCAAATCATTTACATATGACAACGCTATGTGTTTGTTTTATTTATTTTTTAAATTTTCTTTAGCGCACATGTTTAAACCACAGTGGTATTGGATAAACAATAATGAATGTTCTTATTTATTTGAGCATCTATAGACGAGTTACAGTCAACACTGCAACTCCGGATTGTCAGTTTAATAAAACATCAACTATCTTGAATAAATATAAACTGCGTTGATTAAACGACCCGAAGGTTATTTTAGTCAAGTTTTCACAAAACTGTTCACAGTAATTTTCTACGAATCGCAAACCTTTTAACGTTAAACGACCTCATTTTTCATATTTTCAAAGTATACATTTTGACCTAACTTGTTTTTGAAAACTTGTAGTTTCTGCACGGCCGGGGACTCTAAAAAGTAAACAGACATTTAAATCAGACATATGCTAAATTGTGTAAGCGAAAGCGAACAAACGATTATGGGGCGTTCTTCCTTAAAGCATTCCTTCACGTCCAGAACGTCTCGTTTTTGAGTAGACAAAAAGCAAGATTTTGCTCGGTGTTTGTTGACAGCCTCTGGTTTAATGTCCTTATCTTGAAAAATGCAGCTGTAATTATCTGTCCAATATATCGCAATAAAATCGATTTAGTCCCCACCATGGTTCTGTTTTACGCGACTGTTATTGCAGTAAAGCAGTAAATATAACAAAATTCGGTACTCACAGTTTCACTAAAGTCTCTATGTGCGTTTTGATCTGTTCTAAGGAACACTCGCTGAACATAAAGCTGTATTTAAGATTCTTTTCGTCAATGAGGTAAGAGGCCGGTGCCATGATGTAGTTGAGGGAAGCATTACACGCCCTGCTCCTGGAAGTTCCCTCGCCGTCGTGCCAGTACACACCTAAACTGAAGTATGAACAGGAAGATAAAAACTCTACTAAGTATTTAGTTAACGGAAGCCATTGGGATAACAGTACAAAACAGTATAATAAAATACGAGGAATTCGGATCAACAACCCTTATTTCAGTCTAGCATCGAGACTATTCAATAAAACACATGACGATTCTCTAACTCGTAGAAAATCTTTGTTGGATTGTGGTGATAAATAGCGATAACATTAAACAAAAGAAACAGTACCAATTAAAATCATATAACGATACGGTTTATATCTAGTAACTTTGAACATGCTAAGGTGTAAGGCCACCCTGGCCCTTTCCCTAAATTCGAGACCGGGTACTTTATACCCGTTTATTTGAGACTCGAAAATTATATACTATATGCACAAATTAATGAAGCATAAAAACAACAATATTTTCACTACAAAACTGTTTAATGTGTATTGAATAATAAATACTGTTTTGTTGTTACTGTGCCAGACCAGTGTGTGCCAAGTACTCTCTGAATCTGTCCAGATACAGATTTTAACGCAAGTTTCAAAATGAGAACTACCTACTTATGTCCAAGCTCATGACAGCCTATCCCAGCCGAGGTGTAGGCTCCGTGGTCCACCACTAATGACGTACTCTTGCTGTCCGAACATATTCCACTCACAAAACTTGTTCCTGTAAGGACATCGGTGAGATTTGAAACATAAACCCTAATGGTTTTACTAATTAAAATGCATAAAAACAGTCATTACTATTGATATTTATCACTTTACAGCAAACGTATTTATGTATATCAATAATCATGCAAATGACTACATTTATGTACGCGCACTATACCGTCAAACATTGCCTCTTGTGCAAATGACAACACTATGTCTGTTATATCTGATTATATGAACATGCATAATACATCTATAATTATGTCATCCGAACATTCTCAGAACAGTCGGAACATGCTCTACGATATACAACTAATAGGACAAATAAAATAAAACTATTAAGCTGTGATTTTTCCTTTTTTAAAGTCTTCCACTGTATGTAACATCCCATATTTTTAAGTCTTGAAATACAATCAATACAAGCCTACCTCCGACATCTCCAGCCACACCACCAGCTGGTTCTTTGTGGTTCAGTGTATTTTGATAGACCGATTCGTCAATATAGTGATCCTCCGATTCTACAGGTTAGCAGCATGCAACATACATAACCAAATCATGCGTATTTATCTTACTAAAACATATTCAGTAGGCAATCAAAATATCGTTTACTATATGTATTTTTGAAACATGCGTTTGATAAAATGCGTAAAAAATATAAATGCCCATGCTGACTTAGCCCAGACTTTTCGGACTTTACGGATCTAGTCACGACCTAACACAAGATGACATAGACTTACTCGTTGACTTTTACAAACAGTATTCAAATATATTTAATTTTCTACACACAAAAAAACAGTTTCTCGGTGGTAGGCTTAATAAAATAAACACTTCTTCACAACATTCTCTATAAAAAGCCATGCATCTGACACTACACAGCTGCTAAGTGTTCTTTCAGTTATCTGTATCTAGTTCTAACAGATTACTGAAACAGTATGGGAACAAATCTACGTATGGGCCATATAATCATAGCATTTTGTTACACTATTTCCCATGCTTTTATCATGTCAAAAATGATTGGTTGACTGTTCAAGCATATTCCTTATTTCAGGAACTTAAAAAACTTTGCTGCGATTATGTTTGCTTCACGAGGCATGTAAATCTGGAGAAATATATATTTTGAAAGGAAAGTAAGGTCATACCTAACACTGAGCCGCCTAGATTTGTAGATGCATACCTGCAAAATAATAAAGAAATAATAAATACATTAGAAACATCGTAAGCTTTGATATATTCGTACGTGTGTAATTATTATGTATACATGTACATATAATATTCAAACATGGACAAAACAAAAACCATATTATATATATTTGTTGTTGTTTAAATGAACTGTTACTAATAAGAATTCAAATATTAGTACACGGCTTAGTTTGAAAGTTTTACTGAAAATATTTGCGTAAAAAGATAAAACGATTCAAATCCGGAGAATTCACATTACAATGAAATAAAGGTAAAAAGGGCTGAGCGCTGTTTTACATGACAAATTTGGCAGGAGCTAGCAATGTGCGATTGCCGAAAGTATTGCGTAAATAAAATTGGAGAAACGAAAAACAACACATATTGAAGGATTGAAAATAAAACTGATTTACAATGCTCTTCATTTCCCGTATTTCGTGGCCCCATTTAATCTATTTCATTTTCGAGACATAATATAAAAATACGTTACTCTAATAGAATAAATTTATACGTTATTTAAATAGAACGAATTTATACGCTACTCTAATAGAATAAATTTATATGTTATTCTTATAGAATAAATTTATACGTTACTCTAATATAATAAATTTATACTCTACTCAAATAGAATAAATGTATACGTTACTCTAAGAACAGCATAGCATGGTTGTAGTCTGGGAGAACATTGCCTTTAGTAGCTTGCATTTTCTTTAAAAAAGTATCCAGCTGTGTAAGGGTATAATTACTGTCCACACGGTAATCTGCATCATTGGCCATCTTGTCAGCGTCAATAAACGGTAAGGTCGTCGCGGTCTGAAGTGAAATTAACCATAGATAAATGGAAAAACGCCGTACGTGTACATAAGAGCCGTGCATAAACGTGAGTGAACGGTGTTTGTAACAACTTATAAAACATTATAAACATTATGATACAAAGCGACATATGTAAGAAACATTTCGACATGTAAAAAACGTTAATCAAGAGTTACAACCTGTTGCGATGAAAAATGCTATGATGTATGTGAGAACATGTTGCTCTAACACATTGTCATAATAGAAAAGCATATATTGGTGTAGCCTGACCGCAGTGACACTAAATATGATACATTCTAATTTTAGTTTTGTAAACAATACAGCGCACCAAGTTAAATCACGAATAATAAAGTCATTATAACTTTATAAGTCATCGACTCGATATTGTATTTTAAGTGTTCTCGATCTTAATTCCGAGAGACCAACCATAGAACAAGTCTTCATGCCAATTTATGGTATTGGTACAAATTCAAAACTAATACAAATGTTTTGAACAATTTAATTTCTATTTTCTATATTACTGTTTTCTTGGTGTAAATTTGAGTATCATCAACTATTTCCAATTCTTTTATTCATTTTAGCATATATTGCCAGAAATCGTCTTACCTTTGCAATGAAATATCCGGCTAAGCGTACAGTTATGACTAAATCTTTTTGAGCAATTGTTGAGTATCTCATATTAATCTGAAAAAGAAGTAATTTATAATAAAGATAAATTATAACAATCTAGCAAGTACTGCTGACATTCTAGCCTACCACCGCTCTACTAACCTAATATTTTCAGGGTATATTCATCCCGAAAGAACACCAAGTGCACTTAGGTTCAATTCGGTTCATATCATATGGGATCTTCTGGAACTTTTCGTGCATTAATGCTATACGACTCTCATTGTAATACTTACTATACAGAAAATATCAAAAGTTAGTGACAATTTTGCCAGCTGATGTTTTCGCCATACTTAATACTATATAGATGCATATTATGGCGCGGGGGTAGTTTCCGATGCATCTTTTTGGAGTCTGGCAATTCGTGCAAACTTACTATAGAAGGAAATACGTGAGGGTGTTGGGGGTTGGGTCAGCATACCGTGAGTGTGTTGGGGGTTGGGTCAGCATACTGAGAACCGAGTAAAACTTAGAATGATACTATCCATATCAGATAACAGAATTTTGTAAGAAGGTTAATCAAAAAGCATTACCCCGTTAATGACGTGAGCGTAATAGTAACGAATTTTCTCCATAGCTTTTTGTTCTGTTTTCTCGGCCTCTTTAAATCTGAAATAAATATAGATATATTTTTTGCGATATAAGATCCCGCAAAATCCTAATCTAGCAAATATTACAAGCAAAAAAGTAGAGAGGTTAATCGGTTACTAAATGGATACGGCTTGTATCAGTGTGCGACCACTGTATATCCAAATCAGTTTCGTTTATTAGTTTATTTCTGACCAAAAAGCGAACCGTTAGATCCAGATCAGACTAGACGGATATCTGGACCTATTGTGACAGTACACTTATTGCTCTTGTTTTGTTCATTTATCAGAGCCATAACTGCAAAACAATTCAATCTCAAACATACCCTGAAACATGTCTTAAAATCGACGAATAGTCTTTCCCCAAATTTCACTAATCTCTTTCATTTTTATATGGGTTCGGGTGCTATTTTTGATCGTGTTTTCTACTACAATGATCATTGTTTGACGTCTATTTCTCTCCCTTCATTTGCTTAAAAATACTTGTTTTAGTGTTCAATTCTCCATCACATACATATTTTACTTTTTTTATCAGTCTTTGTGCTTTATTTCTGTAATTGTTCAAAAAATATTTCTTTAACCAATTAGTGCATTCTTTTGTTTCTGTTGTCATTTTCAATGGGCCTTTGCTTAAGTACTAGATTTACTTTGATTTCTTTACTTTTTATAGATGCTGTAGTCGACTACACAAAGAATATCGATACAGTATCCCTTGTCCGAGACCCAGTCTGGTAACTTCTTTAATGTCGAGGTGTCAGGTGCCTTGAAGGGCTGGAAGGGGCTGATCGGCTTACCTAAAACAATATAGATAGAAACCCCATCAATTAGCAATTTCACTAGATCTTGATTTACGGAAAAGGATGCAATTATTATTCTATACGAAATATCTGAAAATGATAAAACAAAAATAAAGCTCTAAAGAAGAAGAGGAACTTTTAGACTAATAAAACCCCTAATATTCAGATGGGGTTTCACTTGACCATTGAAACATGGTTTTGACGGGTAAAAGTTCAAGAAAAGCTCAATTTGACCTGAGAATTTTAAGTGTAAACTTTTTTATAATACAGTTGATGCAACCTCTGTTTGACCCTCAAAAATGGTACAACATTTGACCATTTTAATTCAGCTTTAATTTCAGGTATTAATGAAACCCCTGGTGCACATTCAGGAAAGCAGATCTTAAGCAATATAAATAGTTCTGTTCTCACAAATCCATCTTTTTCAGAACGAATATACTAAACATCTTGAACAATATGTTATTATACAACTAAGTACAAGAACAGTTTATGTATAAGTACCTTCAGCATTTATGTATTAATAATGAGTCAAAACTGTTGATATACTCAGAAAAATAAGTAAGGGATATATTTATTTGTTGTGTATAACCTAAAAGTGGTTAATAATCTGATCGATATTGTTGTGGTTTTTTTAATTCATAATCTGTTAAAAGAAGAAAACATTTCTTAAGGCTTTACACCATTATCAGTTTCTTGTAAGAAATAATCATTAAAGTCACAACTGAAAGGTTGGTTAAAATATTACAAATATCTTCAACATATGGAAACAAATGATATTGACTGTACATTTTTAAGATTTTAATGGTGGTCCAAATAGAAGCTCGATTTTGTTTCTTTTATCCCTGTCATCGTGTTCTTGCTGATTTTACTTCAGGAGCTCTGGTCTCGGTAAGATCATTGAGAACCCGCCCTTTGGCCTTGCAATGCTATTAGCTTCTTATGTTTTATATGCTTGTATGCTTTTGCATGCAACATTGTTGAGCCGATGGGCGGTTGGAGTTATTTCACCAAGACAACTTGTACATGTTTTGTGATACGAGAACCTGTTGGGGCAAATGTGAACCCCCAATGGCAATTTGTTTTGCCACTGACCATTCCAAGGCGCTATCCCCAAAGGTTCTCTTTTTCGTTAATTGTTTGTGGTTTCCTATTTGAATTGACATACAAACATGCTCTCTCTTCCTCTCTTCTTTTTCGCTGCGTGGGGAGGCTGTGTTTTTGTGAGTGTGGCGATTCCTGATATGCATATATTACTTTCTCATACAAAATTATAGAGTTATATTGCTACAGATACAAAAGAACTGTAACTGAAATGTTAGATTTAATGATGTAATTCAATTATGAGTTTCAGATTGCCTGTGTTACAATGTGTGCTGTTTTTATTCCATGATAGAGGTCAACTTTTGTTTTAGGCAAGTAACATTTTCTTCACATAGCCTGCATTTACTATGAAAGTAATAATTGGTAAATATATAATGTGCGATATGAAAAAGAGGCAAAATACAATACAAAATAAACAAGTGTATCTGAAAAGCAACAGTTAATATACGAGAACATAAAATTTGGAATTGCCTTCATAAACCCAGGTCAGTGCCGAACAACAGTATAAAACACGAGTACAAGGGTGTTACTCAGAATTTACTAGACTGGTGCTGTTATTTATTGTATGATTAGTCTCTAACATAATTTAAATTTATCTGAATAGTATGCCCCCAAAATATGTATAAAGTACTTTGATCCACATTAATAACCTCTGCCCGAGGTTATAAAACTGAGCATGGAAACCAGTCTCAAATCTCAAGCATCTGATTGGCTGAAATGGCGACCAGTCGCCATTTCAGACAATCAGATGCTTGAGATTTGAGACTGGTTTCCAATCTCAGCTTTATAACCTTCAGTCCTCATCATAGATACAAAATATAGTTCAGTGCTAATTGGATTTTGCAAAATTCTGCCGCGTTCCGAATATAACATCGCGGCAAAGTTTCTACTACATTTTAACTACTAGAATACTAGGTGACAGTTCAGTTTGGGTTTCGACAGAAGAACTGTTGGTATTCCCTGTAAAAAAAAACATGGCATTCATTTTGGAATTAACCAACATGCAAATATAGTGAAACTTGCAGTACACGTTCGATAAAGGTTTCTAAATATTTTTACCAAGTTGACCTATAATTTTTGTCATAAAACTAATCTCGTTCATTTTGGATGTCAACAATTTTTTATATAACTGCTCGAATTTAAAGGAATTTATTTGGAGATTACACCAAATACACAAACTGAATATAATGGCAAATAAAAGTAATTACAGTTCAGAACAAAAGGAAAGAAATATGTATACATTAGTTAAACAAGATTTCAAGTACTGTTTATTCCGATGCCAATATGAACTCCCACGGCAATCCCACATGTGCCGCAGGCCGCCTGGCCTCCTCTTGACATCAGTCGCCGTGATCCTCGCCTTCTTTTATTCCTAGATCCACGTTTGTTTGCACTACGCCTTTCACGCAGAGCTTGTAAAAGCAGTATATATCAATGTAGACGTATGGAGCAAGTTTCCATTTAAGATAAGAGCGTGAGCGTTTATAGAACTATATAACGCATATGTGCAATAGAAATCAAGTTACTTTTTGTGCAAAATTAAACGACACTTGAATACCTGCATACATAAAACTACTTACGGACCATATTCGCTGTCCATCTTTTCTTGATAACGTGATGCAGGCGATTGTTGTCCAAAGGGATAAACTCTGACGTTGTGTTCTCGGTATTTACGAGGCCTTGCTGAAAGACAGGTCAACAATCACGGAATTGAACGTCATATCTCCAGTCCTAACGTTTTGACGAAAAGTTTCATACTTTAATAAGCAATACAGAAGGCGCTAGCGACAACATGCCACAGATCACATTGTCACAGACGGCAAAGATCACGGTCACAGAGTATTGATAACACAATGCTACAGACAACTCGGTCACAGTCCACTGAACACAACGGTCATATACTTATAAAGCAATGCCACAAACCACGCGGTCACAGACATCTAATGGCACCAAGCAAAAAATCACGGTTACATACCACTAATATTATTCAGATAAGCACAGCAGCTGGATTGTTTTGTTTTATTAGCACACAAAACTTAACCGTGGTTATAAAAATTGGTGTGGATTTGATATTTTTTTCGAATATTCTTTTTTTTTGCTTGTTTCCAACTGGAGTCGGTGCAAAATAAAACAATCTACCTCTATAAACAGTCTTAGTTAGCTGTTTTAATTAACAGTGCGTATATAATATACATTACTAATATGTTCAACACGTTACAAAAGCAAGCGGGCAAACAAAACAAAAATTAAACGCATACATCTCTAAATATTATTAAAAAACCTGGTGCTGTATTTAAGACATCTGATCATTCTGTTTCGACAATAGTTGGCGGATAGTCCAATATGTCAGCATTAGAGTCAGTCTGTATTGCTTGAAAACAAGAAACAGTGCCAAAAAGAATATTGTACATTAAACTTATTTTTGAACTAAGCCTATGACATTTATGTGAACATGATCTTTGTATAACGGTGCAACTTACAATTCTGATTGTACCGTTGTCGTTCGCAATCGCCACTGCAATGTTTCCGCTTTCATCTCGATAAAAGTTGACATTCTGCAAAATACAAGATGACTTCTAATTATATATGTGTAAAGCATAAGTTACAGATCTATAAGCATTACAAAACCTCATTAGTTCACACTTTGAAATAGTCAAATGATGGGGAATAAAAATTCTTAGCATTTAATTCAAACAAGACCAATGACTTTTTATCTTCATTTAAGGTCTCTTAAGCCATCTTAACAAACCAAAGGAAATTTCATTACATGGACCATTTGGAAAAATCGACACGGGTGCAGGGAACTTGATTTGAAAACAATACTGTTAAATGCACGTAAAAATTGCAAAGGGCATTCAATAAGCTAACAATTCCAAAAAGAATGATAGGGGAAAATGCGTAATTGGGGGCCAAAATTTATTTTACCTGTGTCTACATTTACTTTGCACTGTGATTTCGGGCAAAATCATTCTATGTTTGCATTGATGCTTAACATCCACGAGAAAAAAAAACAAGAACAAATGATTTTAAGAAACTTAATTAAGTAAGTAGTTTACATTACAAAAATGCTTGTTGAAAACAAAAAAAAACTTGCAAAACTGTTTATAGCATTATCATTGAATCTAGAGACGAGAATGCATTTGTCCGAAGGAGTAATGTACGAGGAACATTCCAAACGAAGAATATAAACATGTTTTAATACTCTGACAACCATAGCAAAACAAAATTAAAAGCTTTTAGATTAAAATTAAACAATAAAAGTATAATCTATTAGAATAGAAACAATTGAGAACGATCGTTGCACTGAAGTAAAGCTTAAAAAATATGGCATGCAAATAATTGCAAAACAACCAGAGTATTTGATGGCGAAACTATGTTTACCCTGTGCCCAAGGTTATAAAGCTGAGCATGGAAACCAGTCTCAAATCTCAAGCATCTAATTGGCTGAAATGGCGACTGGTCGCCATTTCAGCCAATCAGATGCTTGAGATTTGAGACTGGTTTCCAATCTCAGCTTTATAACCTTCAGGCCTGGTGGCGAGTGTATATCTTAAATTAGATTTTTCCTCCTTGAATATATTGTTTTACAGACGACACTGTTTAAATCAGATTTATTGACTGTCAAGCTTTGAAGTTGATGGTATTCAAGGAAACGACTTAAAAATCCGTGTTTTGTAACTTACCTCTCTTTTAATTAAGTATTTTTTATCTAACTACATTTTCCACAGGCAAATGATTTTTGATTGTTTCGGGGGTGGGGGAGAGGAGGGGTGGTGGACGAAAGATTCTAAACCGACGACTTCCAACATTAATTTTGGTGATCAAGTATGTGCATTTATAGGCATTAATAATGTAAGAGGAGTTTCACATTATGCTTGTTTTGTGGAAGTTTTTTCACATCAGGCCTAAAATAAAATATTATTTGTTTCCCCATCCATGACCGAACCGAAAAAATCGGCGCGACCCGAAAAATTTTATCGCCAAAACCTCAATGATATTTTGTTTATTTGGTACGAAAACCTGTAGACGAAAAATGCATTTCGAAAGCTCCGACATATTGCTACGGTCCGGTAAACTGCCTCAGTCTTTCTGTCCGGCGACTTTAAAACTAAGGGAATCAACATTTTTTCTTCATAAACACTGGTTACTTCCCTTCAGTCACAGTAAACTGATTTGTGATTGGTTGCCTGATTCCTACTGTCCAATCGCGAATTCGATTACATCATCTAACGGCCATTTAATGAAAAATGGTGTTTGGGCTGTCTAGCGTTGTACATCCCAACCATTTTCTTGTTTGTTATTCTGTGTAAAAATGAACTCTGCCTAAGCAAAACTGGTATTTTACGTTTTATTGGAGAAAGTTTGTTAAAACTGATTTTTTATACAAGTTTCTCATTTTGTTTCAAAAAAATGCACTTGAAAAAAGACACAAACTAAATATTTTGCAATATCATCTCCGTCTTTTTTTAGTCTAGCAGATTTTCTTACGGTCCAGCAAAATTTCAATGGTCGTCGGACCGAATGACCGGCATTTTTGTTGGCCTTTCGCGAAGTCCATAACCCAGGGAACATTCTGTTTGCGTGTCTGTAAAAATGGTATCAAAGAAAATTTGTAGATTGTCAACATAGTTGAAAATGTGTGATATTGATAACAAAGTTGTTCAGCCTGTTGGTGAAAGTGAAAGCAAAGGAATTCTATCGGCTGTCCTTTTTGCAGATCTTGATTTGCCAAGGAGTCAGAGTGCTCTGTTTAATGTTGCAACACTGAGATGATTAGTACCTGAATATATCTGAATTAAATAAATAATAATTACAGTACTTAAAGTTGTCAAAATTTGAAATTTGTATTAAATTGTATTTCAGTTTTAAGTAATAAGGAAGTTTATTTCATAATTTGTACTATCAACTATTCCTGGGCAGGCTTATCACAAGGACGTCTTGGTCATTTTGCAGGAAGGCATTCATCTATTTTACATGTAAACTTGGTACCTATATATTTAAATTTTAGTGTTGGTATTCCCCCCTTGAAGTTCATCCTAGAATATCTAAATGTAGATCATTATTCTGAAAAAAAAAGAAATAAAAAATATTTTGACCTACCTACCTACCCATACTAAATCTGCTTGGGTCTGGATGGGGAAACAAAGAATATTTTAAGTCTGGCCTCATTGTGATACATATTATTTTTAATTAATGTATTATTACTCGGTCACAGTCTCTTAAAGGACACCATCTTATAAAACCATTGTTGAATTTTACAGTATTTAAAATAAAATTGAAATAAAATGAAATTATTTATTTAAAATTTGTCATTCCCTTATTTACAGTGTTAAAATGTTTTGACAGTTTTGATAATATACGAGGTTTCCCCAAAAAGGCAGTGAAGAAAGTTGCTAAAACATTAGCAAGTGTTTAGCTTCAATCACGGTGAATTCTTACCCTATGTGTTGCATATTCACAGACAATTTTACTGGATGATTGCTCTTGGTAGCAGAGAGGTGAGCTGAGATCAATGTCTGTATTATGATATAACGGCATGAATTCTCTCCCCTTGTCCGCTCTGAAGTAATACTGTATGGTTTCTACGGCATCGCTGCTGTTGTGGTAACTGCCAAAGGTAAGATATTCACCATCTAGATCTATGATGTCATCGAGACCTGAAAGATAAATTCCCTGTTTATTTTTAGTATTTGCTATTCAATTGTATTATAAATATGTAGTATTAAAAGTGTATGAAATGTTAAAAAGTTTTATGGCAGCGATTTAAGACTTTGTTTTTGGAAAAATAACAATAATTGGATTATTTAATACGCAGTCTAGCCCGGAGTTTAGCACAACTCCAGGTCCACACCAGGAACAAGTTTCGATCCATCCCAATATTGTAAGTTCAGCTCAACACAGTGAGGTTGTTTAAGCAGCAACTCTAAAACATGAATTTGAAATTATACCTCGTTTGCTCGGTTTCGACGGGAAAATCCGGCAACCGAGCGAATGTTTTTCTTTTTTGGTATCTTGCACATGCTAAAGATAGTCCCCACCTTACCGTATTAGGTTACAACAAAACAAAGTAAATTCTCAATCTCCAATGTCCATTAAACATGATTTCTATCATCTAATTCCTTGGAACCGATATATCTACATTTTGGTATATTCAATAACACGTTGCAACGAATATAAATACGCTCTTCTGCCTCTATCAAACAAGACACAGGCGGTTTTCTAACGTTTAAGAGACCCCCCCCCCCCCTCCAGATGAAGAGAAAAACTATAATAATTACAAAATGAATTACTTTTAGCGGGAAGTGTTATTATGTTGAGCGGATTTTTTAAGTATAACACCGCTAAACGTCTGTAAGTTATAATACCCCTTAACGTTATAAAATAATCAGCTTAACGACTTATCTCAGTTAAAACATCAAAGGAGTTTATACGTTGAGCGGTGCTTCTCATGTTTTGTATGTTTATGTTAGTTAGAATACTTACTGTCATGATAGCGAAGTCGTACGCAAAACCTCCTAGATATACTAGTAGGTCAATTTTGAGAGAAAAAAAATCCGATATATGGGACATACTTTCATGACTGTGTAATAATTTACCTCAAGACCTCATGAATGTTAAATATAATGTTAAAGCAACATAAACTAGGTTATGCTGTGGGCGGCTGAAGTACTATGAATGTATAGTGTCACCACTTGGTGTGTTGCCATGTTACCACAGGCAAATTCTCTCTATTAAAATAATCACATCTTCTTCACAATAATTTAACATTATTATAAATACATGCAGTTTATTTATTGCAGCTGGTACCGAGATAGAGAAAGCTTTATTGAGCATTACTAGTAGTAGATTATAGAAAAGCTTTTCACTAGGTCGACTCGGTTGATCGATGTCATTTAAGGAATATACCATTGTAACACCGTAATTAGATCCTATCATGGGTGAATGTAATTAAAACGCATTCTTTTTTCACTCTATTTTATCAGCATTTTAAGTCTTTTTCGAGAGATACAGAATCTTTCAACTTTCTCGCTTTTTTTTTAAAAAGTCTGAAAACGTATTGTCACATAATATTGATGGTTAATGTTTTAAATAGTTCATGATATGTAAAGAAAAACAAAATCTTCGGTGAATGGTCTAAATGTTTGAGAAATGAAGAATTTTCGTACAATTGTAAAAAGTTAGAGCAATATTGTTTTCGTTTTAAACACCTTTCACTAGTTTCCAAGTCAGAATCCTTTTATAAATCCAGTTATTATATATCACTGGTTCATTCACCTAAAGCTGCATAACAAGAACGATTAATAATAAAGACGTGGACTACAAAGATTACATATTCCCAGAATGAGCAGTCATTGTTATGTCGCAAGAGTCTAATGCAAATTGTCCTTTCGAACGTTTGTGATTATGTATTTTATTACTTTTCTTCGAATTGTATGTTATTGACTCATTTTCGAACATATTTAAAGTAGACAGAGGATATTATTTCTGTCCAAAATATCGGTATATATTGTTCAAGCTTTGCATTAAATGACATTTTAATAGATCTAATCTTGTTACTAGTAGTATCTTAAACTGAAAATGGATTTGAAGTATTTAGATTGTACAGAAAGCAATCCTTTGTTTTATCCATAGAACATTTATTGACTATTTGAGCTAACTTTTTTGTCATTTTTATTACCATTGAAGTATAATGTGACTTATACCCTCAAAAGATATAAATGAAATATATTGTAGTTAAGGTGATATGAATATGCACAGTTCACTAAAATCAATAGATAAACAAAGCTGAAGTATTTATATTACATGTATTTTAAATATGTATACTTCTATGTTTTGTATGCTTAGGTACATTTCAGAAGCCTTTCATTTATATAGGGGAGAGAGTTGATCCTACACTCAACAAAAGTTCTAATTGGTCACTTTTTGTCCGTAATTTTTTATTAGAAAGACATTCAATTCACTCTTTATTAATGATCATATGCCAACATCAGTCTTCAACTTTTAATCTTGTTATAACTGACTTTATAACAGTTTTGGGAGAGTTATCCTTAATATTGCTAAAAATGCATTTCTTGCATAAAAAGGTCAAGCACACAAAAATTTGATCTTAATTCCTTGTTTTGTTTTAATAGGAAGTTTTGTTTTAATAGGACTCCTCATTAGTAGGAAAAACAGAAAACATGATTAATCAATAGCACATTTGTTTAAATAAACCCCTTTCAAAGTATCCGATCTTAAAATTACTTCCCTTTTAATTAAAGAATGTTCAAATTTTGATCCTGAGCTGTAAGTAAATGGTATTGGATTTGTTTAAGAAAACATTCAATAAAGATTAAAAAGACATTAGGTAATTGATTTCTAGACAAAACAGTTCTTTCCACAACCTCTCTTGACGTAGGGAAGAAACGAAACTAGCATACATTGTAAACATATACAATGAATGACCAATTAGAACTTTCGTTGAGTGTTTGTAATAACAATAATGACACTATACTACAATAAATTACGAAATATACGTTTTCCTGTCGTGAAGCTGCTGTTTTGAGATTAATGAATATGGAAGCTTGTATGAAAATTAAACGGCCAGGTCCAGCACAGCTGAACGACAATATCAACCATTATTGCCAAATATTAGAATAATACGCGTTTGCTCATCTTGAAGCGAGACAGACAAAAACAACTGAATTACCGCACCTGCCTGAATGACCGCAATTGCTTAAACCCTAAATCATTAAACAATTTAAAGAAATAATAAAAGCAATACTGTTAGTTGGACCATAAGGAGAATTGGCATGTATAGCAACTTCTATTCTAATTGGTTACCTTAAAAATCTTCTTATAGTTTTTTTGAGATAAACGTAACCACAAATGTTATAAAATAACATGATCTGGGGAAGAAAATGAGAGAAAATACCGCTATTATTCTCTTTATCTGCTTTATTTATATTGCATTTTATATTATATTTTGTTGGAAAACACAAAAAACGATATTTCTTATAGCTGTTAATATCTGAGGGTCATTATAGACTGGATATAATAGTTGCTAGAGTGAAGTATGAGAGTTTAATTAAAAAAGAGGCTAACATACCATAGATCTAACGTTGATATATGTCACATATTAAAGTGACACCTAACTTATATGCTCCTGGTGACCTTAATTAGCCCAAAGTGTTTCATATGTCAACTAGACTTGAAAATTATCAATGAACGCGTCAAAACAATTGTCTCCTACTTCAGTTGGTGTCAGAAAAATTAGCTAGAAAACTCATTTGTCTGGAGCCGTTCACCTTATATCACCGTCATTTAGTTTTGCATAGATAGTTCAGTAGTTCTTTTGTTTTTGTAGAGAATAAAATATTCGCTTAAAGGTGCCTGATCAAGTATCAGGATGAAAAAAAGTATAATATGTTTTTAATATAAAATTATTGTATATAGTATTTTGTATATATAGTAAAATAATGTTTTATATTGCTTAGTTGTTGTGAATTTATGTAAACAGAATTTTAAGGAATTTTTAGGTCTAGCTTTTTTTCTCTAATTTTCTAATATGTCTTATTGTATGCAAAATAAAGATATGCAATGTATCATTGAACGGCATTTTACCGTTATTGAGATTTTGATAATTTCTTTTTATCGATGAACGTTCTGGGGAGGAGTGTAGTAAGCCCTTAATATGCAATAAAACTTGAAGCACAGTTACGACAAAAATCAACAAACTAGGACCCAATATCATAAACTAGTATAAAATCCCAAGCATGAAACGGCTGAAATGGAGACTTTTCTCAATATCGGCCAATCAGATGCTCGAGAATTGAGACTTGTTTATGATCTTGTGCATTGTAACGCCGCAAAACAGAATCGGCGCATAAACGATTCGGCTGGTTTATGCGGTGTTTTTCAACATTTTAAAAATAACAATACCTAAAGCTGGTACACCGCTTCATAAACCAATAAAGACATGTAAGTGACTTTGGAGACTTTCACGTCACAAGATTTCGGGAGGGACGGGCGAGTTCGTGACATCATCATCATCATCGTCAACAAAAAAAATCATCAACAGCAACAATAATAATAATAACAACAACAGCAACTGCTTCACTACAATCGTATTTGCTGAAATATTTGAACGCTATATTTAAGCCTTTATAATAAATGGTTAAGTTAAACCTCTTTATGTGTTAAAAAGGCACAGTTGCACCCCATAAAAGCAATTTCTGCTTTATGCGTTGAGCGTCGCCACAATAACGTGGCCGCCTTGTTTATGCGTTACAAATCACCGCATAAACGAAAATTTTCACGTTTATGCGGCGAAGCTGCTATTCCGCGTCACAGTGCATAGGACATAATCTACAGTGCATAGGCCATAATCTACTGATGTTGACAAAAACATAACACGTGAGAACAATACACTGGTTCTGAATAGGGCATTACGCACGAAAAATACTGACAAAAATAATAGAACATGTAACACTACAGATGCTGACCAAGACACTGCGCGCGAAAACACACCTCATGTTGAAGCCTAGCAATTAACACACTAATAAATTGACTTCTATATAATGCGAGTGTCATTTTTAAAGGACTTTCCTGTGAAACTGACTATAACTGTCATACAGACAATTATCATTTTTAACGTTCAACTGTCTGTTATAGTGCAAAAGACATTATTTACTTGGAAGATGACGTATTTTTGACAAGATACTTTGCGTTAGCAATAAACGTCTTGATCATCCTGCGTTATCTTAACAATGTTCGTCTTTTTGCAAAATAAAATATCGCTTTTAATTTAATTTTTCCAAACCACTACAATGTGCAGATAATTTAACAGTATTACCTATTTACATAGATACTTGTTTTTATATACATGAAACCGTCCTATGAGCTGGGCTTAATAATTACTTCAGAGTGCAACTAAATTCCAAAAATCTCTACAGCATTTGTGATGAATATACAGTACCTTCAACTACTTTTTAATGAAAACAACAACATCAACAGAAGATAATTAAAGAAAAATGCAGTAAATAGTTAATATAACCAAAGAAGAACATAAATTATTTAGTTATCATTAAACGCCGCGTTTCAAATATTTATTATAAGGTTTAAAGTTTCCCGGGACCAAATTGAGCGCGTCACGGGGAATGTGTCTTCAAAATATTGACGTTATTCCTGGAAATTATGACATCATAAATTGAGCAGACGACATTAGCTTATTATGCATTTCGTGATGAAAATAACATTATAAAGTCAAACTTTGTCACAAGATCACCTAATAGTTATAAAGAAATAAAAATTGTAAATTCCTTTCAACTAACACAATACTAAAATGTCAAAACAAATATGGCCGAAGACACGTTTTCCCATGGCGTTCTCCAAATATGTGCGGATAACCTACCTTTTCCTGTATTGATAGGAGAGCAATGACCACAACTTAGCAGCGCAACATACACTAATATAACAGCAATCAGCATGTAGTCCGGCCGATAACCCATTCTAAAGTTACATATACAATAACGTGTTTCCGCCTTACAATGATTTGTCTTTTTCAATTTGTTACATTTAATTCCTATATTTTGACAGTGTATGGTTGGTCCTCCACATCGTGTACACGGTAAATTCTCTTCAGAAATATGGTATGTCTTATGCTTCCGTGTGCCCCGGAAATCCATATCTGCACCATCTGTTAGCATTTTCTAAACGCTATAACACCTTTCGATTGCTTCTAAACCAAGAAATAGTTTTCTGTTTCGTTAAACAAATTCTTATGTCATAAACCGTTATTTCGCGTTTATTGTCTTAATCTCATCGAATCTCATGTGATCCAAACTCAAACAGTTCTTACGTGAAAGGACATCGACTTTTTCATGTGTACATAAATAATAAAAAATCATTTGTTTCCCTTGTTGATGGGTTCTCTTGTACATTAAATCAAATCTGTTAGGGTGAATATCCTTGCACAAAAATATTTCATATGTCGTACATTCACTTCATTTTTTCTTCAAAATTATGAAATCATTCATAACAGAGATTATTTAAGTAATGGTGACACAGCAACAATGACTTTGAACACCACGTCTATTTCTGGCTAAGTGACTGCACACTAATTCCAGAAAAAAAAATCAACGAAACAGATCCATTCCCACTTAGAAATGCAGGCACAGCGTCAAGCCATTCACCTTCCCAAATAACCTTTCCTCGCGCGACTGAAGTTAAATGTTTAGCTTAGTCAACTGTTCTTGCATGGTGGCTGGCTAATTACCAACTTAATTAATGGCATGAATAGTTTTGTATTTGTCATGTGTATGATGCACTAGGTTAAGACGAGTTGCTTATGTTTTCACGTACGTTATTAAGTCTTAATTTTTTGTTTGTTTTCGTGTCTCCGATCCCAGAGGGTCTTGTACATACACTGATCGCATTTCCGTCCGTCTCTCCATCCGTCACAATCTGGTTTCCGGAGCATATCTTCGTATCCATTAAGGGATTTAAACTTCACAAAGATTTTCACCTTAATAAAGCGAAATGTCGCGTTTAATAACTATGGCACTTGCTTTAAGGTCAATATCACGCTTAGGGTTCAGTGGTCAACACATGCCAAACATTCCGTAGCATAATTTTAACATAACAAAGTATTGGGAAAAAAGAACTTCGTAATGAAACTTTTCAATAAACAGATGTGAAGTGAAGCCCCTGTATCTGACACGTAACCGGGGTCGATAGTCACATTATATTGACTTGTTCTTGTTTGATTTTTAGGAAACCAAAATAATTAACGAAATAAGAACACGAGGGATTACCGCATTGGAACGGTCAGTGCAAAACATTTTGGGGGATTAAACCAGGTTCGAATGTGCACCAAGCGCACATTTACCGCTACAGGTCTTATATGTAACAAACAGGCACAAGTTTTCTTGCTGAAATAATTCTAATCTACCCATCAGCTCAACAATGTTGTATGCGAAAGCACACAAACATTATAAACAGCAAGAAGCTAATGGCATTATCAAGCAAAGAAAATGTAGGTACTCGATGACCTTACTTAGACCAGAGCACAAGGTGTTCAATTAGCAATAAAACGGTAACTGGAATAAAAGAAACAGATCAAGCTTCTGCGTTCTTTATCAATTGTTTCCTATCAACATTCATGGACTTTTAAACGCCTTCGGCCTTCGTGCTAGTAAGAAAACTATCAACTGTAGATGTTTTTTCTAAATATGAGGTACCAATACCCCTGTTTCAATATATAAATCGATAAATTATGCAAAGATTAAAAAAGAGGAAAAGAGGAAAAGGGAACTGTGAAAGCCAAAATGCCACCAAAAACGACAAATACGAAAATATTGTAGGCTCGGTTTGATTGAACCTGTTTATGGAAAGTAATAGAAATGCATATTACTGCCCACGCCGCCTAGCCCTGTGTTGAGCGCAACTCAATATTTTCACCAGTAAACAATACATTTTCGATCCATCTCAAACAATGGTATGAATATGGCGGTGAACATGGAACCTTCAATGCGGTATTTTCAGATTAATACCATACCATGTTCAGCGGCATATGGTCCCCAGATAAAAGGATGGGGTTTCCTTTAACCAGAAAACAATGGGTGGCACTAAACAGAATAGAATTTTGACAGGGGATCTGGGAACATAAATCCTTCATATTACAGACAATGCAAAGGCATTAATTGAAAAAGCAGGAAGTATATTCTTCGGGTGATTAAACAATATCCAAATCTGCATTGGCTGGGATATAAATCCAACCATCTGTAAGCTGGCCGAAATATTAAAACAAAAGTAACTTTAGAAGTACTATTTACATAGTACATAAGTATCATGCTTAACGACCTTTAAAGGACGTAACTGATATCAACACTGATTGAATGAACGGGAAGACTTTTAACCACAACCAGACGGCACAAACTAAGTTACTGTGATATTGAAATAGATGAAAATAGAAATTTCAAAGTCACCGAACACGACAAATATGGAAATATTGCTGACCCGGTTTAATTGAGCCTGTTTATGGGCAGTAATGGAAATGTATAATACTGCCCACGCAGCCTAGCCCTGGGTTTAGCGAAACACAATATTAACACCAATAAACAGTGCATTTTCGATCCATCCCAAACGATAATATGAATATGGCAGTGAAGATATTTGAAATCTTAAACATTCTTTTAAGCTCACGAAAAACGAACAAGCTGTGAAATCTAAGCCATATTATAAAATGACGCACGTGTGACATCACCATCTAGTAAAGTCATGACCTCAAAAATCCAAATTTGAGCCCGTTTTCTAAACGTTCTAATTTGGTATGTTTTGTGCGTTTAGGTACCAACGTGAAAATAAGCAGTGAAAATAAAAAGGATATTCCACTGTTTGAAAACAGTGAAATACCTCTTTTATTACACCGTGAAAATGTTATAATTCACTGAAAAGCATAAAAAATATCTTTTTGTTATATATTTTAGTAGTAACAAATCATAATTTTTTCAATAGAAAGATTAGGTTTGCTTGCTTTTCTGAAATGTTGGTTTTATTAGAATGAGTAAATTATGAAAGATTATTTTGAACATAGATGGAAAATGGTTAGTATATACATTTGACAGATTGTCACGATGCTTCGAGGTGTTGTTTGAGGCTTTAATGATGTACTGGTGTTCGATAGAAAGATGAAGTATGAAAACAGATCAGCGTCCAGGGTGTTACAATTCTCTTAAATTTTGTTAATTGTTTGTGGTGTCTTTTTTTAAACTGATCATTTTATTCTTTCTCTTTATTTTTCTTGGCTGTGTGGGGAAGCTGTTTTTTTTCTGAGTGTGGCAATTCCTGGTACATATAGGGATAGTTATTACTTGTTTATCAATAGAGGTACCAAATCTTACAGTAAGAAAGAGAGCCCTCCATCAGGCCTGACACATTCACAGAGAATAATTATCATGATTGTGATCTATAACAAAAGCTTTACATTCCATATAAGTTTTGATTAGTGCATGGTATTATAGAACAAATGAAACTTATGCTATCTAAATATGGTAATACAATCATATCTTTGAACCGTATCATTTTTAATGCCTTTAACATTTAAATTGGGTTGCTGAAGAAAAGTTTTTAACTCGTTATGAATATACAGATAAAAATTGATATTTTATTTAAATTGCTAATTCTTTCCGAAATGGTACACATGTTTTCGTAACAAATCGTAATGCCTAAATTAGTAATTCGTGAATATTTTCTTTTTGTTTCCAAAATAAGTTCAAAGAGTTTTATAATTATGTTTACCGTAACATTTTACAGTTTGGAAGAAACGGTTTTGAAGAGGAAATCAAAATAATAAAAAGCTGCTACAAGGAAAGACACGTTATAAAGTTAATATAATTCTTTGGGAATAATGGTTAACGTATCACAAATTACTTGCTCAGCAAGAAGAATTTCAAGCAAACATCTCATTTATCTTAGAATCCAGTAGCATTTACATTATTTAACCAGTTGCAAGGTATTATTAAAACGTTGCATATTGACATTTTACTTTAAGACGAACGCGATTTCGATTCCTAAATGCATCTTAATCGTGACGAGCTTCTGATATGTTACATGTAACAAAACAAGTCAAATTCAAATAACAATTAACATTTCTCTTGATTACAGGCCGAATCATTTCTCAACGATATCATGACTATTGTTTCCTTATGCAAATTGTATGTTGTAAAGACAAATTAACGAAACAAATTCGTTAGCTGTTTCATCACTTAACGTTGCTTTATTCATTGTTTTGTTCACACCTTGTCAGATATAATCATTAGCTACCTACATTAAACAACATTTATATTTGCTTCTGGCACTGTCTGACATGGTATCATTAGCCAATTTTCATTCACTGTCTTGTCAAAGAGTCTCACTCGTACGACAGTTTTCAACTTATGAACTTTAATCTTTATCACACCTCTAAAACCAACATTACTTAAATGAGGGTAACCCGCGACATGAAACCTAAATACCGCTGTCATCGTGTTCAAGAAACATTTTACCAGTGTTAGATAGAAAATGTTTTACCGGATGGGCTCCAAACTTCACAGGTGGAGAAATCCATGTGTGAAAATACATTATTCCGGAATTGCGAGCGAAATCTATTTCTATCAGACATCCCCTATATATATTTCTTTTTATAACAGTTTTAACTGTAATAAATTTATGATATCGACAGGAATGTCGCATAAAAATCAGAAAAAGTATCAAATTTAAGCCTTACCATAAGCTAAGAAACAAAAAGATATTCACACGAACACGAACACTATCAAATATTTAAATACACAACTTTCTTAGATTTTTTTTAAAACTTAACTGTTCTTATTTTTTAACTATTGCACATGTGGTGTTGTTAAATAGTCTCTTTCTTCGGCAAATTTATCGTAAATTTAAATCATTTTTAAAAATAATAATGATACAGAACGAATATTTCACGTGATATTCAGACAGTCTTTAACATTTTATTCTGTTTAGTTCCGCCAATCGTTTTCTCGTTTAGGGCAAACACATTTTTATCTGGGGACCATGTAGGCTACTCCTCTGAATATTGAATGGTATTCATCAGAAAATACCGCATTGAAAGTTCCATGTTCATTCCCTTTTGCACACCATCGTCTGGAATTGATCGAAATTGTACAATTAATTGGTGTAAATATTAAGTTGCTCTCACACCGGGGCTAGGCGGCGCTGGCAGTAATATGCATTTCCATTACAGCCCATTAACATGCTCAATCAAACCGAGCCTGTATTTTTTTCATATTTATCGTGTTTGGTGGGTTGCAAAGTTCGTCTTTATATGTATTAACATTGGAAACATTATTCACTTCAGATGGGTTGTTCTCTGTGACTTCTAGGTCAATTTTGATAAGAGAACGCGTAATTTACTTCTTTACACCTCTTAAGGTGTAATAATAAAAATTATTTAGTTAAACTGTATCAAAGGTTCTTTCAATCGTCGAAATATTTTGACCAGGAGATATTAGTAAGGTGTATGTACCTTTAGTAGCTCATCATCAAACTACTTGAAAAGTGTGTTAGAATGGGTTTACTGTATATTGTCGTGATCAATTGAATTTGTATTTGTAAAATATATGCTGTTATTAAACGATGAACAAGTTGTACAAGTTAATAAAGATATTTCCCCATCTTCTCAAACAATGAATGACTGTCTGAAATGACGACAGTTTGAAATACGGTGCACACACAATCTCAAAATAGAAAGACCAAATAAAAGCTCATTATGTTATTTTGTCAATGTCATTAATATTTTGTCCAGATCCGAGCTTCTGACGGTTTCTTTGGTTTAGAAAAACAGCCTATCATGCACACCTGGAAAATGGAGTATGAAATGCACAAAAATACTTGATTTAGTTGTCCGAACCAGTGTTAAGTATTTTTTCACATTCTGTAAAAAAACCCACATATTTTACCGGTCTGTTATATGTCTCTCAATTACAACACTTTTAAATATAGCCACAATACTTCAATGGTTGTCATCGTAGATTTACATTAGCTCATATTAAATATTTCATGAGAGCTCATACTGTGTCATACAATTTCATTATTTAGAAGCAATGTTAAATGTCTCCGAGATACTTGGTGGCAGTGCGTTCAACATCGGATGGAAGATTTGATATACACGATTTACTTTATTTTTCATATTCATTTAATTGCAATTTGTATCATCTTTTGTCGGATATATGCTTTTGAATTAAATAATGCTATACTGAAAAGAAGAATAAATGTATATTCTTATAGGCTTTAATGATTTTATACCGAAAATCGCTGTCAATTTTGTTAATAAAACATGTTACTTGAAACAGAATATTTCTTAGCGTTATTTGATTATTTTTTAAGACTTTTGAACATTTGGTCAAAAAATTATCAGTAAACATTATTGATATTTTTAAAATTCATAATTACTAGGTGTTTGTGACTAGAATCTTTTGGTTTTGAGATGGTGTGTGTACCATATTTAAACGTCAACCATTTCAGACAAAAGCTGTCTTTTTTAATTGAATGAGACAATGGCAGCAGAATGAAATTCTTGCCGATAGAAGTAGGATTTATCTGATAAAAATTGGACTAATAAGCAAAAAATACCTACCTGGAATGATCTCTACTATATAAATATGTGCACGATGTTTTAAAAGTCAGGTGGAATAGCCACTCTATGTACTGTGAACCTATATAAGGTCATAAACTTGGAGCACGATAGACGACAGACGGAATCACGATGTGCGATAGACAATACACGATAGATTTTGTTCGATATACGAATTGAATTTGATAGAGACAAAACAAACTCAGACGATCGGAATAAATAGAAAAAGAGCCATGTTACACATGGTTAATCCCCCCGCCGGAAATAAGTTACCTGAAGGTTGTACTTTCGTATAATATACGAAGAAAACCCCCCAAAAAAGGCAAGGTAGAGATATTGTTCTTACACACTGCATTATCTACCAATGTGCTCTGTCAGTGTATGAAGTTTGAATAAAATCCCTCTAGTAGTTTTGGAGTTATGCTACGGACAAAATTTATCAAGTAAATTTGATAAAGGGGAATAACTCTAAAAAATAGGCAAGGTAGAGTTATTGGACTTGCACACTGCACTACCTACCAATGTTCTCTGTCAGTATATGAAGTTTGAATAAAATCCCTCTAGTAGTTTTGGAGTTATGCTCTGGAAAAAATTTATCAAGTAAATGTGATAAAGGGGGATAACTCTAAAAAAAGGCAAGGTAGAGTTATTGCACTTGCACACTGCACTACCTATCAATGTGCTATGTCAGTGTATGAAATTTGAATGAAATCCCTAAAGTAGTTTTGGACTTATGCTCTGGACAAAATTTATCAAGTAAATATGATAAAATGGAATAACTATAAAAATAGGCAAGGTAGAGTTATTGTTCTTGCACACTGCACTACCTACCAATGTGCTCTGTCAGTGTATGATGTTTGAATAAAATCCCTCAAGTAGTTTTGAAGTTATGCTCCGGACAAAATTTATCAAGTAAATATAATAAAAAGGAATAACTCTAAAATAGGCAAGGTAGAGTTATTGTTCTTGCACACTGCACTACCTACCAATGTGCTCTGTCAGTGTATGAAGTTTGAAAAGAATCCCTCAAGTAGTTTTGGACTTATGCTCCGGACAAAATTGTTTCGGACGGACGGACGGACGGACAGATGCACGGACGAACGGACGAAGGACATTTCCAATATCCCCTCGCCTTTGGCGGGGGGATAATAAAAGCTTAATGGATTTGGTGGTGGTGTTTTTATCTACATCGACGAAGCTTTTCGAAATAGCTTTTTAAAATAGCAAAACAAAGTATAATGTTATGTTAAAAACATATTATTTTAAGGTGGTATCATTTGTCACAATATACTGTTAAAGTTGGGGGGGGGAGTGTGGTTTCCTGTTTTCATAAATTTTCATGTTATTTAATAATTAAAAATATTCTTATTACTTCAGATATCATTTATAGGGCATATAAATGTTACAGGTCAATCAGGAATTATAAAAAATAGAAATATGAAACAATTTCTCTCACTGAGTGTAGCCTTATTGCCGGGAGTCCAAACTTCCAAATTATCCACTATAGTATTAAACTACAGTCACAGGAAGGTTGTCTATATCAAGGTTAACAATGTCTTAGAATTTAGTTCAATAAACTTTTCTAGAACAATAGCAAAACATGTTTCTCCCAGTGACTACAAAAGGAAAATTTGGTGGATAATTTGGAAGTTTGGACTCCCGGCAATAAGGCTACACTCAGTGAGAGAAATTGTTTCATATTTCTAATTTTTTATAATTCCTGATATTGTATCTTGTATATTGTGACAAATGATATCACCTTAATAAACAATTAGTTAGAGTAATCTTTCCCAATCTCACTAAAGTCAGATCTACAAATGTACAAAATTTAAGCATAGCATTTTTCAGGATATGATTTAAATTAGATTGAATCTTTCCAGACATGACAATTTATAGCAGACATATTCTCATGTAACTAAAATGAAAGAATTATCAGATAGATGTATCATGTCTCAAAGATTTTGATACATGTCGTATAAAGAAAACATCGGACATGAACCTTCGTGAGCTAAATGTATTGTATTTTTTCACGGGACAGACATAATATGAACGACGAAGATGAAATAATGCTTTCAACCATGTGATTAATCTTACAGAACCAGTCACTGAACTAACAAGATTATCTGCTTATAAGTTATTACATAATAAGTGGCTTGTGGCATCCACTTGTTGCCTGCACCGACGTCAGCACATGTATGCTCTCCAGAATCTACTCATTTTCATTTTTAGTTGTAATTTTGTCACTTTCCTATGACAAAATTTTTTTATTCTACATGTATTTTATACAATCGGTCCAATGGCCAACGGCAGGAAGTCTGTGATTAATTCAAAGACTTTAATAATAAAAATGTATTTTGAATCATAATGTTTCCGTGACTAATTATAACAACTGTACTCTTTATAAACAAACATTTAAAAAATATTATTAAATACCACAATTGCAAATGCTTGACCGATGGATAATATGTCCCAATCAACACTGACAAACCTTCTCAAGAAGATAATCAACACTATAGACAACAGCGAAAGTATGACTGAACTTTGCAAGGACTTTACTTAGCTAAATGCGCTAAACGAGATTCAACTGTACTTGTACGATTTTTTTTTAATTCTTTCATTAAATGAAACTGTTACTGTGAATAATATCTTAGGATTTAACAGAAATTGTAGTAAGTCATATTAACAAGTATATGCCAATTCCTGGATCACCCATATCTTATATAGTCTCAGTAATTCGACTGCAAGCACAGACCCATTATCATACTGACTTTTTACAGTTGTCTGTCCTTTACGTCTCAAGCAGTTACGATCAAAACCGTGGTGGAAATCGCACTGCTTTAAATTCCCTTTTTTTCACTGCAACTTGAAATTTCAGCACTGCTAAGTTCATTTGTTGTTATAAAAACATAAATATTCTCTAAAGTATCAATCAAATAAAAAAAAGTCCACAAATAACACTTTTAAACTTAATATTGTTTATGCCGTTTACATGTAGATTTTAATGTGCTTACCAATGAAAACGTCCCTTTTATAAATCGATACACTACACAGGCAGATAAACTTATAGCGGAGTAACATACAAACTGCTGACATGGGTGGAGGTTTAAAAAAGCTTTGCATAAAAAACGAAACCGTTATTTATAAAAGATTTAATATATTGATTCTACTTGAATGTGGCTTTTCAGGTATGTAATTTTTTAAAGATACATATGGTTTAAGATGCTTTATGGAGCCGCCAAAAGTTGCGACTCAAATTCCGATCGCTGGCATATAGACATAGAAGAAAAATGTTCCGCATTGATTTGAATAGTAACTGGGTTGTGCGCGAAGGACGAACATCGCATATATAGAAAAGTCCTTGTCGCGCACAAATAGTTGTGCTATATCCCATAGGGTAAAGAGTTAAAGAACAGAACAGAACAGAACATATATTTTATTAGACTTATACAAAGTACATCATCTTCGTAACCACAAATACATAATAAATAAACAAACACATGCTGAAGCCAGATTATAGCAAAATATGAACTAGAATTTCATACTGACATAAACACAGAAGATGAGGATGAACAACATCATTTTAATATTGTATTTTTATAACTGATTATACAAAGATAGTCTAATACATTAATACATAAAGCATGTCTGATCAGCTGTCACCAAATTCAAGAATGCATAACTTCACAAATTAATGTTATATGTCAGCATAAGTAAAATATGGTATCACTTTGTTATTTGATCCATATACCAATTACTCACAAAAATCCAACCAATTTTGGTATTTTAGAAGTACAATTTAATTTCACCGTATTATATTAAGAAACCGTTCGGTGAACTTTAGTTTGTGACCTATTTAATTCCGTCCATTCAAAAGAACAAAATCAAAATGAAATTATTTTCATACGAGGTATCAGACAAGGATCTTTTGAGTAGTTCATACCTACCTTATCTTCGTTTTAAGTTTGTTTCAGAACTATATATTAATTGATTGTGCAAGCTATGTCCAAATATAATATATACTTTCAGCCAAAATCATATCCTTCAGCCAAAGGCAAGGAAGCTTATTTCATAATTTGGCAGTTGAACAAATGACTATCTCTGGGCATCAACATGTGATCATGACACATAGCCTACAGGTAAAACAGTCAATCTTTTTCCCACCAACAACAAATTTAAAATTTGCGGTCTACCGAAATCTCTTCATGAAATCTATAAATAGCACCAAACTTGATTAAAGGTTAGAAACAGAGCAGTAGGTTAATGGGGGAGAGGTTTTTTTAAGTTTGCCAAATTGTCACATGAAACTTCCTAAGTGACGCGGTTAGTTTTAAACCACATTTTACTACATTAAATGTGTAATCATACGTAAATGAGTTCTTAGACTGAAACTCGAAACTTGGCTTTGTTATTAAGGTCCATTTAAAATAAATGTTGGGTTTAAAAAATGTTGGGCTTGGTAATAAACTAGACATTAAATAACGACTCTTCTTAAACCAATAATAGTGATCAGTAATCTTAGCAACCAAAGAATGAAATATTAAATCCAGGGAATTAGAAGGAGCAATAGAAAAATAAAGTTTAAAACGAAAATGGAAATTATCGGACTAACTGAAGAACAAATATTAATTGATGAATTAAATATTAAGTATTTACAGCCAAACTAATGATGTAATTTAACAACTAAAATAGGATCGCGAGCAATAGAGAAAAATACATAAATTGAAAGACTGAAGAATGACAAATAAAACTGGGGATCCTAACATAGAAAGAATGAAACTGACTTACAGAAGAAAGAAAATAAAAAATAAAGATTTGGGAAAATGGAGCGGAATGAATTTTATAACGCATGCGTGAAGCATAGCAAATGAATAATAACTAAAAAATTTCTTGTTTCAGTTTCAGGTCCCTATCGACGGTAACCTCGTTTTTTTTATGTCAGTCGTAGGTACAGTGGGAAATTAGAAAGCCATCCATTACAGACCGGGCCTTACAGAAAAAACTGTCTAATTACATCTACTAACAAGAGATGTTTGAAAAATGAGTATTCTCCCCAAACGCCAGTATTTGTTATCAATTGAAGATCACTGTGACATTGACTATTGACCTACAAACCTCAAAATCGATATGGGTGATCTACATGTGTTGACAAACCACATTCAACAAATCTGAGGACTGTATGCCAAATCGTTGTCTAGAACAACGACTGGAACGGACCGAAGGACTGACTGATTGGCCGACCGAAAACTGCAAATCAATACATGGTGGGGGCATGTTTTGTAAACATCTATTTATGCTGTTCAACATAATATTCGCACATTTTAATAAAAAACACAATACAAAACAAACTTTATAGTAACGGGGACGTGAAACCATTTCATTACATTTTGATAACAAGTGAAAAGAATTAAGTGCACATTTATATGCATCGGTAATATGTACATGATTTAAATTTGAGTTTAACACAGTCGATTTGTAAAATATTTGCGGTCGCTATCTTTAAGTTGCAGTCGGTTCCAAATCAGATTTTAACATTTTCAGTAAAGTGTTTTGCAACGTCGCATTCATAAAATAAATGAATTACGGTTTCCTGTACTTCATTACAACAGGTGGTTGACAAGTTTATTTTTCTTTAACAGAAAGGAATTGGTTAAAAGATTTTTTTGTTTAACATGAATTGAAAATCGTTTACTTTGTTCCACTTATATTCGTCACATTCGTTACAAATAACTTTATATTCCTCGTTTGTATATACAAGTGTATTATTATATATCTAATAAATGTAACCAATCGACAATCTGCATTTGTACTACGTGACCGTCCAATATATTCCCGTATTGGATCCAAATTATATATATTAATTTCATATTGGATGGTTGGGTACATGTGCACTAAATATATATAATAATAAGGTTATTATACATTCAACTGTACAATACGGAATATATTTGGACTCGTACACAGCATGAAAAGTCATACTGGACGAGCCTATCGGCTCGTCCAATATGACTTTTCAAGCTGTGTACGATAGGCTCATCCAGTATGACTTTTCAAGCTGTGTACTCGTCCAAATATATTCCCGTATTGTACAGTAAAACGTATAATAACCTATTGCATTGTAAGGAGGTTTTACTGTCGTTGGATTCAGTAATAATGTTATAAACAGATTTTCAACCTTTTTGGCTTTCAACAGTATTCTGTTATAGTGACTCATGTGCAATTTACTTTGAGCTTTGTTATGTAGTCGTTACCGTTGGGTAGGTAATATAATTGTTTTCCATCCTCGTGGATTATTCAGCATTAAAGTATGATAGTCAAGGTAAGTATATAGAACGTGAAAGTCTTTAAGTTGATTCTGTGTATAGAAATTACCATCATTATCTAAAACATCAATTATGTTTTATACATTTTTTTCAGTATCAGTTTTTAGCAAAAAGTGATTTGATGGCGGAATGACTGTTATACCATAATGGGAAATTATTTCTTCTATATTATTTACGCCCATAGTCATATATGAAGTTATTTTCAACTTTCTAGAAAGTATGTTAAGAACTTAGTTTGGTCCAAGGTTTAGATTATTTATGCCAAAATTCACCGAAGTTTCCCTATTGTCGATAATATTTTGGCGCTTGGTCAAGCATTAGGACGTAAATATTAGTGTTTTTAAAATATCAAAATGTATAATACTGAACTGTAGAAGTCATGTAAACAAAGTAAATATGATGTAATACTCTTTCACACTCAAAGTACGACTGAGTATATTTAAAGCTTATGTCGTTAAAACGTTACTAACATAGTAAACTTCACTCAATACATATCCTAAAATGTACAGATTAGTCAAAACTTGCCGAACTGCGCTAATGTTACGTCATTTAAGGCGATTGTTTGTATAACAATGAATATTAACCACAACTGACATATTGAAGAGTTCTACCCTGAATACTGAAAACGCAGTTTTCCCTAACCCCTCATCAGCAACCAACGAGGTAAGCATAACGGTCAACTGATGAGTTAATCACCAGGCATGCAGAGCGCTGTAGAATATCATGTTGGTAACCTTTAATTTTGAATTTACATATGGTTTTATGAATAACGTTGAGAAATTAGTATTTCCTTTTTTCTTTTGTTTATTAATTAAATATTCATAAAAACTGCCTGTAAAATACGTTTTTGAAATATTAAAATTTTACACTGTACCTATATTTTTGAATTAAATCTGGGTATTTGCGATAAAACTTGCAAAAGGTTTTCCTTAATTTATGTAACCGATAACCCCGTCTTAAAAGTGTTATACAAAGATTACTTTCATTGGAGTTACTTCAAGAGCCTATCTAGAAGCTTTAGTTTTATATATTGTTTTAAGCTCTGGAATACTATAAACATTGTCTTGTGATAAAAAGCAATATCCATGTGAATGCTCACTGTCACTTAAATATATTTGAGTCATTCCCATATTGACTCACTTATGTAGTGAATGATGGCAACAACAATCTATACATATTACTGCTTTTCAACTGAATGTTGCGAGGGGCATCTTTACACAAAAAACATAAAATGTGAGGAAGAATAAATAACTATCGCGTCAATAGCATGTTGTCAATTAAAGGGAAAAAAGCAACCATTTTATATGTGTTACCGATTTGGCAAACCTAACCCTGTCACAGAAACAAAGGGTATAGGAAATGTTGTGAAAATGTCGTGGCCATATATGAAGATAACATAAGAAACACTACATGCAAGCATGGAAATACTGAAACAGGAAAATTATAGGTACTGTAGAATTTTATTCCAGATGATATGGTCCCAATAAAAAGATGACACAATAAAAGAGATTCAGGATTTATTTGTATCTCTTAATGAATTGCACAGCAACTGTTCACTTACTACATGTATTCAGGAAGAATCTATAATTATAATATCTTAATAATACAATTATGTAAATTTCCTTTGTGTATTCCACACAATTTATGTATACTTTTGAACATAACTATTATTTTGACCTTCCAATTCTGTTACTAATGACAAAGATCTCACTTTCTTGCATACCGGAAAAGTATTTCCGCGTGTTTTACCTAAGGAAAAGATAACGTTCGCGCGCTACACGAGTGACGTCACGCATTCAAGTATCTGACGTAATTTATTTAAGTTAGTGACGTCATTTAGAAAATAACGTTTACGTTAACGTCAATATTTCAGCGTAAGGAAACAAAATTTAGTTTGTGAATACGTACACACATGTTATGAACAGTAAACGGTATGCAAGAAAAAGTATCTTGCATGGGACATTCGGTAAAGATAGAAAAATCTTTTACCGATAGAAAAATCTAGAAAAATCTGTCACCTCACACTCATGCAAGATACTTATAGTGTTTACCAAAAAACAAAATGGACAGACAGGATAAGTCAGAATTTTTTACTTTTTGTTGTTTACTTTGGATGATGATAAGCAGTACACTTTTTGTTTGTTTAATACAATTCAGCTACGTAAGAAACAAATTTATTTAAAATGATGCAATAGCATAGGTTTAACATGTTTAACTAATACATTTCACAAATTTTACTTGACATTACAATGATGTATTTTGTAGCAAATGCTTTTTAAATTTCATGTTTGTGAATGATTTTTAGAGTAAAAATCCTGTTTTTACACCAAATTAAGCCATAATGAATGTTAAGTTACAAATTAGGACATAAAATACATTCATTTTTTTTAATTTGTATCAATAATTACATATATGTAGCCTTTAGTAGATACAAATGTTTAAAAGAATTTCCATGATTTACAAAATTAATAAAAAATAAGACAAAATTATTTGATACTATTAATAGTTTGCCTTAACCCAATTTTCAAACTGTGATACAATTCACATACATGCATGTATTGTTTGCTTGCTTTTCTCATAATTATATATCTGCCAACAAGGTATAAATTCCAAGGATATGAGCAGCACATGTTAACATGATTTGATAATTAACTTCCTCTACTTCTTATCCTAGCAAAAAAAGAGTCTTAACTTACAAAACAAAAAATATTATGAAAGGAAGAATGTTTCATTATACCTTAAAGTAATAACAAATTCTTAACATAGTGTTAAAACTAGACTTTATTCACACAGCTGTCACACGAACAGTCTTTGATGAGTTTTGGTCTTTTTAACACATGCGCAGCATCTCATCCTTCAACTGTTTTATTTCAAGTTAATCAGTTAGTATACTACTAAAATTTTGATAAGGATCACGTAAAAAATTCGTGTTTATTCCTTACATAAGTTTGAAAAGATAAAATATTTGCTGCGATTCAGAAAATGTGTTCATTTGACACCAGCTTCGTGCCAAAAAGAAATGAGCCGATTGAAGTAGAACAGTGGTTTAAACTTGGAAGGGGCAATAATTCTGGATAAAACGGAAAATGATCCCTATCAAATTTTGAGTAGTATATTATCACTCATCAGTCTTCATGTCATCTTTGACCAAGTCTCAAGAGCAAAACAGTTAAGTGTAGAGGCAGCAGATATGAGCTGGCTGATCTGGATCTACACTGTTCACCAATGGGGTTACAGCCATATCCCATGTGAGCTGGCTGATCTGGATCTACACTGTTCACCAATGGGGTTACAGCCATATCCCATGAAGAGGGTTAATTACATTTGGAAGATTTTGCTCTTTTTATACCAGTAAGATATTTGTTCAAACTGAATATTCACTCTACAAAGTCTATCCATTTCAATTTAAACGTTTATTCTTTTATGATTTTCCAGTCTTTACTTTCTGCTACGCGTTTATTCTCAGGACCGAGGAAGGACAGAGAAGATGGTTGTCTGCCAGGCAACAGGTACCTGAAATACAACAGCATGATCACATTCAACAAACATGTTCGTACCAATCCTAAGAATAGCACTAATTCATTATACAACTAACCATCATTTTATAATAACCTCAACCATTTTAACCCTTTACTATATATACAGGTTTTATCGCATCTGCAAACAGTGTAGATCCAGATCAGCTGGTACATCTGATCTGGATCTACACTGTTTGCTTCTTGGTTTTAGAAATAACTTATTCAAATTTAAAACAGAACATTGCAGAGCCTGATCAAATGGCATAGATGTGCTGGAAGATCTGGATTTATGCTGTTTGCCCATGTGATTAAAGCTGTATATGTGGTGTAAAGAGTTAGTAAACATCAAACTAAAGCTAATTAGAACCAAATCTGCCTTCAAAAATCACATAGAATAGATTGTCACCAGTGTAGTCCTTTTTTGGTACTGATCTTGTCTTGACATTAAATATTGCTACATATGTAACACAGTCGTCCTTGTCATTCTTAAATAGAACTTGCAACAACTGGAGCAGTAAAAAAGACCTGACTATCTCATACATTCATTTTATTTCCAGGGTAGTGCTAGACTTGCCTTGACTTTCATGGATGCTATCCGGCAGCCCAGCCTTGCCTCAACTTTGAAGATTAGGTTTGAAACAATGATAGTTCTAGAAAATTCAATTATCCTCGATTAACATGGTTATTATTATCCTGTCTGAACATTTAGGTTTTCCATCAGGGCAGTGCGAGATCTTCCTTAACATTAGGATAGTCCTTATGCAGCCTTCTATTTTAAGTTAGCACCTAGACATTTTTCATTATGATAGTTCTTGGTCATCTTAAAATCAAGTTTCCCTTACTTATTTGTATAGTTCTGCATTGAAAGCTAGGTACATTTGTTAAGGCAGTAGCAGATTTGGGGGAAAATCTGCCCCTACAGCCTGTCCCAACCAGGTCACATATTATAAGGTAACATTAATAACTTAAAAGTTTTACCTCATGAATAAAAAAGAAAGAAATGATAATAAAACCAATTTTATTTTACGTCATATAAGACATGTCACAGGAAATGAGTCCTAGAAATGACATTTCCTTGTAGAAATACAGTTGTTAAGGCAGTAGCGGATTTGGGGGTATAGGCCGTACAGTGGATAGCTCGTTTCTTTTCTTGGGCATTTTCTTTATTTATACATTGAGAATAATTAACCTTTATACCAAGAGAAAGAGTGAATTGTCCCCTTCACTTTAATGTATTTTGTTTTGATTTCAAATGTTGCAATGAGAGTTTATCTTATTTATAATTATAACGAGGCAATTGGAAGTCGACACCCACACCATAATTTTACTAATGAAAAGAACAATAAACATAGTTTTATATCAAAAGCCTGTAAACTTTCAAAGAATATGGTTTGGTCTGGTGTATAAATTAACCTTTTATCACTCATAAAAACATGTTCTAATAAACCTGCAAAATGTCACCAAACAGAGAAATAAATAACTACCACGCACTTAGTCAGTAAGGGATAGCATATGTATGCTACTCAAAGGGATCGTCGCCAAATCAACTTGATCTGTCAAATCGCTGTCAGAGGCAAGTTGAAAGTTAGGTATGATGTGTTGTGAAGATTAACAATTGAACTAATATAATGCAATGTAGTGAATATACTGTATTAACTGTATATATTTATGTATCAATGAATTGGGGAGCCTGAGGAAATTCTGACAGTGCTTTAAGCGGAAAATTTATAAGAACACCTGAGTCAGGTGTGCTGATGGTTTAGTCATTTACTTCTTCATTCCTTTTTTTCAATTTTGTCATTTTTCGAATAGAATATGTTTTCTATGTTTCCACAGCCTTCCATTTTGGAGTCTTTCATTTTGTTTTGCTATTCTTTTTGTTTGAGAACTCGCATACATGTATGTAATGGGTGAACTGTGTCTGGCCACTGAATTTAGTTATCGGCAGTAAATAAAGATATTTTTACTAATCATTTATACTTTTTGATATGATAATACTATATATTCCATTTGATTTCTCTGTGATTGGGTTTTAGTATTACCAAAACCCAGTTTGTGATCAGTATTATTTTAAAATGCATTCCATTTATCTGTGTTACTTTCTTATGACCTATTGTATTATGATTTTCTTCCGTTGTAGTTTGCAGCAATTTCCAGGTTTAATTCAGTTCAAATGGTATTGATATTTATTTAATAAACCCCTGCATATGTTTATTTACATGTCATAATAAAAATACAATTTTTGGATTGGTTTGAGAAGCCCTGTCAGTGACTTACACTAACTAATCCGTACTCCCGAAGCTATCCACTACTGCCTCAATCTATTTACATCATAAACATAACCTCGAGCAGGGAAGTTATCATAAAAGTTTGAAAAGAATGATGTTTTTAAGAGAAACACTTTTGTCTGTTGAATGATATTGATAAGTTTGTAGAATTTCTACTTTTAAAGACCCGTAGAGCGGTAATCTGCTTAGCTATCGGCTACTACCTGAACAACTGTATTATGGGATTAGTATGACCTTGAACTTGCATAGGGATACGGCTCTTAAAGGTGACACTCTGCCTTATTGAAAACACTATCATGAAGTTTGAATATGTCTGTTTACCTTTGAGTAGCTTTAACAACATCATCTTTTGAAACACTGAACAGCTGGTTCCTGGCTAGTTGGCGCATGGAGTCAGATATGTTGTGGAGAAATAGTGTGGATCCAATCTGGCCTGGAGGTACTGGCTTGTCCATCTGCAGAACAGAAAGACTTAAGATGGAAACTGGCTTTAACTACATCTAGAAAGTTATGGTTGTTGGACTACTAACTGGAGAAATGCTGTCATGTTTATGATTTATTTTTTATACAGATTAGAAACATGTGCTTTCTGAATATGGCTATTCCTGATATGCCTATTTATTGTTGTTGTTTGATTTGGATGAGCAATTTGCTTTTAAATTAAATGGTTCTATCTGACCAAAAAGTAGAAAGTGTTGATCTTGACTGGTCTGAAAGGATGTGCAGCAGACTTGTCTCGAACTAAACTGTTTACTTGGAAATTTACCCATTATAGACTATGAAAATTTGTATTTGAGTTTTCTTGAACTATAATTTGATACACAAAAACATGTTGTTTTATGTACGGTGTAACCCTTTACTACATAAATACAGGGTTTTTAGTGAGTGCAAGCAGTGTTGGTTAAGATCAGAAGGCACAACTGTACTGTCTGATCTGGATCTTCAGTTGAACTTTGATGGCTAGAACACCATTCACTCAAAACACCACCCTTTTCTTGAACAGTTCATCAGGTCCCAAACTAGAACTCTATCAGTATCTTATTCTACCTCCGATCACTCTCACTACCCATACCTTGAACAGTCAAACACCAGTCAAGATTCCAACAATTAGGTTTCAATGTTTTTCAAACCCATTGATTGGAACAGACAGTTATAAATCATCAAAGGTGCAATCAAAAACGAGAAAATGTCTTGCCAATTAGGAACATGCACTGTTATTAAGTAGTGTAAATAACCGATCAAAATGCGGCATATTTGAAAGTTTGTGTATTATGTTTCTATTTCATTGTGTTATTTAACTATTGTACATATAAATACTTATTGTTAATGAGATGTCATATTTTTGGGATAACAGCCATATTGCATGGAGTATATGGTTAGCATGCTGACCTGTTGGAACACTGTGATCTTGGCCTCTTCCACATCAGTGTCAGAAAAGTTACCACTGGCTGCCCAATCCACAGATCTGTCAAATACCTCAAATGTTTCCAGTGAGTTAGGATCTCTGTTTCATAAAAAATTTAATTAGGTTGAAGTTCTACAAGGTGCTACAAACTTGCACAAAAGAAACAAGATAATTCAGGAAGCTTAATCTTTCCAACCCATTAGTGAGCTGACCTTTGAGATAGGAGGTAGTTTTTGGTTTCTATACATGTGATATTCATATTCATTTAGGTTGACATTTATGTGCAGTTTGGATGTGTTGCCTTCATAAGCAAAGAAATTAAAAGAAATTAGTGTCTTGCATATTTTGAACTTTACAGCATTTAGTGTGATCTGGACTGTTAGGATATGGTTCTTGGACATAATAATCTGCATTGTTAAGATTAACACTTGTCTGAAGAACAGTTGAAATCACTCTATGTACCTAATGCTCCAGACTTGGAACAGTAAACTCACCAACATACCTTGCCGACAACTACACTGGTGCAAAATTAATTCAAAACTCTAATCTAAAAAGATTAAAGAAATTAAATGGTTTATAATGAAACAACGTAAAGAAGGAGTTGCACACAGAAGTGTCCCCTGTATGTAAAATATAAAAACAATATACATGTAAGGCATAAACAGGAGCATAGGATCTGGGGCTGCATAAGCTGCGGTCGCTTCCCCAATATTTTGGGAAGTTGCAGTCCCGATGGTCAAGGGTTCTGTGGCGTTTATGCAATGCAATAAACAGTAAAATTGTGCCATTAGATCTTGTTTTACATGAAAATCGTGCTCGACTTAGATAACACACTGTCAAGTGTCAGGGAACAGTGTAAAAATTGGAGTCACCATGGGTATTTAAGCTCCGGCCGATCCCAGTTAAATGTATTAAAATAAGTATTGCTTCAAGAAATATGTGAGACAATGTCGTATTCAAAGGCTGCAATCAGCAAAGTAAAAGAATTTTAAAGTGGTTAAGTGATAATTATGAGTGCTCAAAATTAATTGATAAAATAAACATCATTTCATCTTAAGGAACATTCAGTAAATATGGATATGACATTATTACCGATGAATCTTTTGTTATCTTATCTACAGCATGTACAATTATTTCTTTTGAAGATCTACATATTATGGAAACAACAGACGTCTAATTTATGAACTGCGATCTTATTGTTGCTTGTGGTATTTCTGCACTCTAATGACGTAAACATTTTTATATACACCAATGACTACATATTATCGTATAATAAATAAATAACTTATTATATCGACTTGTCACTGCTATGCTTCCAAAATCATCTCTTTCATGGCCCAAATGTTCAAATCGCTCCTATGCACCTGTTTAAGCTCTTAAAATCTCAGCAAACCAAATTATCCCGAAAATACTTGTTGGGTCATATAATTACAGTAATTCTGGATGTATTCCATCAAAAATCCTCTTGAAATCAAGTCTGTTTGTGTCTACCTGTAAGAAAAGAAGCTCATCACACCATTGGTACAGTTACATCCGCCTCCGTAAGCTCCGCCCTTTTCTCGTATCTCTCTGTGAAGATATTTCCAGGTCAATAAACGGGATAATATTCGCAACCTGAAATGTAACAGACGAAAAGTTTCTTTCAACAAGAGCTGTCAGAGGAGACAGCGCGCTCGACTATTCGAATCATTTGAAACAAATGCAGTTTGAAGATTAAAACAAGAGCAACTATGGCCAAAAAGTCATGAGCATTCAGGAAAAATATTAACAAGTGAATAGAAAGGGAGAAAATTATTTTCAAATAACAGAAATAACTCCTTAATGTATTATAAATATTAAACTGAAATTGGAAATAACTATGAAATATTTTTGTAAGAGCTAGAAAACTTGTTAGTAATTTATGATTAGAGACATTTACTTTTAGTTCAGTATCAATCACAATAATGTTACAGCAAAAAAAAAATCTAAAAAAAAATTGCTGAGTTTAAAAAACATAGGTCTTGGTGAAAGTGATCTAGATTATGATGGTGGAAATGTTTTTTTAAGTTTGAAGTTGATATTTGTATTAGTTCCAAAGTTATGGGCCAAGTGCATAAAAACTTGAACACAAAATCTATTTTTAAAAGGTGCATACCTTTGAATTATTGCAGCAGAGTTTTGGGTCTTGGTGGTTATGGTAAAGAATATCATAGTGACTATATATTCTAAGTTTGAAGTTGATATCTGAGGTAGTTTCAAAGTTAGGGACACAGTGGATATTTTGGCTAATGCAAAAAAAGTGAAAAAGGGGCATAACTTACAGAAATATTTCCAATAGAGTTATGGGTCTTGTTGATAATGATTTAGAAACTGGTGGCAAACATATATTCTAAGTTTCAAAGTAATATCTCCAGTTGTTTCAAAGTTATGGGACAATTGCATAAGTGAAAAAGGGGCATAACTTGAAAAATATTGGTAGCAGAGTTATGGGTCTTGATGATAATGACGTGGATGTTGATGGTGAATATATATTCTTAGTATGAAGGTGATAGCTCAAGTAGTTTTAAAGTGTATATTTTGCTTAATGCAAAATTTAAGTGAAAAAAGGGGAAAAAGTTGAAAAATATTGGAAGCAGGGTTATGGGCGTCATTGGGTATGATGTAGACTTATTGGAAGCAGGGTTATGGGTTTCATTGGATATGATGTAAATTTTGATGGTGAATACATATTTCAAGTTTCAAGGCAATATCTGAAGTAGTTGTAAAGTTATGGGCAAAATGAATATTTTGCTTAACACAAAATATAAGAAAAAAGGGAAAAAGGGGCATAACTTGAAAAATATTGGTAGCAGAGTTATGGGTGTTGTTGATAATGACCTAGATTTTGATGGTGAATATATTTTCCAGGTTTCAAGGTGATAGCTCAAGTAGTTTTAAAGTTAAGGGCCAAGTGTATATTTTGCTTAACGCAAAATTTAAGTGAAAAGGGGGCATAATTTGAAAAATATTGGAAGCAGGGTTATGGGTCTTGTTGGTTATGATGTAGATTTTGATGGTGAAAATATATTTCAAGTTTCATGAAATTATCTCAAGTAGTTTTAAAGTTATGGGCAAAATGCATATTTTGCTTAACACAAAATATAAGAAAAAAGGGGCATTACATGAAATACTTGGACAGCAGAGTTATGGGTCCTGTTGGTAATGATGTAGAATTTGATGGTGAATATATATTCCAAGTTTCAAGTTGATATCTCAAGTAGTTTATAAGTTATAGACCAAAGTGCATATTTTCCTTAACACAAAATTTAAGTGAAAAAGGGGCATAACTTGAAAAATATTTGTAGCAGAGTTATGGGTGTTGTTGGTTATGATGTAGAATTAAATGGTGAATATATATTCCAAGTTTCAAGTTGATATCGTCAGCAGTTTTCAAGTTATGGACCAAAGTGCATTTTTTGTTTAACAGACGCCGACGCCGACACCGGGGCGAGTAGGATAGCTCCCCTATTCTTCGAATAGTCGAGCTAAAAATTCTTGATTTCCAGCTGCCAACTCAAGTCACATATGATCATATACTAACCTTTTAATAATTGTCAATCCAATTTCCCCAAGAAGAAACGGGAAGAAATGCTTTTTTAACATACCAGAGGATATGTTTATAGATGACATATACTTAAATTACCAATGGAGTTCAATTCCTATTATATAATATTATACCAATTATGAAATTGTCCAATTCACCCATGACAAAGAGAGCTGAATGAAGTTGAATTTTATATTAATATTTACTTCTGACAGGGGCATAATACTAATTTACCAGTTAAAGTTAGTCAGTAATTAATTTGTTCAAGCTATTGTGCTAACAGTCAGTATGTCTAAATTAACTAAAGCCACAAAAAGTTTTTGTGCAGACAACAGAGATCACATTTATCTTATGATTGTCTTGAGAACGGTGGAAACATTTGGAAGATACATGTACCATAAACAAACCTGAAACTTTGTCATCTTGGGTAAAAAGTAAGGTTACTAGTTATATATTGTTTTTATTTGATTTGAGCTAGAGACCTTGGTTTTACCACAGTCAACCAAGTTTTACAATCTCAAAAAACAAAATACATTTTAAACATTCCATGAAAGTTTAATGATAATCAGATGAAAAATGTTGTGTCCTCATGTATTTTAAACCTCAGAACAAGTATAGGATGGATCGAAAATGCCGGAAAAAAACTTATTCCTACGAGCTCATTCTGATCTTTAGCTCATATATAAGAATTATTTGTCAACTGAAAGCTATAATAATGTGAAATACTGTATAATAATGTGCTTAATATTGGCGGTGTCAAATTTTGGCATATTTTAAAGTGTTTTATATTGGCGGGGTCATATATTGGCGCTAACAAGCCAGACCGCCTTGATGAAAAATGACGAAAAATTTGAAAATGGAAGAGAAAAGTGAACGTCACAGTTATTCTATTGTTAAATTTTAAGTGTGAAAACATTATCACAGCTACCTAATACAGTACTTGATTGCTTTGTTTGATATTCTAATGATATTCTTTTTGTTGACGCATTATAAGTTTACCTACTTGTTCAAAGAATATACATAATATAAAAACATGCAACAATCTTTCTTCATCAGACACCTTCCAGATATTAAATTTGCGGTGTTTTAAATTTACGAGGATTTTTATTGGCGGTGTTTTATGTTGGCGCATCTTACCCTGACGGCCAATACAGCCAAAATTAAACCCCCGCCAATATTAGTATGTATGCAGTAAGTTATAAAAAGTAAGGTACATGTATCTTCAACTTATGAAAAATGACAAAGTATACATACGCAGCAAAGTCGTCATGGCAATATGGCACAGTTTGCACACTCTTACTCATGTAGTTGACTGAAAATGGCAGTTCTATCTGGGTACTCCCATTTGATGCTTCAAACTGCTTGTCCTTGGGGAAAAAAGATAACACACAGTTATACTGAAATAAACCCAATGTATAGCTTACCGGCAGAACTATAGTGCATGGTAAATAAGCAATCATTTTATGATATTGCAAATATATGCAGGAGAAAGGTCATACAAATATGAAGATAGAAAGACTATGTTTAGTATGTGCTGATGTCCAGTCCATCTGGAAAATATTAGTGATGGTGTCTACTGACTTGCTACATTTGCTGGAATATGGAACGGTATGTGGTACATGCTGGACCCAGCGCTTTTCAAACCAGTATCACAGAACTGACAGTGATTTTTAGTGTCAGAGCACATCATATAGAAATAGATGTAGATTTGAAGAACTGGCTTATAGCAGTTATTATGAACTTAATTGAGATATAACATGGAAAGTCATGACCATAAAAAAAATCATAATAAAATATTATATAAAATAATAATAATATAATAAAACATGAAATCATATACATACACTTGTATTAACTGTATTTACCAAATATGTACATGTATAAATGCATACTGAACGTAACTGAAGTAATTCTATAATTTTAGCTTTTAGTGAGATTTAAAATAAGCATATAGCTTTTTAGAATTTTTAATGAAAAATAACTAAACTTGAATTTGGTGTTCCACAGAACATGTGCCGACTGCTTGCAAAATGTTGAAACATGGGCTAATGCTTTATCATATATGATAAAAAGATGTACTTGAAGTTGCATTGCAAAACTACAAGATTACTGATTCAATTATAATTATAACGCAGATATTTGTTTCTTCCCTTCCGCAGAGATTCCAGCTAGTGTTCCTATTGTCTATACATTTCTCGTATCATCCACATATGATCGTGTCATTTCCTTTTTTGACCATTTGATAAGCAACCACACCTCTTAACATAAGTCAGTGATTAAATACAATATTTCTTTAGACAGAGATATTTTATAAAACTCTTACAACGTAAAAGAGCACTGAATAAGCATTCACGCGCATAGTATGGCAGAAGCATGGAATAGCACCACTGAAATAAACTTAGCAGATGTGGACACTGACACACACAGACTATGTTCACGTAACTGTGGAATACCGGTCTAAAGCACATACACTGAACCACCAATGTGACAACTAGGTTGAGCTCACTGCATGCGGGTTTGACAAAAATAATGAAAGTTTGTTCAACAAAGAAGACTTGACAACTTACATATACAGTATGTTGTTTGGGTGTACAGTTTTCTGGTTTTCTGTCACTGCGCAGAGAATCAACAAATGTTTCCACTCTCTTAATAGCTGTAGGCATAAAATCAGGGGTAGCATTCACACTCACTCTACAAAATAGAAAACATCAATTGATGATTAATGTCTCCCATTTTGAGTCCGTTACTAGGACCCAATGATAAAAAGCAGAAAAAAAATATTTTAAAGTTATAGTCTACATTCAATACAGTTAGTCAGATTTGCCTCTTAAGGGTGTGGATTTTAGCCTGATTTTGAATGACCTTTGCCATGAGTGAATGTGCTTGACCAAATAATATATATAATAACCTTACTAGATAATGATATCTGACAAACATTTACCAACCACATTTTAGTTTTTGATATTAGCATACTTGCATAAGATAGAACATCACAATGTCTTTCACTAGAAAGAAATTATTTTACTAAGAAATGATATTCTGTGCTTGTCAATTAACCATTAAAATTTTGTAATTCAGCACTGGATGACTTACATTCCTCCAGACAAATGTATTATTCATGGATGGACTGACTCACTGACTGACAGACAGACAGACGGATAAAGCACTGACAGTATGATCAACGAAATGTTTTGAGAGCACAATGACCCAGTTATTAATATGTTGTCAAATAAACACATGTATTAAGCTGATTTTAAAAGAACTTTTATAAATTATTTTAAAATTCCATAACACTATAGTTCATAATGGTAGCTTTACTCCAATTTATTTGAATAAGAGATATGACCAAGTCTGTATCATTGAGTCAATTATTACTGAACAGATAGATTGAATACCGGTCTAAAATGCTATGTACAAAAATACTAATGATTTTCAGATTTCCTCTACCTACCTTCGTATACCAATGTTTGAAAACTTTATGTTCTTCACTAAAGTTGGTGGCAGAGTGTAATGACCACTTACTTGAGATTGTTTTTGTTCAGGATTGCTCTCCCAAGCTCTATTAAATGTTCCATGATTTTGCTGTTATCTTCTAACTCTGCTATCTTCTTCATCACAGAGACCTTTTAAAAAAAAACAAGAAGAATAATTAGTATGAATTTTGCTCAGTATGTGCCACTTTCTTGTTTCCTCAATCAGATCTTCTTCAGCGAAAATACATTCAATTCCTCAGACCAACATTTCAAATGTCAGCACCAGATTTCATTTTAAAATGATATTAAAGATATGAGCTTTTTTAGAAATCAAAATAACAATAATTATGTTTAGGAAAATAATAAGATAATGTTTGGCTAGTATTCAATTTCATAAGCGTTAAATAATGATGCCTCTTTTTGTTTACAGTGGGATTATTTTTAAATGGTGACATGATGTCTAGTGAACAAAATGCAGAAATTTCTGCTGTGATACACTCAAGGCAGCTATTTCAGTGGCTGTTTAATGGTTGCTATCTCCTACCAATCTGGGTTATTTTGTTCATGGCTGACAATGTATAAAACACAGATCTGCACCAAGCATATGACCTGTTTCAGTAAATCCTCACTAGGAACACTAGGCCAGGAACTATTTCATTAGGGCATAGGAGCTTTTTACAACCATGCAACAACTATTATTCCATGGGCAAACAGTAAAGATACATACATGTATCAGTCTGTGCTGTCTGATCAGGATCTACACTATTTGCTTTTAGATAGATTGATGGCATGGATGTGGTCACAAAGTCAATAACACCATATAAATGGAGTAAAGGCTTAATGACAACTAATGACTGATCTCCAAAATTATGAGCTCATGCTAAAAGTGAAATCAAGATTTACCTGTGTAACTCCTCCAAACATTTCATTCAGCTTTCCAGCAGGTGTTAAAGAAGACGCAGAATGAGTCATGGCATAATTATGTCCTGCATTCGCCAGTTCCGAGGCTAGATCTGCAGCTGACATTTTGATGAGCGTCTGAAGGCGAGCACTATCATGTAAGTTTGAGTGATTAAAGATCTCAGTCCACAGATCTAACATCCTGTCCAGGTTTCTCTCCAAACAGTACGAGGAAAATAACACACCCTGAAAGCAGAATAAAATCTTAAATGGGGCACTGCAAAGGAAAAGGTGTCTTCAGTCATAAATTATTTTTTTACATTTTACAATCATTATAGTTGTAACAATATTTGAAAAGAACTTGCAAGTTTGGTGCAAACATTCTGATTGTCTAAGTTTTGACTGTTACTTTTCATGAAAGTGGCAAAAGCAAAACCAACTTTTCCTTTGTCCAAACATGTCTTGAGGTTACTTTTGGTGCTAATGTATACTACCATTAGTTTCATTTCAAATGTCCAAGAAAATACAGTAAATAATTCAAGAATTTTATGTGCAAAAGAATGCTTTTACATTAACTTAGCTGAGTATAATCATTTTTACATGGAAAATGACTCAACACTGCTTAAAGACACCAGTGAAAATAGTTCAATCTTGAGAGTAGGATGCAGAATGGCAAACATTGTACCTGTTCAAATCCCAGAGAATCTGATGGGTCTGGGACAACCAGGGGACTAGCAGCCAGTCCTCCAGTATAGAGCTCCACCTGGTGGGACAGCTCCTTGTAGTCATAGGAACCAGCACCCATCCTGCAAACAATAACTGGTATTATATCCATAGAATCTGAACCATAATCTCGCTCATTTAAAAAGTCTGTTGTGATTTGTATCAGAGTTGGAGATAAATGAATATGTTAATAATGTGGTCCCAACACAGTTCCAGTATGCAAAAATTTAAACTAGTGAGAGAAAACATGAAAGTGGTCTTATTTAGCCAGAGCTAAGTTAATGAGGAAATGTACATAATTATAGACAATTCCTGATTTAACCCGAGGTTTTATTTCAAACAACTGACTCAGGGTGGTCAGAAGCTATAATCTCTGAAGAAATTATCACTTTTAAAATTAGAGCTTATCTGCTTTAAAAATTTCCCCATACATGTACCTCTGACTTTTTTTAGATTAAATCTATAAACTGTGAATCATGTGCATGCTAGCTAAGTTTCCATTGTGATAGAGCTACCATTTGTCAGATATCACATGCAAAATGCATCTTTGTTGAAATAAATTTAAAAACATTGAAACTTAATAGATCTATTCCACTTGGGTTCAATTTTTTTTTATTAGAGAACAAACAGTGGTGTATATGTTAAGGGCTGAAGGTTATAAAACTGAGATTGGAAACCAGTCTCAAATCTCAAGCATCAGATAGGCTGAAATGTCGACTGGTTGCCATTTCAGCCAATCAGATGCTTGAGATTTGAGACTGGTTTCCATGCTCATTTTTATAACCTTGGGCAAAGGAGTATCCACCTACTTTGTGATAACATTTGTGAAGAGTGGTATGTAGATCTTCATTTCTTCCGGTACCTGGTCTAAGAAGGACACCATCTTGATGTATGTTACCTCATTAGTAGGTTGGGCACTACACTGCACTGATATCCCATCTGTAACAATCAAAATACACAGAACTCTCATGACTATTTGAAGATCCTTGACCAGGATTATGTATAAAATCATTATAATTGTACATGCATACTTAAAATCAACATTTTGAAAAATGGTAAACCACTATCATGTTACGAATGACAAATAGTTTTAATTTGCTGAAGCTGAAGCTGTTTGGATAGTTAAGATACAAATGCAGATCATTCATAAGTGATAAAAAAACAAGTTTCCAGGATATATAAACCAAACAACAATACTTCAAGTCATGAAAAGCCGCAATACAAATCCTTTCATTTTTTTTACATTTTCAATAACTTTGTACAGGAAAAATTCATATAAAGTCAAACCTGTCTAAAATGACCTATCAGGGGAGAACTAAAAAGTGGTCTTTAAAGAAAGGTTGTTTTTGTTCACAGGCTAATTTGTTCTTTAAATCAGTCAGTGGCACACAAAACGTGTGGTCTTTGTCCACAGATGGTCTTTGTTTACAGGTATTCTTTAACACAGGTTTGACTGTATAAATCTTAGGCTAATTTTTTAAACAATTCTAAAAGATATTGAGTATCTGCCTAGACTATATACAGTCAAACCTGTGTTAAAGACCACCCGTAAACAAAGACCATCTGTTGACAAAGACAACACTTTATTTCTCCCACTGACTGATTTGAAGAACAAATTTACATGTGAACAAAGACCACCTACCTTTAAAGATCACTTTTTGGTTCTCCCCTGAGTGGTCTTTGTATACAGGTTTGACTGTACTTACAATGAATATAAAACTTTAGTGACGTAAAATACACCTTACCATTTCAAGAATTAACTCAAGGGATAAAGAAACACAGGGTGACATTATTTGCTTAATCTTGCGAACACTTTGAAAAAAAAAGGAAATTGGTCAAGCAACACTCAAAGTTACAGTGCACTTGGTACTGTATAGAATTTCATAATGAGATTGCATAATGATGTCTCCTGTGGAAAGTGTGAAACTAGAAAATCTAAAATCCTCTTCACAATTTACCCTGTGTTTTGTATCTCATGAGTACCGGAGTATATCCCTTAAATTCATAGATAAATCTTTATTGCATGGGCGAACAGTGTTGATCTAGATCAGCTGGCACATCTGTGCCATCAGATCAGGATCTATAACGTGACAGCTGATCTGGATCTAAAGCGATTGCACATGCATTAAAATGTGTATATATGGAGTAAAGGGATATATCGGTATTTACCATATTCTGTTTGTTGCACTGGTTCCAGTTTGATGTTGCGGTCTATTTCGCTGACTTGTATACATGGTAAACAGGACAAATCTTCTACACTATTCTGGGTCTTTTGTAATTCTTGACCTGAAGTCAATATCAAGTTAACCTTATCAATCAATAGTTATGAGAATCAATTCCCATAATACTCTAACTTGCCATAAAAATGCACAATTTATCTATTACATTTGTACTTTTTCTGTGTGTAATTAAAAAAGTGTTTTTTAAACAAAAGTAATATTATTTTAATGGAGTTATTAATGTAAACAGCTGAAACCATGAAGAACACAAATGCTTGTCTTCGATGTGTACGGTTAAGAAATTCAGGAAGAACTTTTAATTTACTGAGCTAATGAAATTTGCATATGTACTGATGATAGCATCTGACAACTAACAAGCTAAATTTAAAGAATATCAATACAATATTTCGGATACATTTTAAATTATCTGACTGCTGCATTTTCAAAGACCAAAGATCTTATTTTTGTCTAAGATTATAAATAATGATAAACCTATGATCAAAAATGTACTATGCACTTAAACCTCAAGATAGAAAACTGCACTGATTTAAGGATCTGAGTCTTGTCAAAACCTGAAAACAAACCCATAAGAATTATCATGAGCTAAAACTTGAGTTACTCATTTCTGGCTTTTAATTTGTCCTCCATTATACAACAGACTATGTTTCTCTGACCTACATCTTGCTAGTTTTTGTATTGTGTACTGCATAATACTAGATATTTGTTTCAGGAATGTCCAGCTTGTTGACAAAACATCTCATGCTTAACCATTTACCTCATATATATGACTTTTATCGCATAGACAAACAGTGTAGATCTAGATAAGCTGGCACATCAGTGCCATTTGATATGGATCTACACTGTTCACTATAAGGTCAGGAAAACCTAATGAATCTAAAAGCTAACAGTGTAGATCCTGATCAGACAGCATTGATGTACCAGCTGATCTGGATCAACAATGATGTGATAAAGGCATATCTATGTTACAGTAGTAATCAAAGGTTAACAGACCATTATTGTGGCAAATGTACAGGTATCAAAATATTTGGGTTAAATCCTACCAAGGAGAAATATCCTGTCCCTTTCTTGCTCTGATAGTTTATTGACAAAGGTCTTCAGTTTCTCTTGCTCTTTAGATTTTCTCAAGTCTTCAAACTTGTCATCAGGGCTCATCACCAGGGTCAATTTGTGAGGGTTATCCTACAGATCATTGTATAGCACATTTATAAATACAAATCGTGACTTGATTGTCTAGCATTTAACAGCTAAAATGTTTAATGGGATTGTGAAAATATATCAAATAAATGAAGACACAGTATATCCTACTTTCCTATATTTCAGTCCCTTCCTATTATCCCATCCCCCTTGAATAAACAACAATTAATAATAGGATGCATGGGCTTATGCACTGTACAAGAGAGTAATAATGATATTTTCAAGTTGCAGTTGTTAAAACATTGAATTGATTAAATTTGAACTTAAAAATGATTGGAAAACATATTTATCTAAGAATCACTTATCCAAAACCCACCATGTGCTAAAAAAGCTTTTATTTAGGTAATCTTGCAAAACTAAATGCATCAAAATATTTTTGACCCTTGATTGTTTGCATGGTTTGAACATAACAACAAGTTTGAAATAGTGAAAACAAATTCCTCACACAGGTTCTTACAGCAAGGGATGTGTTTATAGGAATGCGGCGGCCATTTATTTCACCGGCGGTGTGTGTCTGCTAAACAACCAAACATGCATATTAAAGCATTGATTTTCAGATATAATGTTCCTTTTCATTGAACAAAGAATGCTCTTTTGATCATCATGCTAATTTGTCATTTATTTTATCTTATTATAAAGTATTTGACGAAAATTCGGCAAGGGGGATGGAAATACAGGAATAGGGAATATATAATAAAAGATTTCACAGTTATTTTGAGCACCCACTTAGGTTTTTGTTTCATAATATGTTTCCATTTACATGTATACTCTTTAAAGTCTTATCTTCTTTTGATAAACTTTTGGGAAGTATGTCATAAAGCTAGAAACATTCACTATTTCATTGTAAGAAAAAATACACAACTAATTTTGCAAGTTTGCAAACTGACCTGTGAAATAACTTCTAGATGTTTACAGTATTCTGGGCACAAAAGTATCAAACTTGTACAAGTTCCAAATAGCCGGATCATAATTCAATATTTTTTCCGTGAGAAAAACTCAACCTAGATTTTTTATATTTCTTTCCACAATAAATGATATTACAGTAGTATAATACAATGTACTGCAGGTCAGTAATGACAAACTCCTGGCACTGGAAAACTCAAGGGATAAAGAAACACAGGGTGACATTATTTGCAATATCTCGCCAATGCCTTAATGGAAAACAATAAAAATCTACTAACTTAAGGAACTTTCTAAGTACTGTATCGAATATTGCAAAAATGGAATTGTGTAACGATTATTCATGGGGAAAGTGTGAAATGGGAAAAACTAGAATCATCTTCAAAGTTTATCCTTCATTTCTTTTTGTTTGTGTATATGAACTCTGGTACTCTGTTACCTTCAGATAGTGTTTGACCTTCTTCTGTAGATATTGGGGATCTTTCCTAAGCTTCTCCTTAAAAATATTAATCTGATTGTTGACTTTAAGCATTTCCGAAGCATCGCCATCATGGTTCCATCCAGAAGCCACAGACTGCAAAATATTGTCATGTCATGTATAAAACTCTTGAGCACATTGACAGCAAGTTTGCTTAAATTCCAATAGTTTGAAATAACAAGAAAAGCACCACAAAGCAGGAAATATATGCTTGTGTTATCAAATAACTGATTTCAAATCAATGGCTATTTTTTATTTACAACAAATTTACTTATCACGAATTGAAAGACATTCAATTAAAGTCATTAATCATGAAAGAAAATACTCTTATTGAAAATTTGTTGATGAGTATTACTGTTTCTTCAAACATACCTGTTACTAGTAAAATTATGGTTCTAATCAGAGTGTGACTTAAAATAAGTAGCAGTTACCATGACAATACCGAGACCAAAGTTACTTGACTGATGTTTTGTCTGTAGCTCCACTCGGTGAAGTAATGCATCAATCCTTGACTGCTCAAAACCATCCCTAAAACAGTGAAAACAACAGTGATACATTTGGGCTTTAGGACCAATGCTTAACAGTCTGGACCTTAGTTTATTGCAAGTCCTCAGTAAGTCTTGCTTTATTCAAGGATCTTAGTTTGTACTGCATTGCATTGACATTGGATTATGGTTAATCCTGGCCATATGTTGATAATCAGTATGTTATACCTAGGTTAATACACTATGGCCATCAGTATATTGCCAGTCCTGTACAAGATCTAGGTTTAAACAACAAAGACCTTGGTAATCATTAGTCCTATTATTTTTTTACATTTGCTTATGCCCAGCCCTGAATAAACTCGACCTAGGTGAGTGCAAGATGGACCTTTGGGTCATAGCCATTCCTGTGCAACCTTAAACCTGTTATTTTCCCTTGACCATTGATGGATATAACTGCAAGGCTGATAATAACATTTACTTCTTTCCCTCTCTTTACCTCTATTCTCCTTCTGCACTGGGTAAACACAGCGGATTTACTCAGTGTGAGTTAGATGCTCAGCTTTGGCCGACACTGAATTCACAACCAAATGTGAAATGCTGGGTGCTACAGGCTGCCAGCAACATCAGCCTAATGCAGAATACACCTTTAAGAGATTTTGGAGGTCTTCTATTAATTATCAAGTTTATATCTTAATTTTTAACTTTACTCCATGGATAAAGCTGATATCATAGGGGACAGGTGTCTGGATCAGACAGCACATCGTGTTGTCTTATCATGATATACACTGTTCACTTGTTGGTAAAAATAACATAATGAGTACTTGTGTGCATCCTAATAAGACAACACTGTTGTGCAGGCTGATCTTGATATTCACTAGTTGCACATGTGATAAAACGTGTATCCATGGCGTAAAGGTTTAAACCAGGTCTGATATCCAAGTCACTTACCTGATGACCTTGTCCACAGTTTCTTCAATGATCTGCTTCACTCTCTCTACATCGTCAGGATGAATACCTTGAAGTCCTATAGAGAAGGAGCTCTCCCTCGTATAGCCATTGTATCTGTTAACATAGAAGAGAAGTCTTAAGTAGACAAGCCTTATCTGTACATGACTGTAAATGCACTTACATTCAGCAGCATGAAAATTGATGATGAAAGGTTAGAAGACATTTTCGTGATTTCTTAAAATAATGTTTTTTTAAACATATATTATTGTTTAAGGTGAAGTATGTATATCGTGCTGTTTCAAATAAATGGATCTACCTGCTCACAAAATTTAGGAAAATTAGTACTCCAGGATTATTAATTTTATGAATTCACAGTTTTATGTTTTAACAATAATTAATGGCTTTCCTGAGTAACTCTATTAAAAAATCATAAACAAGAACAGTAGAAGACAATTAATAATGAAATAGCACTAGGAGGAAGCAAGACTTGAAAAAATACACCTTGTTAAATGTCAAAAATCAGCAAACATCTAGACTTAATGTCAAACATATTATTTGCAATTCAACTCAGTATCTTGAAAAAGTGTAGACTGAAGTCGTTGGAATTGCCTACGTTTGACAACAGACTGATCAACTAACCAACTAGATGATGACTCCTATATTCCCCCTTCACATTTTGTTTGTGGGGTATGACTGTAAATCGACAGTAATTGGAGGCAAATCATTTGATTCCAGTTACCAAACCTGTAGAATTCAGTGTTTGCAGCGGGGAGACTCACCCAACAACTGGAGAGTAATCGGATCCTATGTTAGCTTCTAGAAGAGCTTGGTAGAACGGGGACGTCTCTCCATTTGTCAGCAGTGATGACATTATACTGACTGTGGTCGACTCTTCAATATCTGTTATGCTGAAAATATACAGGCTCCTAGTTAAGTGATGGAATAAATTTATTTCAGCATATATCTGTAATACATTAAAGTTTATTGAAATTAAATATCTACACTCATCTTACACTTTGCTGTGATGAAGTTCTTTATGACTTGAAAGTGTTTCATTTTCTTATAAAATCATGTACTCAAGGGAGTGGCTAAAATAAAACCTTTAAACCAGTTTGTCTGTTCATAATGTTTTCACAAGTCAAGTCAATGTACAAAGATATTCAGCAGAAAGTAGTTGTGATTATAAGTATCTTGCATGAGTGTGAGCTGAAGATGGAAAAATCTGTCACCGAGGGGGAACTGTTTTTAGGGAACTAGGCTCTGCCGAGTTCCTACCAAAACAGTTCACCCGAGGTGACAGGTTTTTCTATCCGAATGTCCCATGCAAGATACTTTTTCTTGCATACCTTTTACTGTTCATAACATTTTTGTACATGTATACAAACTAAATTTTGTTTCCTTACGCTAAAATATTGACCTTAACGTAAACATTATCTTTGAATGACGTCACTAACTTGAATAAATTAGGTCAGATACTTGAAGATAGGACGTCAACAGTGTAGCACGCGAACGATATCTTTTCCCTAGGGAAAAGATAAGATTTTTTATCCCGGGTAAAACACGTGGAAATACTTACCCGGTATGCAAGAAATAGCATGCCATCATTGCCCTTCATTAACATTGCTGTTTCAAAAGCCATTACGACATACTTATGTATACTCAAACTCTGTATTATCGATGCATCTCTATTTTCGATGTATATTAGTTATGTAGTCGTGTGTTTCAATATTTGATAGCTTTGACCTAGATATGCCGAATTCTTTATTTCTTGTTACATATTACATCGATATTTTAGTTATTTTCACCAAAATACAGAAGTAATGAACTGATATTGAATTGCATAAGAATCATCAATAATTTTAACAAGTACACCGATTATACAATGTTCCAGGCTACTATATTTCAGTAATATCTGAGGAGTTAAACTTCGCATTCTTAAAACCATTTACTTCATATATACTCCTTTTAACCCATGTGTGACAAGTGAAGATCCAGATCAGCTGGCACATCTGTGCTCTCTGATCAGGATCTGCACTGTTTGCGATTCAGTTTAAGAATAACATCAGTCATGGCGGGCTTCTGATACAGTCAACTACCAGCATGATCTTGCATTTACAGGCAACAAGCAAACTAACACCCCAGCTTTAAGTCTGTCTTAGTATGGTATCAATGATGGCAAGGAGAGTACCGGTATGTGTGACAACTGCAGATAAACATAAATTATCATTCCTTGTTGATATTCAAATATGTAGGCAATTATTATATATAGTTTGTTGCTAAAGAAAGAAGTGTTATCATTTTCATAGTAACTTATCAGATATATAAAATCATGAAGAAATCTTAAAATTATATTGCCTATGCAAATAGGAGAACTATGTCTGAACTTTTACTGACAGTCATTTGTTTCAAGTGATGTTAGTAAAAAAAATACCCAGCATCTAATTCCATTTACAGCAAAACCCAGCTTTGTGACCACCCCCATTTCAACATGCTGTTATGGATATTTTTTGAAAAAAACAACTTATTTTCCTATATAATTCAATGGTTGCTCTCCCCCATTATACAAGCACCCCACTATTCCATAGTGCAACCACTTTCTACCGTTAACGGTTAATAGTGGGTTTTTCTGTAATATCAATGAATAAATAAAATTAGCCAATAGTAAACAGTGAAAACTGATAAAAGCTAAATAAGCAAAAGTCCAACAACCGTCTTACTCTGAGAGCAGGAAGCTTACAGCCACTGTCGTCTGCTTCTCTGGGTCTGGAGCCATCGTGTCCGGCTGACATCTGATCTTTTCTTCGCGCTGTAAATATACAATATCTCACACATGTCTTAATGTAATTTACAATAAACTTTGAGTCATTATACTAAATGAGTGTATCTAGATTAGTCATTGTTTTCCTTCAGAGAGGACCAATCACTAGCTTACTTGACCAGTGACAGAACAATTCCTTTTTCACATTACTTTTACATTTGATTAACAGTTCTACACTTATTATTTTCAGTGAAGAGTTATTCTTACTGTTTTTACCCCAGTTCAAATCCCTAGACTGCATCCATATGTTTTGAATCAGAATGTACATGTAGTTCTTAACATTCAGTTAAAATTATTGCTGTAAAAAGAAAATACTTCTATAAAATAATATCTATTGATTTTTCAATCGCACCTGACATTATCACTCACTGCTTCGCCACTTGTAAAATATTAGTGGTGTGTTAAGATTTTAAAACAATTACTGCATCAGTCAATTTCCAAGTTCTTTTCACAATACTCTATAAGATAGTGTGTAAGGTTTTCACTCAAATCCTACTAGAAGCCACTATGGTGCAAGCAGAGCACAATAGTTCCAGCTCCTGTGAGCTACAACAAACCAAACAACTAAAATTTGTCTGACAACATTGTATAAAATTTAACCTCATAATTAACATGTACATACTGGACCATTCCACCTAGGTTCACATGGAACACCAGTGCCAGCATTTATCTTGGTAAAATTCTGAAGATAATTCTCATGAATGTACTGTAGGTGCTCCTCAAGTGGAAAATTCCCATATGTGAAAAACCTGAAACATATTGAATCTGTAAGTAAAATGTTAATCAACATATCTTTATATTATTGTCTAATAATATATTTGCCTATTATAGGCTGCCTTACTTGATGTTTTTACACTATAAAAGGAAATAGACAGTATCAATTTAAGTATTATTAATTTCAAAAATATATTACAATATATTAAAAAGAGAACCCCAGGACTCTCATATGATTAAACACATACACAAGTTGCATTGGTGAATGCATTCCAACCCACTCAACTACGCCACTAAAGGGCAATAATCCATGAATTTCCAATGTGGAAGTAATTTGTCACAAATCAGCATCCGAAGTAATTACATTCAATGCTTCCAACAATTATCAGTAAAACATTATCAAGAAATTATTAATTAAAGTTTTACAATGTACTGGTATAATAGCAGAATGACATTGAGTGTAAAAGTACCTAAGTATCGATGTTTGCTGCTCAATTTATCAAACCCCTGATTATAGAACCTAGACTGAAACCAGATCTAGTTCTAAAGTTATATATCTGAGACTCAGTTCTAAGCAATCTCTTCCCATGGTTATAAAACAGTTGCCATTTCAGCCAATCAGATCCTTGAGATTTGAGACTGGTTTACAATCCCAGGTCTGTAACCTCCAGCCTTGATTAGTTGTAATTGAGCACAGTCTCAGAACTCATTAATGAAACACTTGAGATCTGAGACTGGTCTCCTTTCTCAGTTCTATTACCCTTTGGGCAAGATCTCTGTCTTTGGACCAACTGAAATTCAGCATACTCTCAGAAAGTAGAAGTTTTAAACCTTGTGGTCTGAAATAAGATCTGTGCATTAAGTTTAAATTATAACAATATTCCAAGAAAGACAACTCTGTTGTCGAACAGTAAGATACCTTGCATTGCTAGGATGATAGTGTGTTTGATGGAAGTTTCGGAGATGCTCCCATGTCAGGTCTGGAATATTTTCAGGATCTCCTCCGGACACCACTCCATATGTATGGCTAGGAAGTAATTTGTTCTGTACAGCCTCAGCGAAGATGTTTTGCTGACTGGACTGCAAGATAAAAGTACCAAAAACATTGAGTTTCAAGACGGGATCAGGTACCAGTATAAACCAGTATTTTTCTTCAGTTCAAATAATGTTTTACAGTGGACTACATACATTCAAATTTAAATTATGATTTAAACAAAGAACAACCAAAATAATATTCAATTATCTCATTAACCTTTTTTAGTTTTGAGGAAACAATGTATATTGAAGATAAGATCAGCATTACAACAATACAATGTCCTGTTATGTTAAAATGAACAATTGAACAATGAACGATTTATTGTATCTATTGCTATGTGGACAACCTGAATGGCTAATCTAACATATTAAACTCTCGTGTTATGGAAAAACAATCTCCCTGCAGTGTGTATTATGCTTATTTATTATTATATTGTGGTTAGGTACTTACAAAGACCCCTTTCATCTCATTGTAGACAACTCCCTTAAAGCTGATAGGAGAATTCTTGTCTTCTACATTATCATGTTCCAGTCTCCAGCCTTCCTGACTGTAACACAAATATATACATATAACATGGTCAATAGCATAAATACAAACGCCTCTAGACAATGGGAAGGTAAATGAAAGTATCTATAGTGCCGTACACAGTCACTTAAACTTGCCATTCCCAGCTATGCCTCTGAGATAATGCAAAGGCATGTGTATTATGCTATCTTATCATACACTGCTTACCCACTGAATCAATGCAAAGGCATTTGTCTACAATTCCCAGATATCCTTCTCAGATATTGCAAAGTCACAGATCTTTAAGGCCATGTAAGACTATGTGATGGCACCTGTCTACAAAACCATACCTAGGTAAGCCAGTGAGAAAATGCAAAGCAAAATGGCTATAATGACATATCCTGCTATCTCTGAGACATTATGAAAGCAGGTGTCTACACTGCCATACCCAGCTATCCCACCAAGATATGATGTAAAGGCACTTGTTGAGGATGTCAGTCCTAGTTTTGCTACTTACCCCACAAACATTACAGTTCTACTTGTATATTATATGTAGGATCTGACAGAATGTGTCATGTAATGTTAAACTATTGTCTTGGAAAATTCATATTATGTGTAGCAGGATATACAAATGTATAAAGAATTTCCTGAAAAAGTTTAATTTGGTTTTGTTTTGCATGAGAACGAGTGATTGATACTTTTAATCACATGCTTCAAAAAATATTATTCAACTTGGATCAAAGAAATTCAAGCAAGTACCTATGAGGTACATGTAAGATCATATTTCAGAAACTCTTACGTTTAAGTTAACAACCCTTTACTCCATATATACAGGCCTTTATATGTGTGCGACCAGTGTCGATCTCTATCAGCCTATGAGGTAGGATCATAGTTCTTACACCAGAAACTCTCACGTTTCACGTTTAAGTTAACAACCCTTTACTCCATATATACAGGCTTCATCACGTGTGCGACCAGTGTTGATCTATATCAGCCGTCACATCCTTGCTGGAGATCAGGATCTACACTGTTCGCATCTTGGCCAGATCTTTACTGTTCCCATATGCCATAAAGTCATATATATATATAATTATGTAACCCAGCTAAGGTTGAGTTAATACCACACTTGTATAATCTCACCACAGAGCTAGCTCGTATGGCAACAAAGTAGAGCAACAGCCTAGCATGTGAGGGGTTAAGAGTTCATCATTTCACACATTGATTTTTCAGACCCTTTTAACAAATGGCGCCCAACATGGGACCCATCTGGGATGTTGAAATACCTAGAGATCACTTCAAAGTGAAGCTCTATACTCGATGTAAATTTGAGGATGAATTCCAATTTAGAGGGGGTGAATGTAACCCAGCTTTGGTAGGGTTTGTGATGCACTTCTTCTAACCACAGCCTAGCATGATAGAGGTCCTGGGTCATTCCTTGGTTGAGGCAGAGATTTATTCAGAACCCTGGTTACAATTAGTATGGACTAAAGGGTTAACACTTTTGTGAATCTGGATGTAACAACATGATAAAAATATTCCTAAAGGGTTACAGTGAAAACAATGGTAAATATTTGATCAAGTTTAATGAAGTTAAATAACAACCTGAAGTCGAGCTGCCGTAGTTGAGGATAGAAGACTGCATCGAGGTATATTGAGAGCAGGTTGTTGTAGTCTTTTCTATTCTGTGTGGAAAACGGGTACATGGTCCAGTCACTTGCTGTACAAAACAACAACGTAAATGGCATCTACAGTATAACTCATAAAACAATATACAGCAATATCACCTTCAAGATCTTCCTTAAACTGCTTTAAGAAGGAACACTTTTCTGGAACAAAAACTAAATGATTATATATATTTTTATTATGAAAGAACTATAACAATAATTATGATGATATTCACAAGCCTAATACCAAGATTATTTAAAACATCTACATTCCATTTCTTTTAAATGCAAAAAAGACATTGTTCCTTTCATACACTGTATTTGTTCCTCTGAAAGTTATTGAGTTAATGTAGTGTTCTGCATGACAAATAGTAAGGTGATGATAAGCTGTTACATTCTCTCACAATTTTATTTACATCTTAATCCTATGTAAGTAAAAAAACAACAGCATATACTGGTAGCATTAAGAATGATGAAGTGAAATACGAAGTAATCTCTACCTGTAAATGCATTCATGAAAGTTGCCAGTGACCGGTTCAACATCTTGAAGAAAGGATCTCTAACAGGGAACTTCTTGGATCCACAGAGCACAGTGTGTTCCAGTATGTGGGGCACTCCACTACTGTCCATGGGCGTCGTCTTGAAGGCAACACTAAAGTATTTAAAGGGAAATACAAATTGTAAATAATACTGACAAAGATATTTAATCTTAAACACATTCATAAAAGATCACAAATACTGAAAGAATTATTAAATTGGACTATCAAGACAGTTCCTGGTACATGTATAATACATATATTATGAGCTTTAAGTTTCAAAATTAATGAATCATGAAGGGTCAGATGCAAGATAGCCAGTCAAGGTGTTTTGTTTGCGGTGGTCTTATGGGAGTTATTTGATCTGATCAGGACCTGCACTGTTTGCTTTTATATTCATTAGGTCATTTTTGACGAAGCTGTGATGGGTGCAGATCCAGATCAGATGACAAAAATGTGCCAGCTTATCTGGATCAATACTGGTCAAACATGCCTTAACAAGAGGGCCATGATGGCCCTTATATCGCTCACCCTGAGTACAAAAGTACTCTCAGCTTGTGGTTTCAGACAAGAAGATTTTTAAAGTTTTTACTATATCAGTCTAGATAAAATAAAGTGAACCCTGGGGCAGGGCCAATTTTGACCCCAGGGAAATCATTTGAACAATCTTTGAAGATTTCCACTAGAGGGTGCTAAATGCCAAATATCTAAGCTCTAGGCCTTGTGGTTTCAGACAAGGAGATTTTTAAAGTTTTTCCTATACAAGTCTATATAAAATGAAGTGACCCCTGGGGCGGGGCCAATTTAGACCCCTGGGAAATAATTTGAACAATCTTTGTAGAGTTTCTCAAGAGGATGCTTAATGCCATATATCTAAGCTCTAGGCCTTGTGGTTGCAGACAAGAAGATTTTAAAAGTTTTTCATATACAAGTCTATATAAAATGAAGTGACCCCTGGGGCGGGCCCAATTTAGACCCCTGGGAAATAATTTGAACAATCTTTGTAGAGTTCCACTAGAGGATGCTAAATGCCATATATCTAAGCTCTAGGCCTTGTGGTTTCAGACAAGAAGATTTTTAAAGTTTTTCCTATACAAGTCTATATCAAATGAAGTGACCCCTGGGGCGGGGCCAATTTAGACCCCTGGGAAATAATTTGAACAATCTTTGTAGAGTTTCACAAGAGGATGCTTAATGCCAAATATCTAAGCTCTAGGCCTTGTGGTTTCAGACAAGAAGATTTTTAAAGTTTTTCCTACATAAGTCTATATCAAATGATGTGACCCCTGGGGCCGGGCCACTTTAGACCCCAGGGAAATAATTTGAACAATCTTTGTAGAGTTTCACAAGAGGATGCTTAATGCCAAATATCTAAGCTCTAGGCCTTGTGGTTTCAGACAAGAAGATTTTTAAAGTGTTTCCTATATAAGTCTATGTCAAATGAAGTGACCCCTGGGGCGGGGCCAATTTAGACCCCAGGGAAATAATTTGAACAATCTTTGTAAAGTTCCACTTGAGGAAGCTAAATGCCAAATATCTAAGCTCTAGGCCTTGTGGTTTCAGACAAGAAGATTTTTAAAGTTTTTCATATATGAGTCTATGTAAAATGAAGTGACCCCTGGGGCGGGGCCAATTTTGACCCTAGGGAAATAATTTGAACAATCTTTGTAGAGTTCCACTAGAGGATGCTAAATGCCAAATATCTAAGCTCTAGGCCTTGTGGTTTCAGACAAGAAGATTTTTAAAGTTTTTCCTATATAAGTCTATATAAAATGAAGTGACCCCTGGGGCGGGGCCAATTTTGACCCCAGGGAAATCATTTGAACAATCTTTGTAGAGTTCCACTAGAGGGTGCTAAATGCCAAATATCTAAGCTCTAGGCCTTGTGGTTTCAGACAAGAAGATTTTTAAAGTTTTTCCTATATAAGTCTATGTCAAATGAAGTGACCCCTGGGGCGGGGCCAATTTTGACCCCAGGGAAATAATTTGAACAATCTCTGTAGAGTTCCACTAGAGGGTGCTAAATGCCAAATATCTAAGCTCTAGGCCTTGTGGTTTCAGACAAGAAGATTTTTAAAGTTTTTCCTATATAAGTCTATATAAAATGAAGTGACCCCTGGGGCGGGGCCAATTTTGACCCCAGGGAAATAATTTGAACAATCTTTGTAGAGTTCCACTAGAGGATGCTAAATGCCAAATATCTAAGCTCTAGGCCTTGTGGTTTCAGACAAGAAGATTTTTAAAGTTTTTACTATATCAGTCTAGATAAAATAAAGTGAACCCTGGGGCAGGGCCAATTTTGACCCCAGGGAAATCATTTGAACAATCTTTGAAGATTTCCACTAGAGGGTGCTAAATGCCAAATATCTAAGCTCTAGGCCTTGTGGTTTCAGACAAGGAGATTTTTAAAGTTTTTCCTATACAAGTCTATATAAAATGAAGTGACCCCTGGGGCGGGGCCAATTTAGACCCCTGGGAAATAATTTGAACAATCTTTGTAGAGTTTCTCAAGAGGATGCTTAATGCCATATATCTAAGCTCTAGGCCTTGTGGTTGCAGACAAGAAGATTTTAAAAGTTTTTCATATACAAGTCTATATAAAATGAAGTGACCCCTGGGGCGGGCCCAATTTAGACCCCTGGGAAATAATTTGAACAATCTTTGTAGAGTTCCACTAGAGGATGCTAAATGCCATATATCTAAGCTCTAGGCCTTGTGGTTTCAGACAAGAAGATTTTTAAAGTTTTTCCTATACAAGTCTATATCAAATGAAGTGACCCCTGGGGCGGGGCCAATTTAGACCCCTGGGAAATAATTTGAACAATCTTTGTAGAGTTTCACAAGAGGATGCTTAATGCCAAATATCTAAGCTCTAGGCCTTGTGGTTTCAGACAAGAAGATTTTTAAAGTTTTTCCTACATAAGTCTATATCAAATGATGTGACCCCTGGGGCCGGGCCACTTTAGACCCCAGGGAAATAATTTGAACAATCTTTGTAGAGTTTCACAAGAGGATGCTTAATGCCAAATATCTAAGCTCTAGGCCTTGTGGTTTCAGACAAGAAGATTTTTAAAGTGTTTCCTATATAAGTCTATGTCAAATGAAGTGACCCCTGGGGCGGGGCCAATTTAGACCCCAGGGAAATAATTTGAACAATCTTTGTAAAGTTCCACTTGAGGAAGCTAAATGCCAAATATCTAAGCTCTAGGCCTTGTGGTTTCAGACAAGAAGATTTTTAAAGTTTTTCATATATGAGTCTATGTAAAATGAAGTGACCCCTGGGGCGGGGCCAATTTTGACCCTAGGGAAATAATTTGAACAATCTTTGTAGAGTTCCACTAGAGGATGCTAAATGCCAAATATCTAAGCTCTAGGCCTTGTGGTTTCAGACAAGAAGATTTTTAAAGTTTTTCCTATATAAGTCTATATAAAATGAAGTGACCCCTGGGGCGGGGCCAATTTTGACCCCAGGGAAATCATTTGAACAATCTTTGTAGAGTTCCACTAGAGGGTGCTAAATGCCAAATATCTAAGCTCTAGGCCTTGTGGTTTCAGACAAGAAGATTTTTAAAGTTTTTCCTATATAAGTCTATGTCAAATGAAGTGACCCCTGGGGCGGGGCCAATTTTGACCCCAGGGAAATAATTTGAACAATCTCTGTAGAGTTCCACTAGAGGGTGCTAAATGCCAAATATCTAAGCTCTAGGCCTTGTGGTTTCAGACAAGAAGATTTTTAAAGTTTTTCCTATATAAGTCTATATAAAATGAAGTGACCCCTGGGGCGGGGCCAATTTTGACCCCAGGGAAATAATTTGAACAATCTTTGTAGAGTTCCACTAGAGGATGCTAAATGCCAAATATCTAAGCTCTAGGCCTTGTGGTTTCAGACAAGAAGATTTTTAAAGTTTTTCCTATACAAGTCTATGTAAAATGAAGTGACCCCTGGGGCGGGGCCAATTTTGACCCCAGGGAAATAATTTGAACAATCTTTGTAGAGCTCCACTAGAGGATGCTTAATGCCAAATATCTAAGCTCTAGGCCTTGTGGTTTCAGACAAGAAGATTTTTAAAGTTTTTCCTTTCGGTTGCCATGGCAACCAGAGTTCTGCATGGAATTGATTTCTTTGAAAAACTTTGAAAGAGCTTCATGCAAGGAACATACGTGGCAAGTTTCATCAAAATTGGCCAAGCCGTTTCAGAGAAGAAGTCGATTGAAGCAATTGTTGACGACGCACGACGGACGACGCACGACGGACGACGCACGACGGACATCAGGCGGTCACAAAAGCTCACCTTGTCACTACGTGACAGGTGAGCTAAAAATGCATATATTTAAAGGATTAAAACTCAGCTGCGCTATAAGCTTAACCCTTTACTCCATATATTTACACCTTGTGACAAGTGTAGATCCTGATCAGCCGACACATCTGTTTCATCTTATCAGGATCTGCACTGTTCACTTTTTGGTCAGAAATAACCTAACATATATACACCAAAAAGCAAACAGTTCAGATCCTGATTAGATGGTACAAATGTGCCAGCAGATCTGTATCTACACTGATTGCCCATGGAGTACAGGGTTAACAACTAAACAGAATAGAAGCAGTTTGTACCTGAATGTATTGTTGTCATCATCTCTGGCCACATGGAGGTGTTTAGCCCCGGTCTGGTCATGTCTCAGAGCTACTGTTGTCAGGAACAGTTCCGGCACCTCTTCCACCTATCAAATATGAAATACTTATAAGCATAAACCTCACCACTCTATAGTCCATAGCATTTCGAGAGAGGCACCATCAGAATGCTTTATAGAAGTAGAGTCGAACTTTGATGGCTTGAAACCCATTCACTCAACATCAACCTTCTCTCAACAGTTTGTCAGGTCCTGAACTAGAACACTATATAATTATATTATTCTACCTCCGATCACTCACACTACAAACAACAGGAACAGTTGAACACCAATCCGGGTCCCGGCTGTTAAGTTTCAATGTTTTTTACACACCTTGATTCAAACAGACAGTTACTGGTTATCATCAAAGGTGCAAACAAAGGCCAATTAGGACATGCAATGTTTAATTAAGTTTTGTAAATAACAAATTAAAGACTCAAACAATATTGGCTAGTCCTATGGAGTTCCACTCATCAAAGTTCGACTGTCGTTGCATCAAAGTGTTATAAATGTCATTTAGGCTAGTTATATTAAGCATTAAGGTTAAACACTACTTCAAAAATACTGACACATGTTTAAAATTTCCTTATAAAAATATGGCAGCACTGATTCAATAAATGCTCATCATCAATTAGTATGCAGTCCATGGTCAAACCATGGCGAAGACAAATGTCTCTGATTACTTTGTCCACGACTTGGACTTTATTTCTACCTGAGAATTATCTTGAGTTACTGAAGGAATAATGGTGAAAAATCAGTGACACAAAAATGTGGCAAAGGATACTAATAGTAATAACTGGAAGCAAAATAAAAAACCCTTTTGCACTAACCTTGTGTACAGTGTATCCATGCAGCTTGGATCCTGGTAGTAGAGCTCTGGCTGCATCCTGAGCTGAGCTCTGAACATTCCCTTTGGCAAGTGTAGATTTAAGCTTACCCCCAATACAATACAACCTATACAAAATAACAACATGAAATCATTCACAAGCATGTTAGAATTTATAAAACCTTTGTTACACACAAGAAGTTTATCAGGTCATGACATGTCACCAGCCAAATATAAAACTTCCTGATTCTTCAACCGATGAGCTTTTATACTATGTGCATTTAGTGTAGAGCAAGATTATCCTTCACATTCATGCAGCTGGACCTGGATCTAAACTGTTTGCTCTTTGGTATAAAAAACCTTGACTCCAAAGTGACTTTACTTTGTGATCCACGAGCTGTGACATTCTGAAGAAGTTCACTATTATAATCCTAAATAGGTGAAGTGTGTCAATTTTTAGAGTTTACTTTTCAAAGTTTCTTTACCTTTTAGGTTAAAGCTGCTTATAAGCTGTGTAAAGCAGTTGATATTTTTAGCAGGGTACATATTATAGCTCAGTGGTTAAAAGAAGTCATGTTATGCAAAAGATTGCGAGTTCAAATCTGATGAGTTACCTTTTGATATTTTATCTTTCTTTGCAATGTATAGTTTTAATTCAATTCATATTATCTGTTTTTATTTATTTCAGTTGCTATATTTTTTTCTTTTCACTGTCCTTATATTTCTTCATGTCTTCATTCCATTTATACAACTGTCTATTTCTTAGCAGACATCCGAGAGCCTTTTACTAAGTTCCGTTTTAAATTGCCACCTGACTACAATTAGCGGACCTGTTTAACAATTGGCAGTATCTTGTAAATTTTAAAATATGTATGTACCCCGATGTTAATTTTGATGCTAGTTTACAGTAGTTTCAAATTTTTCACTCTGTTAAACAATCTAAAAGTAATCATAGATCAAAGAGATAGATGTCATCCAGGTGAAGGTTTAGTTTTTTGTGTAAAAGTTGTGCTCTAGCCAGCGTGTCACTGACCACTTTCGGGTAATCTCTTATAAACAGGAAGTCTGAGTGTGTAGTAAAATCATTATTGCTTTCAATTCATAGTTAGTGAATTTTTGAAATCATTTCTTCATAATTCTGCAATAAAAAACAACAACAGTGATTCTGCTTGTAAATCCAGCGACCTGGAGCAGTGTTGAACAACTGGTAGCCCAACTTATTGTACGCATAATAGGCCTTATCTAGATATGAGTGTAATGCTATATATATAGCAATAACAGACCATTTTTTTGTCTTTCACAAAATGACAGGTGTTATACATCATTGGAAAGATCTATTCAAGAGAAATGCAAAACCATTTTGAAATATCTCTTCTATATATGAAGCTACATGACATTTTGTATGACCACCGTCCATATACATATATATCAAAGGTAGCGCACAATAACATTCAGTAACAAAAAATTCAAACTCATTTTTTTTCTTTCATAAAATGGCACATGTTATAAATCATTGGAAAGAACTATTGAAGGGAAATGCAAAACTGTAAAGCAATTTCAAATATCTCTTCTATATTTGAAGATACATGACATTTTGTATGACCACCTCCATATGAAAAGTAGCGCACAATCACATTCTGTCACAAAAAAATCAAACTCCAGTGTTTCTTACTTCAATATTCAAAAGTCATTTTAGGATTTATATTTACTTATTGTTATCAGTTACATTTTCTTTAACAAATATCTAATGATCACTTTGATTTTAGTTTAATAGTATATATTTCCAAAAGTATTAGTATCTACTACTACATTAGTGTTATTAGTGTTAGTCTACATTTTGTGATGTCATCCAGAAATATTAACGAAATGTAATTGGATGTCCTAAACAGACATACTTGTGATATTACTTTTCTTATTTATTTATATTAATGGCCTTGTTATGATGCTGGTCAAGGGCTGAGGTGTCACTGTCAAACAAATCCTGGCTTGGATCAAACTGAAGCTCTGAGTCTGAGCTCATCACACTGAAATAAAATTGGTGGGGGTGCTAAATTGGATTTGGATAAAAAATATTTTTGATGCCTTTTGCTTATAAGTAATGAATAATTATAAGTACATTTCTTCGCTCTCTAGAGGCAAAATCATGGGCACCGAAGGTGGCAGACCAAAGCGTCGCGAAAATGGATGACAGATATGATACGTCATAAAATACTACGAAAAACACATTGTGGTGAAATAGACAATCATCAGTATTGATGCTCGCTACTATCTCTACCATTTAGACCTAATAAAATGACTTATAACGTGCAGCACGACTAATTAAAATCGTTTTTTTTTCAATATTTTTTTTTCGTCCAGCGCCAAAGAGCATCCAGGGGAAGTAATTCGTCTGCTACTTGCAATGAAATCTGTTATGGTAGGGGCATCGTAGAGAGAATCGCAAAAAAAGTGCAAGCAATGTCGCAGATGACCTAGTTACTAAAATAAAGGTCTGACATTAAGGTTTTTAATATGATATTTCCTAAGAGGTCCTATTTATAGGTTCCTCCATCATTTTAGGGCAAAATATGGTCTTTTTTCAAACTCGTTTTGCGGCCTTTTTTTTTAAAAAAAAGAAAGGACAAAAAATGCATACCCTTTGGGATACCCCTCAACTGCCAGAAACCAGTGTGTTTTTTGGATGAATCATGGAAAAAAACATTTTTCAACCTATAATAGGATACCATGTGATGCGCAACAGAATAATATGGCAGACCACTATTCTGAAATGCATTGTAATAGTCCTAAATCAGTGGAGTTTTACTTGATGATTATGAACGAAACTTTTATCAAATTTAATATCAAATAAAAATTTAATCTTTATTCTTTCAGGATATTTATACAATTTATAATTTTAACGATCATTTAATGGAGAAAGCAACTGTTGAACAATATAAGGTTATAATGGTTATATATAACAGCCATTTAGAGTATCGATCTGTTGTCATTGCTACTATATACACAAACTTCGATAAAAAGTCAGACAGATGCATCCACCATGATTCAACTTTAAAAGGAAAATCTCTAGGGGGCTAGCTCTTGATATTGGCTTTATTGCACATATTATCAATGAAAATATACCGTCGCTATGCTCTCCAAATGTCTTATTAAAGATTGCACTACAATGGTATAAATTACATAACCGAATACCATTTATCCGAATTCCCCTTCTCTCATCTTACGCAATGTCAAAATTTCAAGGTTATTACCTGGAAAAGTTAGGCTTGTTCGAATGTGTCAATACTTTGTACATCGTTCTTTTGGTGTCAGGCGACGTTTATGACTTCCTAAATCAATTGTTATGGAACTGTCGAAGGTAGATTATCCTAGTAATTTCCCATGGGCGCTGCCATATTTGATACCGGTTAGGTTAGAGACCACTAAATTATTTTCCATAGACTTACATTTTGACTGTTTCACTGCGCATGTCTGTACTTCATCAGACAAGCAGACAGTAGTAAACCAATTTTGTCTGGCGATTATAGTCGCCAGAGAATCCTTAGCGAGCTTCAGTTATCTTTCCTTAAGTTTTAAAATATCCGGTATTCCCCACGCTTTCAAGTAAACAACATTCTGCTGGAGATTAACTAATTAGTGTTAGATTGAAAAATACAACAAACTCAGAGTCATATTACAAGATATTTACCATGATCCCAACAAGGTTGCTGATAGCAATTTGATGCCACTTCACTGTCGGTCACTGATTTATTGCCATACTTATGTTGGAATGCCTAATATACTGAGATATGTCAAACCTTCGAGTTGCACAAATGGTGCACAATGTTTGCCATATAATGTCGTTCATTGCACAGGGGCTTTGAAGACGGACCCCGTTTTTTCCAAATGCCGCCCCCCCCCCCCCCCAAGAAAAAGATGGTCTACACAGGGTCTACACTGGATAAACACATCATTTTTGTTTTGTTTGTTAAATGATGTGTTTATTCAGTGTAGACCCTCATTTTTTGTGGGGGGGGGGGGGCGGGGGCAGCATTTGAAGACAACAGGGTCCGTCTACAAAGCCCCTGTGGTTCATTGCGCTGTTTACACCTTCTAGTTGCTGATTTAATAAAAAGTATAAGATTTACCTCTTCTTTTGTTTATCACAAGTGGTGCATATATACTCTTTGTCCATGACAAGTTTTATCATGAATTATTGTGATGAGCAATAGGCCTAGTTGATAAGAAGCTGGAAAGAAAATTTTAAAATATATACAGAAAGCAAGTGTGACGTCACCCAGCAGCCAATCAGAGGCCTCTAGTTGTTGGTTTACAACAGTCGTTTATTTTGTGATAACGACGGAGAAAGAGTCTAACTTACATTGTAAGTTCTAACCCATTTATAAATTATGGATTTGTTTCAATGATGTTTTGAAAGATAATTGCACATATGCTAAGAGCAATCCAAGATGCACCCTGTGTTCACCGACTTTTTTGCTGACTTACGGGTAAACCGAAAGATAAACTATACAAAGGCCCACCTTTGATAATACCCAAAATTTCTGATAAAACAGGCTTTTAAAACTCAAAATAGATTTTGTAACAAAATACCTATGCCTGCATTTTTAATTAAACTATTAAAGCTTTATAATATCTAACTGTTCCAAGATTGACTAATCCTGTAAGCTTATGAATACACTGTCTATTATCTGTGCTGATGATTTCCCACAGGCTAGTGGTGACTTCCGATACTCTAGCACAGACAGATAAGGATCTGTTCCTGCTTGTTTAGCTTTTGTGAAAAGAGCTTTGATTGTTATAACCGTTTTCCCCTAGACCATTACTTTGGGGATAGCCTGGGCCTGATGTTTTTTGCTCAAATTGGCAAATTGGCAAATTCATGGAATTCTTGTGATGTGTACTGTCGAGCGTTGTTGCTAACGAGTGTTTGCACAATTCCATGACGACTTAAGAAGCTTTTTAATTAATTTTGTCAATGACAGTCGATGATTTTGTGTCAGGTAGCACGCTCACCTCAAAGTATCTACTATAATAGTCTACTTTAAGAGTATAATCAATATGTATTTATCAAGTAAAATACGTCTGTGGCATCAATCTGCCATGGTTTGTCAGGTTTGTCACTGGGCAGCATTACCCAAAATTTCTGATAAAACAGGCTTTTAAAACTCAAAATAGATTTTGTAACAAAATACTTATGCCTGCATTTTTAATTAAACTATTAAAGCTTTATAATATCTAACTGTTCCAAGATTGACTAATCCTGTAAGCTTATGAATACACTGTCTATTATCTGTGCTGATGATTTCCCACAGGCTAGTGGTGACTTCCGATACTCTAGCACAGACAGATAAGGATCTGTTCCTGCTTGTTTAGCTTTTGTGAAAAGAGCTTTGATTGTTATAACCGTTTTCCCCTAGACCATTACTTTGGGGATAGCCTGGGCCTGATGTTTTTTGCTCAAATTGGCAAATTGGCAAATTCATGTAATTCTTGTGATGTGTACTGTCGAGCGTTGTCGCTAACGAGTGTTTGCACAATTCCATGACGACTTAAGAAGCTTTTTAATTAATTTTGTCAATGACAGTCGATGATTTTGTGTCAGGTAGCACGCTCACCTCAAAGTATCTACTATAATAGTCTACTTTAAGAGTATAATCAATATGTATTTATCAAGTAAAATACGTCTGTGGCATCAATCTGCCATGGTCTGTCAGGTATGTCACTGGGCAGCATTGGCTTTTTGCGTTAGCATTCTTGTGCTCCAAGTACAGACTTCCCAAAAGTTGCCAGACTGACGGACCTGTCTGGTAAAATTTGGGCAGGTCTGACATGATTTCTTATGTTATCAGACCGAGTGTCAGACAAAATTTGAACTGCTAATTCCTTTTAATCATGTTACAGTCAGACAGAATTTGTTTCGGTCAGACAGTTGTAAACCAAATTTGTCATTGGTTATTACGCTTCAAAATCATCAATGTAGGTATTCAGTTTCTTTTGTCAGTGTAAGACACATCCCGTGTTGAGAATATTTCTCGGCCTTTTCCCCGATCCACAACATTAGGTAATTGTCTTTGAATTCATTTGATGTCTTATCCCATTGGCCTTCAAATAAAAACTCAGGGCTCAGGATCATAAAACAAAGATTGGATCCCAGTCTCAAATCTCTAGCATCTGATTGGCTGAAATGGCAACCAGCCGCTATTTCAGCCGATCAGATGCTTGAGATTTGAAACTGGTCTCCTGATTTTGGCCACAAAGTGTTCTCTGAAACGCTTAAATGCTGTTGCAAGGTCTCTTGCTGCCCAGTCCATTATGGGGTTGTCCCGAGTTTAATACCATTGTTTTGAAAAGGAATGTTACATTTGTATAGTGTCACAGAAACAAAACAGTCCGAGAGAGAGAGAGAGAGAGAGAGAGAGAGAGAGAGAGAGAGGGAGAGAGAGAGAAAGAGAGGGGGGAGAGAGAGAGAGAGGAGAGAGGGAGAGAGGGAGAGAGAGAGAGAGAGAGAGAGCATGAATATAAAGGATCAAGATTAATTAACACTGTACTACATGATTGTCTATTACGTAAGGTCATCAGAGTTGTCTACCATGTAACATTTAGTTAGATAAATGATATATTAAAATATGTGCAAAGTATATTATTTACGATATTCGTCAAGAATTTGATATTTGGCTCTCAAGGCTCGTAAAATTTCATAGTTTTCCGTCAGACACCATTTTCGTGGTTTCGTGGGTATGTAAATTTGTACATCATGATTTTCTAAACCACGTCTAAGTTAAAATCCTCATTTCGTGGAGGATTCAATTCGTGGATCAATCTGCCACAAAATCAACGAAAATTAGCACCCCGCGAATATTAATGATTTCATAGTTTCTGTTGTATATTGTATTGTTTGAAATAGAATATACTTTACTGCGCATGCTTATATATTTGCCGCTTTAAGTTGTCTGTTAAAGATTCAGTCTTATAATAAAACTCAATGTAGAAACACGCTTGTGTTCGTCTCAATAATCACATTAGTGATTGCCATACCATATCAACAACAATACAACATGGTGTCAGAAATTAACTTTGCTTGTGAATAACTGGATAACATTCATTGACTTATTAACATTGTTTAACCATTTACAAAATTACCATGGAATTATGTGGAATTCCTCCACCGCACATAAACTGGGACACGTCAAACCTACCAGAAGAGTGGGACAGATTTCAAACTTATGGAACTTATATTTAGTGGGCCACTGAAAAGCAAATCTGAAGAAGAGAAAACTTCGTTCCTATTGCTATGGGTCGGTCAAACTTGCCGACAAATCTACAAAACGTGGATACTCACAAGTGACGAGTCCAAAAAACTGAAGACGTATTATGACAAATTCAAGAAACATTTGCAGCCCAAACTTAATCCAATATTTGGGAGATATTGTTTTAACAATGAAGTGCAAGGCTCAGACAGCATTGATGCATTCGTGACTCGTCTGAAGATTAAAGCACGTGATTGCAATTTCCGGATCGGTGAAATTGACATATCAGAAGATATGATTAGAGACCGGATAGTCTTCGGTTGCTCAAGCTCGAAGGTCCGAGAGAAACTTATCAACGAGGGTGAAAAACTCACAATGGACAAAGCCATACAAATAGTCCAGAACTACGAATACTGTCAAAAACAGCTTAATCAAATGTCAGTATCCAGTAACAATATTGATGCGGTTAACAAAAGGGCGCAGCAAGGAGCGCGTCCCAAAGAGAGTCGCCAGCAAAGGAACCAACACACGCCAGCCAAAAGCACTTCGGGATCCAAAACACAAGGCTACGAATTACACAGTAATCGAAACAAGTGTGGAAATTGCGGGACATTTCACGCAAGGAGACAGTGTCCAGCTTACGATAAAAACTGTTACAAATGTGGAAAACGAAATCACTTCCAAAAACTATGTCGTTCAAAGGATTTTTATGAGATTGACTATAGTGATGCCAATAGCGCACGTGATTATCACGGATAAAATCGACAGTCGAACGACAGCAGCCACCCGGAATATTGCATTGACATGGTGAGCGCTTTTTCACATTCTCCAGACCGTGCATTTGTAAACATTCAGATAGGCCCCTCCCAGGTCCCCATCAAATTTAAAATTGACACCGGAAGCGCAGTAAACATCCTTCCGAACTCAACTTTTCATTCACTGGCATTACATATCTCATTAGATGCCTGATTGCAAACTTACCTCGTACTCGGGTGACGCAATACGAGTACTTGGAAAGGTCAATTTGCCATGTCTGTTCAATGGCAAATCAATCACTTCATGTTTTTACATCTTAGAAAATTCAGCCACACCTCTGATTGGTTTACAATCTTCCATAGATCTCGATCTGATCAAATTGACATATTCGATTGAGAATTGTCCGCCGAGACATACATATCCCATGAGCAAAGAGTCAGTCCTCAATGAATTTGGAGAGCTGTTTAAAGGAATAGGGGCTATTCCAGGGACATGCCATTTACATCTGAAACCCGATGCAATCCCTGTTGTAAACCCTCCGCGTAGAATACCGGAAGCTCTCAAATTAAGACTTAAGGCCGAACTTAATAACATGGAAAGGGATCAGATAATAACACCGGTATCCGAACCGACTGATTGGGTTAATTCGATAGTTGTCATTGAAAAGCCCAAAACTGGCAAGCTGAGAATATGCTTGGACCCTAAGGCGCTCAATGAATCTATTCGCAGGCCACACTTCCAAATGCCGACTTTGGATGACATAACGTCGCAGCTGGCCGGAGCAAAGGTCTTTAGCATTTTAGACATCACTCATGCGTATTGGAGTGTAAAGCTGGATGAGCAATCTTCATTTCTTACTACATTCAGCACACCGTTCGGTAGATACCGTTATCTCCGACTTCCCTTTGGCATTTCTTCATCAGGTGACATTTTTCAACAAAAATGCAATGAAATATTTGAAGGGCTACCAGGCATACAAAATCTGGTAGATGATATCCTTATTTACGGAGACAGCAGGCAGGCGCATGACCAGCATCTCCGAAACGCGTTGATTCGTGCTCAGGAAAAAGGAATCAGGTTCAATCTTGAAAAATGCATTATAGGTGTGACCGAGGTACCTTTTTTCGGACACATCATAGGCGAAAATGGCCTGAAGCCTGATCCTAGCAAGATTGAAGCAATCACAAAGCTTCCAATACCTGACAGTCGCGCAAAACTAGAGACCTTTTTAGGCCTAGTTAATACTATGTCAAAATTCGCGCCAAATCTCGCGGAAACTACCGCCCCACTTCGTGCCCTTCTAAAAAGGACACAGAGTTCTTTTGGGACGAAACTCAGACTAGAGCATTCGAAAAGGTCAAAACAATAATCACAAACGCTCCAGTTTTAGGTTACTTTGACCCAAACAAACCTCTCGTCCTAGAAACAGACGCTAGCAAAAACGGGATAGGATGCTGCATAATGCAGGGCAGTCGGCCGATAGCTTATGCATCGAAAAGCCTATCAAAATCTGAGATTCTATACGCACAGATAGAAAAGGAGCTCTTAGCGATATTATTTGGATGCAAACGCTTCCATCAGTTTACGTATGGAAGAGAGGTCATTTGCCATTGCGATCATAAGCCAATATCGTCTATCATGAAAAAACCGTTGTCTGCAGCCCCACCGCGTTTGCAAAGAATGTTATTGCAATTGCAAAAATACAACGTCACCGTGCACCACATAAGTGGAAAAGACATACAGGTGAGCGATTGTCTCTCGCGCCAATCCCTTGCGGAAACCAGCCCAACATTAATTGAAGGCCTTGACTTACATGTTCACGCTGTAAAGCAGCATCTATTCTTGACTGACAGGCGATTAAAAATTGTTCAGTCAGCAATTTAATGCGATGCTCAAATGTTAAAGTTAAAACAGGCTATAATTGAAAGATGGCCAGAATCGAGAGCAGGCTGCGTGCCAGAAATAGTTGAATTTTGGAATCATCGCGATGAACTTTCAATAGAGGATAACCTTATATTTAGAGGTCATACTATTGTTATACCAAAATCGCTGAGAAATGAAATGATAAATCAAGTACACACAGGTCACCTCGGAGTTACCAAAACTATAGAACGCGCAAAGGACAGTTTGTTTTGGCCAGGCATGACCAAACAGATTACAGAACATGTGCTTCAATGTTCGGATTGTCTATCGCTTCGCGACTCGAACGCAAAAGAACCAATGATATCGACAGAATTTCCCGACAGGGCATATCAGAAAATTGGCGTTGATCTATTCCACTGATGGAAAAGAATATCTTCTTACAGTCGATTATTACAGCCGATTTTTTGAAGTCGACTATTTACCAGACACGCGTTCTTCCGCAGTTATTCAAAAACTGCAAGTTCATCTGTCACGAAAAGGCATATGTGACATACTCGTGAGCGACAATGGTCCTCAATTTTCGAGCGCGGAGTTTGACCAGTTTGCCAAGTCCTGGGGTTTCGATCACATAACATCATCTCCATTTCATCCCCAAGGAAATGCATTAGCAGAAAAGGGTGTGGGCATTGCAAAAAAGCTCATGAAAAAAGCTAAGAATACTGGTCAGAGTCCATATTTGGCATTTTTGGAATACAGAAATACACCCCTTGAGTGCGGATACACACCCGCTCAGCTTCGTTTTAGCAGAAGAACGAAGTCAGTAGTTCCCATTTCAAATAAAGCTCTTCAACCCAAGCTCGTCAATCAAAAAGTTGTTAAGGAAAAAATGCAGACATCTAAAAACAAACAAAAAAGTAATTATGACACAAAATGCTGATCACTTAAACCTCTATCAGAAAATGACGCAGTTAGAGTGCAATTTGGAAGGTCATGGAAACCTGCCAAAGTTAGTACATCATGATAACAGGTCGTATACAGTACAGGATGGTGGCATTTACCGCCGAAACCGAAGGTTACTGCACCAAGTTAAAGAAAACGTCTCAGATATAGACCCATCCAGTGCCAACATTTAGGCAGATCAATTTCAAACCAACAATGATCCCCCATTGAACATGAATTCGCCTGAAACAAACATGAAATCAAATGGCCCTGGTCCTTATATAACACGGTCTGGAAGAGCTGTGAAAGAAAATCAGCGCTATGCAAGTGATCAGTGGGTTAAATGAAAATTAACTTAATGTTATATAAAGTGACGGTGCAACTTACTGATATCTCTGAATTACTCTATGAAAGAGAGACATTTTGTTTTATGCAAACCTAAAGATTATTATTATTTTGCAAGTGACAGCTTTAGAACTTATACAGATATTTCATATATTTCAGCTTTCATTTTCATGCAGAGGGAAATGTTGTATATTGTATTGTTTGAAATAGAATATACTTTACTGCGCATGCTTATATATTTGCCGCTTTAAGTTGTCTGTTAAAGATTCAGTCTTATAATAAAACTCAATGTAGAAACACGCTTGTGTTCGTCTCAATAATCACATTAGTGATTGCCATACCATAACAACAACAATACACACTGATGTACATCGTCCACAGGATATAGCGCTTCAAAACAACGAAAACGAAAGTAGAATGGACAAGGTCGCGTTTACCCAAGGTAATGTTTCAACTTATTTCTCCATCAATACGTTATTGATTTCTCTAACGTGAACATATTTTTGAAGCCAAATATGTCTTGTTTTTAAAGCAGTATTTGATTTTTCTGCACGTTGGTCAGTATTTGTTAAATTTGCGAGTAAGTGTAGCCTCGTAGTTGACATTTGCAAACAATGTTGATATTTTCCAATAATCAAACCCAAATCGCATTTGTTTTCTGAAAATCAGTATAAAATGATAAAATACGGACTTTCCCCCACTTGTATCAAAGCCGTCATCCACCAACTCGGGCAACTTTTAACAAAATTTGCGAAAAACGACCATGCTTTGTGTACAGAGTCTAGCAACAAAAACACATTTAAATGAACGGGGTGTAGATATCCAATGAACAGGGTTTAGTAGTATGTGTACGGTGTGTAGTAGTCAAATCATTTTATAGATAAATCTTGTATATTTGTTTTATTTGGAAATGCTATCATTTCAGACTTAATCATGGACAAATTGGATGATGAAGATGAGTTATTTGGTAAGTAGTCTCTCTAGTTACTGCTTTGAACGCACACTTACATCAGTATGCGGCAACTATACTCAACAAAAATAGAAACCTGACACTTTATATTTGGTGTATTTTCCTGGAATCAGATTTAAAGCTAATTGAATTGTGGTATGTAATAAAAATTGTGCATGTTTTGAACTTAATTATGCATTTTGATATTTTTGGTGCATGAAACAAGTGATTCAGTGGTTATTTTCTTTTGGATGGTGCAAAAATATATAGATTTTGAATATGCACCTCATACTTATTCAAAGTTACAGTGTCAGGTTTCTTTTTTTTGTTGAGTATATGTTTAATATTTTGTTGTCGCACCATCACAACCAAAAGCAGAATTGTGTCAGTTGATATTTATACGTATAAAAAGTGAAGAGTCTTCATAGAAATTCGGCGAATGGAAACGTTCGAATGCGTGGATAAATAAACTTTCCAACACACAAGACATGTAGATGCTCGATCAGACACTTAAAAGACTGCATACGAGAGTAATTTTTAAAGTAATGCATTAGCACATGTCCTACATAAAAACATTTTAGTCGCCATACTTAAGTTTTGTTATAGTCATTGTCAAAAAAAAAGATATCGTAATTCTCTTAATACAATAATTGGCATACGTTGTTTTTGCTTAGTACAAAATGTTATTATTGTATTGTTTACGCCTGAAAAAATGTTATTAAATTAAGTAATATACTCTATAATGTGGCAATTCTTGATATGCATATTTCAGGTTGTTTTTTTACTAATGGGATATGATTTTTTCCGGGATGGACTACTTAATCCTCTGAATTTTTTAAAAACGGTTTCAGAAGATTGATTGCTTATTGTAACGATTATTATCTTATATAATTGCAGATGGAACTGTCCTGTCGATCAATGGATTTGTCACAACAAATTATCAGTTTCTAGTTGCAATGACTGCGGCAAATCATTTACGGGTCATTACTCATTGAGAAGACATATGCTTGTTTTTTGGAAAAAATGCTAACTCAGAATTTCATTGTGACCTGTGCGCAGTGGACTTCAAAACAAAGGAATACTTGAGGGCACATAAAAGAGGAAAGCATCAAGCGCCGAGGTACATGTGCGGGAACTGCGGAAAAGCATTCGCATGGCGATCGTCACTTGCAATGCACAAAAAGAAATGCAGATGATTGAAACAATAGTTTTAAAGTTAACATTTAAACGTTTACATTAGTCTTTAAATACACCAGGTAAACACCGCATCTTTCATCTAAAAGTGATGTTATGAAACAGAGGCATGCTTACTTCGGTGCTGGAGGCATCGATATAGTAAGGACATAAACTTGAGGTCATTTCTTTTTTTTTCAAGAAAACATTATCCGTTTTCAAAAAAAAGAATGTCATTCGAGGTAGGTATGATTGAACCTCATGCTCGATGTCATCTGGAAATATCTGAGGAAAATGACATCGAACGTGATGTTCAAACATATCTACGTGAAATGATTTTTTTTAAAGCGAGTATGGTTTTTATGAAAGAAAAAGAAATGGCCTCACGTTTGTGTCCTTACTATATCGATGCCTCCAGCACCGAAGTCAGCATGCCTCTGTTTCATAACATCACTTTTTGGTGAAGGATGCAGTGTTTACCAGGTGTGTTTAACTTTTTACATACATGTATCATCTTTTGTGATAAGCTACGTTTTTATTGTGTGTTTTATAGAATGCACACCGTGCCTTCGTGTATTGATGTTAATTATGAAAAACTTTTATCGTTTTTTTCTATTCGTATATATGTGTGTCTTATATAAAGACTTTAAAAGTGTTTTGTTAGTTTCTTGCAAAGTGCCAGTAACGAATCAAACTCAAATAACTTGAATTAAAACTTGGTTAGAAAATGGTCATAGTTAGTTTAGTATTATTTTTTATATATACCGTTTGTTAACAGTTTATTAGCACGAGTGCATGTATTTGGGATAATCCGGGATTCAAGCCCGTATCCATCATAAAATATAGTGAAATCGTATACAGTATGGCTCAATTTGATGAAAACTTACAGAGATGTACAATCAAAAATACTTCAAGAGCTGCAAGTTGACTATTAAGCTCAACAGGTAATATAATTCGTTCAATCCCGAAAAAAAATTGTTTGGCGAAATATTAATTTGGGCAGAAATTTTACCGCACTATCGTTGCAAAATTCGATATGTTTTATTATTATTATGTTATACTTTAACACTATTGTCTACTTTAACTGACTATATGTAACGAAAATAATTTGTTTGTACCGACGAATTTATTTGGAAACAACGTAACTGATACTAAATTCATAGGGCTATGTGTTTTACAACGCTAGAGATCAGTGCCAGTAACGTTCAGTTTAGTCAATTGAAGCTGAAATCGTCCCATTCCAGGTTATCGTTTCATGAATATTTTCATTCGTGACTCAGATGTATCGCAAAAGGAATGTAAAAGCATGTAAGTAGTTGGAATCTATACCTAACAAACAGAGTAGGGACAAGTATACAAAATCACAAAAACAATCCAAAAATAAAACTTCTTCATGATCATATTATTACCACGTTTTATTTATTATTTACGCATATTTATTAATAAAGATTCCGTTTTACACTACTATTAATCAACATTGAAGTTTCCGTTTATCTCTGAATCAATCTGCCGTTATCCGATGTTTACAACGATGGTACTGATTTATGCATTGATTTTGTCCGTGTACTCATTATTGTATAATAAAAGCTTTATTTTTTTTGTCCGTGTACTCATTGTTGTATAATAAAAGCTTTAAACTTTTTGTCCGTGTACTTATCATTGTATAATAAAAGCTTTAATTTTGTTTGTCCTTGGTCCGTGTACTCATCATTATATAATAAAAGCTTTAAATTTTATCGAACTATGTTTGCTCTGCGGTCTGCCAATAATTTGCTATGGTCCTCTCGGAAATGCTTGCGAATACCCCGAGCACCTCTTGCTGCATCGTCTGGACCCGATATTGTCACTAACTTTTTGTGAGCTTTTCGCTTTGCCCGTCTGTTCGTGTCGAACATGTGATTTCTAAAATTTAAAAATGGAATATGCTAACAAACATTTAATAATAATAATCGAAATATTAACAAAAACGGCCCCTTTAAACATTTAATCCTTATATTCGCGTTTTACGCATGTGCCACCAGTGTAGATCTAGATCAGTCGGCACATCCGTGCCGTATGATATGGATCGGCCGTGTTCGCGTTCAGGTCAGATATAACCTAATAAATCAGAAAGCGAACAGTGCAGATCCTGATCAGACGGAACGGATGTGCCGGCTGATCTGGATCTACACTGATGGCCCAAGCCATAAAGGCATCTATGGAGTAAAGGTTAAGACATTGAATATTATGTTCGTATATTTATAAGAAAAAAATTCCCGAAATCGCAGTTATCTGTCTTTACTTGTAGGTTTGTTTAAAACCTCTAGTGAATTATGTTTCACAAAAACGATTTAAAATAGTGTATTTTCTGCAAACCACCCTGTATTTGTTTTAGAACCTATCTTAATTTTGCTTAGGTAACAAACAACGTGAATGTACTTACTTCAAGATAATTTCTTCGACCATGTGAGGATACTGGCATGGATATTGGCGAATAATCGCCATCACTCTCCGCAATCAGCTCATTGATAGGGTAAACCTTCTGCTTGGAGATGGTCATATGAAATGGCCGGTGCGGTTGAAGTCTGGTCTTCAAAAGTTGGCAAGCAATTTCCAGTGCCTGCGGTACCTCCTCCGCTCTGATAACACCCGTACCTTTAAATTGAAACAATACGTTCCATGTTTTGTATCTATGACGTTTACACGTTTAATCAGTGTATAGAAATTTATTTTTGCAGAGAATAGCATTCGTTTACCTACTACACCCCGTACACTCGCAAACAATTTTCCATCTGCACCCCGTACATAACTGTGCTAGACACTGTACACAAAGCATGGTCGTTTTTCGCAAATTTTGTGAAAAGTAGCGCGAGTTGGTAAATGGCAGCTATAATACAAGTGGGAGAAAGTCTATATTTTATAATTCCAGACGGATTTTGAGATAGCAAATGCGTTTTGGGTTTGATTATTAGAAAATACCAACATATTTCGCAAATGCCAACAACCAGGCTACACTTCCTCGCAAATTTAACAAAAACTACCCAACGTGCAGAAAAAAATCAAATACTTCTTTCGAAACCAGACCTATTTAGCTTCACAAATTTGTTTACTTTAGAGAAATCGATAAATTATTGATGGAGAAATAAGTTGAAACATTACCTTTCGTAAACGCGACCTTATCCATTCTACTTTCGTTTTCGTTGTTTTGAGGCGCTATATCCTGTGGACGATGTACAACAGTTTCTGAATCTGAAATAACAAAATCTACCACGGTAGGCATATACAAATGGGTCGGCAATATTGCAACACAAGTTTTAGCTTTCCAAAAAGCTATTCGGTCATTAGCAGAAAAATAAACAGAATAGGTGTATTCGTGCTTGCATTTACCTTTTGACCAATGGAAGTCAAGGCTATGTCCAGCTTTCTGTCGATCAATGTCACGTAGATTGTATCTGACAAACGATTTGTGAATTTAGTTGTCCATTGCTGTTACTCTAAAGCTTGAAAACAAAAGTTGTACGGCTGATGTTTGATTTTTTGAAAAATGAACAAGACGTGTACCGGCAAAAGACATTAATGTAAAAGATGTTTCTAGTAGACGTAATTTAACACTGAGCAGTATTCGTTACCAACATTCATAAAATGTAGTTTTAGTTGAGTCTGCAGATCTGGTCAAACTTGAAGTTGATGAGCGTTAGAAGAAGTAAACAATAAATTAGGATGTTGATGCATTTATTATTTTCACTTAAGCTTTATGCTGCTCATACTTTTTGTTTGTGTTATAACGATTTTCTCTGAAACTATTACAGAAACTCGAGAAGCACTATTTGTATTTAAATTAATTTATGAAATTCTCGTTATGCCACTGTTCTGAAAATTATTCTTTACTTTAAAGGATGGTTTTGCATTGCTTGCAGTATATTCAAGTAGATCGCCCTTACATAGTAATGATAGGGCATGCGTTGTCTACCTTACTATACCGAAACCATATCCGTTATATTGCACGTGTATGTGGTAGCAGACATCGGGTTCAGGAGTATCCCCGGAAATCTTTTAAAAGTTAAACTCAATTTGGATTGCGACTGCGGCGAGTCCAATCGTTCACTATTATTTTGACGAATTGGCACTAAACATTAAAGACCAGAATATACTTATTTCAGGTATGAGTTGCTTTGGTAACTTGTTCACGAATTTCAGAGTTCTCATGCAAACGGTTTTTTCTTTTGTTTTAGTATGTGCTTGGTAATTAGAACATGAATTAGACTAAATTGACCTTGCAAAGATTAGAACATCCTTAGCTAAATACATTTCTTCACTAAAATCTAGGAGACAATAAGTATTCCCCCAAAATTCATTTTTGAAATTTTAGCCAGTTTTTGCCTTTTGCAATGTTTGCGACCCCTTAAAATAGATGAACAGGTAACTTTGGAAACCACCGAACACGACAAATGTGAAAATATTGCAAGCTCGGTTTGACTGAGACTGTTTAAGACTTTTTAGCAAAAAACATAAAATACCGAACCGTAATCAGTGCTCCAGCCTGGATTTCAAAAGGACAGGGAAATAGATAGATCTAAAAAAAACAGGACAGTCTTTGCGCAACAAGCTCAAAATTAGGCACTGGTATGCAAATCTTTGAGAAAGAGCATTGTATATAAATGTCCCTCTGATTGAATAATTGCAAATAAAAGATAAAATGAAATGCAATGAAGACATGAAAAGTCATCCAACCAACTAGTTTGAAACGCTCGCAGCTCGGGTTTTAACATTCACAATTCTGAGGTTGATTAGCTGATCGCAACTAGTTATGGATTGAAATAATTTTTAAACATATTTGACTTACGAAGTACTTGTTAATATATAACACCAAAAACTGAGTACACATGTCGCCTTTTATCATATTGATATTGATATAAGACAAAAACAAAAAACAAACTCATTATTGATACTACCCTGGCACTCTGAACGTGTAATCATAAAGTGCAATTAACCTCCTGTGGCCATCCTATTCGTTAATCTCCGACGTTCGTAGCTAATAATACGTATCGATGACTGTCTTTTAGCGTACCACCGCCCCATTATCTACGCTTACATGTATGATTTTAGATAAAAAATATTGTCAATGCTGATCTCCAATGTTAAATAATTGTCATTTCACGTTCGCTTAACCTCCGGTTATTTCTGAGAACAATCACAAAATTGCACTGGATATCGCAAACAAATCGCAAAATCCCTGACCTCCCTAAGTTTACTTTAAACAATGGTCATCTCACATTCGCTAAAATTATGTTAACTTCTAAGAACATTCACAGCATTTGCACTGGAAATCACAAAAAAAGCAAGATCTCTCTTTACAAGTCAATCTCTCTTAAAAAGTCAATATTTTTTACAATTAAGCAAAGTTCTGAGCATTTGCTTGGTCCTAAATGCTTATTTAAAACCTCTTGTCATATGCTATAAGCCTCCACTATTTCACGACCATATGTTTGGTGATTTATACCACAAGTTAGAAAATTGTTTAATGTGAACGCATGGGTAGAAGTTTTCATCAATTTTCAAAGCGTACGCAGTGACAGGAGTTTTTTTTTTGAGACCCGCAGTATTTCATATAAAACATGGCATACACCTGTATTGACATCATTAAAACAAACAAAACAAAAAAACTACAACAAGAAAATGTGCAAGAACCTGTAATATATTACATGTTGAAGTTCTAAATAAATAGCAATACCAACATTCTAACGAAATTGTTGACGATCAGAATAGTAATTATAATCCGTTCGATTACCTGTCAGGCTGCTGTTGCAAAATGATAAGATTTATCACCAGCTTTAATGCATTACTTAAAAAACCCGGAAATATATATATTAGTAAACTTATTTTGTATGACATGAAATAAAATTTAAGCGATTTTATTTCAAAGCGACTTAAAGTTTTAACTTCAGTGCCATGTTTTTTTTGTTAAAGGTTATGCTAATGACCGACTAGCTTTTTGTAAACTTTTGTTGACAGACAGCATTTCCCGCCAAAGTCGGATATTCGTCAGTCTCTAAGAAAAACATAAACGTTGTCTTGCTTTGACGAACAAAATCAAGATAACTTAACGAATCTATTTCATATATGGCATCATCCTGAACAGCTGTTTGATTCAAATAAAGGATCAGTTCAACTTATGAGCAACTAAAAACTTTGCTATAAAGGTTTGCATCACGTGACTTTCTAAATAAGGACGCATACCATTATTTCTATACGCTGTAGAAAATACAACATACGTATGTTTACATAATTTATTATGTCGTTATAGATCAGCTCAATTTCTGATTTGCCTTAACTACAATTTTCAAATATTGTTTCATCAACATTTAAAAGACAATTAAATTGAGTATACAAGTAACAATATTATAAAGAATAAAGTCTTTTCCGGTATACATCTTCTCTATATATAAAGCAATCAAACATCAGCCTCTACACTATCTTTTCGCATGCGTAAACAGGTGGCATAGTCTAAACTATGCGTTCCGTCGGGTACGTGATATCACTGTTAACCGGTGTTCAGGCTAAAGATCTCAAGTTTGGTCGATTATAATATGTCGGTCATTAGGATGACCGACAATAAAAGTTTTGATGTGTTTAATGAACAAATAGTGTAAACAGCAACCGAACACGACATATAAAATATTGCAGGCTCGGTTTGATTGAGCCAGTTCATGGACAGTAATAGAAATGCATACTATTGCCCACGCCGCCTAGGTCCCGGGTTGAGCGCAACATAATGAATTAAGGGCTTGCCACACTCCTCCCAGTCATGTTCATGTTCATCGATAAAAAGAAAATTATCAAAATATCAATAATGGCAAAATGCCGTTCAATGAAACTTTGCACAAATGAATGTTACTAATGTATCTTGATTTTGCATACAGTAAGACACGTTAGAATAGTAAAGACAACAAGCTAGACCTAAAAAATTCCTTAAAATTCTATTTACATAAATTCACAAAAAACTAAGCGATACAAAACATAATTATAAATTCCCACGTGAGTGCAATGTTACTGATAAGAAAATGTTGTGTAAAAAGCGTTCAACTACTAAAAGAGAAATCAGTGATTGTCATCCGTTTACGCGACCAGGAAGCGACCAGAAAATTGAAGGTCAAACACACTTTTCCTAATATCTCGTAAAGTTTACATATGTTAGTCACGAGGACACAATTAGTTATTTTCGTTAAAATTGATACCTGGTAGAAATGTTGAAGTCTGAAAGTGTTTTTCGTGTAAATGTCATAGGTTTCTCATTCCACTCCTAAATCAATACAAAATTAGATATCTAAATGCAATTAATTACACACAGTCCATGCTGCGTGAAATTTAAAAGCAGTTTTATTTTCTAGGAATGAGACAATATTCCTCAGAATATTATATATCTTTGTTTAAGGGTTTCTTCAGCAACAGCAATAAACCATGCGCATATATGAACCTTGAGATTTTGGCAAAATCTTGGTCGTTAATATGGTCCAATTTTTTAGATATGGCTAGAAGGAGCTGACCGGTTGGTGAATAATAAGTTCTAGGGATGTCCAAATAGCACTTAGTATTAAAAGTAAAATACAATTAAGTTGCCTTGGTGAATTATCCAACACTCGACAAGCACACTAAATAAGTGAACATGTAAACTGTGACCGGGCACCAAGGTTAGATACTGAGCTTGGAAACAAGTGTCTGATCTAAGCATTCTTATTAGCTGAAACAAAGACCTATATATTACATATATATATTTATATAAATAGGATTTTGGCTGAAATTGAGCACAGTCTAAGAACTGACCAATTATGAGATCTGAGAATGGTTTTCGTTCTCAATTTATAATCTTGGGACCAGAGCACATGGAGTTGAATTAGAAAGATGACGGGAATAATACGGAATCAGGAATTTCAGTCAGTAGTCGATTTACAGTGGATAAACAATACACGTGCAGACAACATTACGTCAGCATCGGCAGTTCTAATACAGTTTACGGTGTTCCTTTTGGGAATTTATTGTTTCGATCGACCTCTTGGGCTTGGCGAGACCACAAAACACCATGCGAGGTCGCGTAACAACGATGCGAAATAGCGAAACAACTATGCGAAATCGCGAAAACACGTTGCATGGTCGAGAAAGTACGATATGAGGGAGTGTTATTAATATAGCGCCTTCGCATCTTCCTTTCGCGATCTTACATCGTTGTTTCGCGATCTCGCGTCGTTGTTTCGCGCCCTCGCATCGTGTTTTCGCGTTTTCGTGGTCTGTTTATGTTCTGTCTATGTAATCATATAGAATTGATGACAAAGTAGATCTTTGGGTGACTGTTTATATAATAGCAATATTTCTATGGATACATTTTTTTTTGGCCTGTTACTACTGTACACCTGCTGTCTTCCTTTGGCTGTGCGGGAACATTGGGGAAAATGCTTACATTAACTGTTGAGTTGAAATTAAAATTGTTTGTTCCGAAATTAGGAATTTTGTTAAGAGTTAAAACTGAATAACATATCGTAGGGTTAAATGAAGATATCTAAAAGTGAATTTCTTCGTTTGTTTTTATTTATCCCATATTGAACACCTTATACCGTTGTGACGTTCCATACTCCCAAATATACCTCTCTATTTTGAATATAGCCGAAGGGATACGATCGCATTCGTCTTTGCACGTGATCACAAACACCCAATCATTACATTTTTTTAAATTTCAAACAAGACAGCTGCTGTGTTTTTGTAATTGGAAATTATTTATTTTTCTGGACATTTTAATACTTTTTAGGTAAGTGCACTTTCATTAGATTGTTTTCTTTCATAGCGATACTACGTTTTGATGTGATTTAAGTAAATATGCAAACGATTATATTTTTACCTGTATAAATTATTGCCCCGTTATAACCATATGTATCACCTGATTACCTGATGCACGGGTTATATTTGTTACATGTTTTGACGTGTCATTTGTCAGCTTAAGGTAATTCATTCGTGCACACCATACAATTTTAAGGTATCGCAAACATTGCAAATGGCGAAAACAGGCTAAAATTTCAAAAAATGAATTTTGGGGGAAATTCTTATTGCCACCTAGATTTTAGTAAATAAACAAATGTATTTAGGTATGGATGTAGTAAATGTTTGCAAGCTCAGTTTAGTCTAATTCATGTTCTAATAATTACCAAGCACATACTAAAACAAAAGAAAAACCATTTGCATGAGAACTCTGAAATTCATAAACAATAAACCAAAGCATCTCATACCTGAAATAAGTATATGCTGGTCTACAATGTTTAGTGCCAATTCGTTAAAATAATGTTAGGGTTTTCAAGAAATTCAAGGAAATCTTACTTCCTGGTTCAAAGTGAAAGTAGAAATATATAGAAATCTACTTTCACTTTCAACCAGGAAGTAAGATTTCCTTGAATTTCTTGAAGGAAGTAGTTCCATGTGCAAGCAGCATGATATTGAATTTCTTGACGGAAGTAGTTCCATGTGCAAGCAGCAAGATAAGATTTTTCAGTTAGTTTCGTCATGTTTTGACCATTTTTATCTTTTTATTTTTTACTGCGATTAGGATTTATTGGTGCAAATGTAATTGCTTAATGTATTATTCTTATCGAATCAGTTTAAAATCGTGTCAGTCAGGGATTCTATTGTTAAATTCGGAGTCAAATTTTTCGCCTGTCTGGTTTCAAAACGTTGAGACTGTTAAGTTTGCGCGCTACTAGTTTCTGTATTTACATATTGCATGACTCTTAAATGGTGATTGTTATTTACAGTTATCGCAGCACAGCACCGGCGAGATAGTGAAGTGTATGAGTACCAGTTAACCATTATAATAGAAGAAAAAAGAAGAATAGTTTGAGTATCCTGATATGCAGTGGAGGAACAAGAGCAGCATCTTGGATAGACGTAAGCTACTTATAAGTGTTTCGATTATTTCAGATAGTTTTAGCTTTCTGATGTGCAGTAGTATTTTACACTATTCTGCATCTCATATGTATCAAAACCGTGATTTAAAGCGTTATTATTTTTTTTATACAATTTTATATTTAGAATTAGAATTTTGATCGTGTATCGATCATGTGATGTTAAAAAGCTGAATCCTATTGATTAGATAGGTCATATGACCCGAGCTGTTAGAATTGTACTGTAGCGGAATAGGAAAATTAGTCCGCGAAAGTAGTTCCATGTGTCGATCACCTGATGTTAAAAAGCTAAATCCTATTGGTTAGATAGGTCAAATGACCTAAGCTGTTCTAATTGTACTGAAACGGATAGGAAACTAGTTCCATGCGCAAGCAGCTAGATAAGATTTTTAGTATTTGTCACGTTTTGACCATTTCAATCTTTTATTTTTTACTGGTATTAGGATTAATTAATTAATGCAAAGGTAATTGCTTAATGTAGTATTCTTATCGAATCACTTTAGAATCGTTTTAGTCGGGGTTTCTATTGTTAAATTCCGAGTCACCTATTTCGCCTGTCTGTTTTTTTTTAGTAAAAACTGTTAGTCTGCGCGCTCAGTCTTAAATGGTGTTATTTGCAGTTATCACAGCACAGCACCGGCGAGGGTGAAGTGTAATTGAGTACCAGTTAAACATTATTATAGAAGAATTATATTATGAGAATCCTTTGGTGCAGCGGAGGAACAAGAGCAGCGACCTGGAAAGACGTAAGCTGCTTATAAGTGTTTCGATTGTTTCAGATAGTTTGAGCTTCAGTCAGGGTTTCTATTCTTAAATTCCGAGTCACATTTTCGCCTGTCTGGTTTCAAAAAAAGTTGAGACTGTTTTCGTGCTACTAATTTCTGTATTAACATGTTGCATGATTCCTAAATAATGATTGTTATTTTCAGCTATCACATCACAGCATCGGCGAGTTAGTGAAGTGTATGAATACCAGTTAACCATTATGATAGAATAGATGAAAAGGGAACTTGGAAAGCCACCGAACATGACAAATATGAAAATATTGCAGGCTCGGTTTGATTGGGCCTGTTTAGGGAAATTAATGAAAATGCATATTACTTCCCACGCCGCCTACTCCCACGTTGAGGGCGACTGAATATTTACAGCAATGTGCAGTACAATTTTGATCCATCCGAAACGATGGAATGCATATGGCGGTGAACATGGGACCTTTATTAAAAAGAAAAAGAAGAATAGTTTGACAATTCTGATGTGCAGTGGAGGAACAAGAGCAGCATCTTGGAAAGACGTAAGCTACTTATATAAATGTTTTGATTGTTCCAAATAGTTAGAGTTTCCAGATGTGCAGTAGAGGAGAAGCAGGGTCGAATTTAACAGTTGCCTGCCTCTATTATGTAACAGAAAGTAGTTTTAAGCCTTATTCTATTTATAGAACTTTATATACAGAATTGGAAGATTTTTTTAAATGTACATCATGCGATGTTAAATATCTAAATCCTTTTTGTTAGATAGGTCATATGATCTAAGCTTTTGTCAGTTTTTTTCTTTTGCGATGAAGGGAAATTAGTCCGCGAAAGAAGTTCCAAATTCAAAATTCCAGATAAGATTTTCAGTCAGTGTTTGGTCACGTTTTGACCATTTAAATAGTTGTATTATTCTTCAACTAGGTTGAGGATTTATTGATGCTAAGGTAATTGCTTTCTCGAAACAGTTTAGAATCGATTTCAGTCCATCTTTCTTTTCTATTCCATGTCGCACGTTTTCGCGAGTCTGGTTTCAAAATATTTGACTTTCAGTCTACGCGCTCCCAGTTTCTGTATAAACATCTTGCATGAGTCTTAAAAGGTAATTGGTATTTGCAGTTAAAACAGCACAACACCGTCCATTAAGTGAAACGTATGTGTTTCAGAAACTGAATGATAGCCATAATAATAAAAGAAAAAGATGAAAAAGGAGAAGAAGAATGGTTTAACAATCTTGATGTGCAGTGGAGGAACAAGGGCAGCATCCTGGAAAGACGTAAGTTACTTATAAGTGTTTCGATTGGTTTAGATAGTTTGATCTTCCTGATATGCACTAGAGGTAAAGAAGAGCCGAATTTTACAGTTTAGTGCGTCTCATATGTACCAAGAAGTGGTTGTTTGCCTTACTCTTTTATAGAATTATATAACCAAGAAGTGGTTGTTTGCCTTACTCTTTTATAGAATTATATATACAGAAAAAAGTTTGATCACATGAACATCACGTGTTGTTAAGTAGATAAATCCTATTGGTTAGAATTGTCCTATGATCTGAACTGTTGTCAGTATTTTTTTCCTGCAGCGGGAAAGGAAAGTTAGTCCACGAAAGTAGTTCCAAGTGCAAGTTGCTAGATAAGATTTTCAGTTAGTGTTTGGTCTCGTTTTGACCATTAAAAATAGTTTAAATATATATTTTAATCTAGGATTAGGAATTATTGATGCTTAGGTCATTGCTTAATGTAGTTTTCTTATCGATTTAGTTTAGAATCCGTTTAGTCCTTTATTTCTTTTTGTAAATTCTGAGGCGCACATTTACACGAGTCTGGTTTCGAAAAAGTTGACGTTTAGTCTTGTGTGCTCCCAGTTTCTGTATAAACATCTTGCATGAATCTTGAAAGGTTATTGATATTTGCATTTATAACAGCACAACACCGGCGAGTAAGTGAAATGTATGTGTATCTGAAAACGAATGTTCGCCTTAATTATAGAGGAGAAGAGGAAAGAAAGAAAAGAAAAAAAATAGTTAAAGAATCCTTATGTGCAGTGGAGGAACACGAGCAGCATCCTGGAAAGACGTAAGCGACATATAAATGTTCTGATTGTTTCAAAATGATACTTTTTTGCATCTTATATGTAGCTAAAAGAAACGTGGGTTTATGCCTTATTCTTTTTATTGAATTTTACATACAGAAGTAGAGGTTTGATCACATGTACATCACGTGATGTTAAATAGCCGGATCCTATTTGTTAGAAATGTCATGTGACCTGAGCTGCTGTCTCTTTTTCTGCAGCGGGAAAGGAAAATTAGTCCGTGAAAGTAGTTCCAAGTGCAAGTTGCTAGATAAGATTTTAAGTTATGTTTTGACACGTTTTGACCACTTAAATCTTTTAAAAATATTTACTGGGATGAGGATATATTGATGCTTAAGTAATTGCTAAATGTAGTTTTCTGATCGAATTAGTTTAGAATCGTTTCAGTCGGTTATTTTATTGCAAATTCTGAGCCACATGTTTTTTGTGAGTCTAGTTACAAACAAGTTGACTTTTTGTCTGTGCGTTGTATTAACATCTTGCATGAGTCATAAATTGAGATTGTTTTTTGCAGTTATTTCAGCACAGCAACGGCGAGTTAGTGTGTGTATCAGAAAATGAATGTAAGCCATTATAATAGAAGAAAAAGAAGAAGAAGAGTTGTTCGAGAATCCTGAGAACCCTCGTGTGCAGTGGAGGAACAAGAGCAGCATCCTGGAATGATGTAAGCTACTTTTAAGTTTTTCCATTGAATCGGGTAGTTTAAGCTTCTGATGTGTAGAAGAGGTAAAGCAGAGTTCTGCGTTTTTAATGGAATATTGTTCTTCTTTAGAGTTGTTTGTTGTTCTGTTCACCAAGCTTTGTTTTCCTAGCATCTTTCTGCTAGCAACTTGCCGATGGTAACCGTTGTGTCATGATATATTTTTTCTAATATCTTTATTTGTTTTCTTTCGTTAAGGATTTATTTTCATGTTAACGCTGTTCATGTTTTTAACTGTATTCAATTTGTTAATGTTTTTTTTTCAGATAATAGCTGCAACTGATAAAGGTAGGAAATATTCAGGAAAGTATTTTCTTTTGTTCTTAAAAACTTTTCTATGGGGGGAAACGCATCTTTTTTTCTACTTTTTTTTCATTTTTCGCGTATCTTTGTATACGTTGTTTTTAGAATAATTTTATTTTAACAAAGTTCAGTCTTTTAGTGTTTTCAGATACTAGCTGCAACAGATGCAGAATGAAGAGGCGCACAAAAGGAAAGTATTTTTCTCTTGTTCTTTAAAACTTTTCTATGGGGGTTAACGCATCTTTGTTTTTTTTCTTTTCTTCACATCTTTGTTTACGTGCTTTTTTAAAATTTAATTTCATTTGAACACTGTTCAGTTTTCTTAATGTTTTTTTTCAGATAACATCTGCAACAGTAACAGATAGGAAATACCCAGGAAAGTAATTTTCTTTTGTACTTTAAAACTTTTCTATGGGGGGAAACGCATCTTTGTTTGTTTTCTACTTTTTTCATTGTTTCGATATCTTTGTAAACATTATTTTTTTAATAAATTTCATTTGAATACAGTTCACTCTTTTAGTGTTTTTCAGATACCAGCTGCAACAGATACAGAAAAAAGAGACGCAGAAAAGGAAAGTATTTTTCTCGTGTTCTTTAAAACATTTCTATGTGGGCGGGGGCATATCTATCTTTGTTGTCTGCTTTATTTTCGTTGTTTTCACATCTTTGTTTACATGTTGTTGTTTTTTTTAAATTTCATTTGAACAGTTTTCAGTTTTGTTAATGTTTCTTTGTACAGATACAGGTAGGAAATGCTTAGGCAGGTATTTTCTTTTGTTCTTTTAAACTTTTCTATGTGGCGAAACGCATCTTTGTTTTTTACTTTTTTTTCATTGTTTTGGCATATTTCTTTACATTGTGTTTTTTTCTTTAATATTAATGTCATGTAAATACTGTTCGTTCTTGTTTTCAGATAACAGCTGCAACAGATACAGGTAGGAAATGGTCATAAAAGTATTTTCTTTTGTTCTTTAAAACTTTTCTATTGGGGGAAACGCATCTTTATTTGTTTTCTTCTTTTTCATTGTTTCCATATCTTTGTAAAAGTTGTTTTTAGATTAATTTTATTTTAACAAAGTTCAGTCTTATTGTTTTCAGAAACCAGCTGCAACAGATACAAAAAGAAGAGGCGCCGAAAAGGAAAGTATTTTTCTCTTGTTCTTTAAGACTTTTCTATGGGGGTTAACGCATCTTTGTTTTTTCTTTTTTTCACATCTTTGTTTACATGCTTTTTTAAAATTTAATTTCATTTGAACACTGTTCAGCTTTGTTAAGGTTTTTTTTCAGATAACATCTGCAACAGATACAGGAAGGAAATTTTCAGGAAAGTAAGAGGCGCCGAAAAGGAAAGTATTTTTCTGTTGTTCTTTAAAACTTTTCTATAGGGGGAAACGCATCTTTCATTGTTTTCTACTTTCTTCATTGTTTTGACATCTTTGTTTAAATGATTTTTTAAATAAAACTTCATTTGAACAGTGTTCAGTTTTGTTACTGATTTTGTTTTCAGATAACAGCTGCAACAGATACAGATAGGAAATCTTCAGGAAAGTATTTTCTTTTGTTCTTTTTGTTCTTTCAAACTTTTCTGAGGGGGGGGGGGGGGGTGCGGGCGGGACGCACCTTTATTTGTTTTCTACTTTTTCATTATTTCCATATCTTTGTAAACATTGTTTTTTATATAATTTCATGTTAACACAGTTCAGTCTTTTAGTTTTTTTCAGATACCAGCTGCAACAGATACAGAAAAAGAGGCGCAGAAAAGGAAAGTATTTTTCTCTTGTTCTTTGAAACTTTTCTATGGTGGAAACGCATCTTTTCTTTGTTTTCTACTTTTCTTTCATTGTTTTCACATCTTTGTTTACTTTTTTTTTGTATTTAATTTGAACAGTTTTCAGTTGTGTTAATGTTTCTTTTTGCAGATACCAGCTGCAACAGATACAGAAAAAGAGGAAAGTATTTTCTTTTGTTCTTTAAAACTTTTCTATGGGGTTAAACACATCTTTGTTTGTTTTCTACTCTTTTTTTCATTGTTTTGATATCTTTGTTTACAGGCTTTTTCTAAATTGAATTTCATTTCAACACTGCTCAGCTTTGTTAATGTTTTTATTCCAGATAACAACTGCAACAGATACAGGTAGGAAATGATCAGGAAAGTATTTTCTTTTGTTCTTTAAAACGTTTCTATGGGAGAAACGCATCTTTATTTGTTTTCTTTGTTTTCATTGTTCCAATATCTTTGTAAACATTGTTTTTTAGATAAATTTCATTTTTAACTCAGTTCAGTCTTTTAGTGTTTTTCAGATACCAGCTGCAACAGAAACAGAAAAAAGAGGCGCAGAAAAGGAAAGTATTTCTCTTGTTCTTTAAAACTTTTTTATGTGTGTGGGGGTCATGTCCTTCTTTGTTTTCTACTTTTCTTTCATTGTTTTTACATCTTTGTTTACATGTTTTATTTTAAATTTCATTTGAACAGTTTTCAGTTTTGTTAATGTTTCTTTTTTCAGATAACAGCTGCAACAGATAGAGGTAAGAAATGCTTAAAGTATTTTCTTTTGTTCTTTAAAACTTTTCTATGGGGTTAAACGCATCTTTGTTTGTTTTCCACTCTTTTTTCATTGTTTTGACATCTTTGTTAACAGGCTTTTTTAAAATTCATTTGTATATTGTTCAGCTTTGTCATTTTTTTTTCAGATAACAGCTGAAACAGAATCAGGTAGGAAATGGTCAGAAAAGTATTTTCTTTTGTTCTTTAAAACTTTTCTAGGGGGGGGGGGGCGCGTCTTTATTTGTTTTCTCCTTTTTCTCATTGTTTCCATATCTTTGTAAACATTGTTTTCAGATTAATTTTATTTTAACAAAGTTCAGTCTTTTAGTGTTTTTTCAGATACCAGCTGCAACAGATACAGAAAAAAGAGGCGCAGAAAAGGAAAGTATTTTTCTCTTGTACTTAAACATTTTTATTGGGGGGCATATCCTTCTTTGTTTTCTAGTTTTCTTTCATTGTTTTTACATCTTTGTTTAGTTGTTTTTTTTTATTTCATTTGAACAGTTTTCAGTTTTGTTAATGTTTCTTTTTTCAGATAACAGCTGCAACAGATAGAGGTTGGAAATGCTTAGGAAATTATTTTCTTTTGTTCTTTAAAACTTTTCTATTGGGTTAAACGCATCTTTGTTTGTTTTCTACTCTTTTTTCATTGTTTTGATATCTTTGTTTACAGGCTTTTTTAGATAAATTTCATTTTAACTCAGTTCAGTCTTTTAGTGTTTTTCAGATACCAGCTGCAACAGAAACAGAAAAAAGAGGCGCAGAAAAGGAAAGTATTTTTATCGTCTTCTTTAAACTCTTTTTATGTGTGTGTGTGGGGGGGCATATCCTTCTTTGTTTTCTACTTTTCTTTCATTGTTTTTACATCTTTGTTTACATGTTCTGTTTTTTTTTATTTCATTTGAACAGTTTTCCGTTTTGTTAATGTTTCTTTTTTCAGATAACAGCTGCAACAGATAGAGGTAGGAAATGCTTTAAGTATTTTCTTTTGTTCTTTAAAACCTTTCTATGGGGTTAAACGCATCTTTGTTTCTTTCTACTCTTTTTTCATTGTTTTGACATCTTTGTTAACAGGCTTTTTTAAGATTGAATTTCAACAGAATCAGGTAGGAAATGGTCAGGAAAGTATTTTCTTGTGTTCTTTAAAACGTTTCTATGGGGGGGACGCATCTTTATTTGTTTTCTACTTTTTTTTCATTTGTGTTTTTCAGATTCCAGCTGCAACAGAAAGAAGATGCGCAGAAAAGGAAAGTATTTTTCTGTTGTTCTTTAAAAAATTTTCTATGGGGGAAACGCATCTTAGTTTTCTACCTTTTTTCATTGTTTTGATATCTTTGTTTACATGTTGTTTTTTTAATTTTAATTTCAATTGAAAAGTGTTCAGCTTTGTTAATGTTCTTTTTTCCAGATAACAGCTGCAACAGATACAGGTAGGAAATGGTCAGGAAAGTATTTTCTGTTGTTCTTTAAAACGTTTCTATGGGGGAAACGCATCTTTATTTGTTTTCTACTTTGTTTCATTGTTCCAATATCTTTGTAAACATTGTTTTTTAAGATAAATTTTATTTTAACACAGTTCAGTCTTTTAGTGTTTTTTCAGATACCAGCTGCAACAGATACAGAAAAAAGAGGCGCAGAAAAGGAAAGTATTTTTCTCTTGTTCTTAAACATTTTTATGTGGGGGTCATATCCTTCTTTGTTTTCTACTTTTCTTTCATTAATTTTACATCTTTGTTTACATGTTGTTTTTTTTAAATTTCATTTGAACAGTTTTCCGTTTAGTTAATGTTTCTTTTTTTCAGATAACAGCTGCAACAGATAGAAGTAGGAAATGCTTAGGAAAGTATTTTCTTTTGTTATTATAAACTTTGCTATGGGGTTAAACACATCTTTGTTTGTTTTCCACTATTTTTTCATTGTTTTGATATCTTTGTTTACTGGCTTTTTTTTAAAATTCAATTTCATTTCAACACTGCTCAGCTTTGTTAATGTTTTTTCAGATAACAGCTGCAACAGATACAGGTAGGAAATGATCAGGAAAGTATTTTTTTTTGTTCTTTAAAACGTTTCTATGGGGGAAACGCATCTTTAATTGTTTTCTACTTTGTTTTCATTGTTCCAATATCTTTGTAAACATTGTTTTTTAGATAAATTTCAATTTAACTCAGTTCAGTCTTTTAGTGTTTCTCAGATACCAGCTGCAACAGATACAGAAAAAAGAGGCGCAGAAAAGGAAAGTATTTTTCTCTTGTTCTTTAAAACTCTTTTATGTGTGGGGGGCATATCCTTCTTTGTTTTCTACTTTTCTTTCATTGTTTTTACATCTTTGTTTACATGGTTTTTTTTAAATTTCATTTGAACAGTTTTCAGTTGTGTTAATGTTTCTTTTTTCAGATAAGAGCTGCAACAGATAGAGGTAGGAAATGCTTAGAAAGTATTTTCTTTTGTTCTTTAAAACTTTTCTATGGGGTTAAACGCATCTTTGTTTTTTTTACTCTTTTTTCATTGTTTTGACATCTTTGTTAACAGGCTTTTTAAAATTGAATTTCATTTGTACATTGTTCAGCTTTGTTATTTTTTTCAGATAACAGCTGCAACAGAATCAGGAAGAAAATAGTAAGGAAAGTATTGTCTTTTGTTCTTTAAAACTCTTCTATGGGGGCACGCATCTTTGTTTTCTTTTTTTATTGTTTCCATATCTTTGTAAAAGTTGTTTTTAGATTAATTTTATTTTAACAAAGTTCAGTCTTTTAGTGTTTTTCAGATACCAGCTGCAACAGATACAGAATGAAGAAGCACAGAAAAGGAAAGTATTTTTCTCCTGTTCTTGAAACGCATCTTTTTTTGTTTTCTCCTTTTTTCATTGTTTTGACATCTTTGTTTACGTGTATTTTTAAATTTATTTTTATTTGAACAGTGTTCAGTTTCTTTAATTTCTTTCAGATAACACCTGCAACAGATACAGGTATGAAGTGCCTGGGAAAGTATTTGCTTGTGTTCCATAAAACTTTTCTATGGGAGGAAACGCATCTTTATTTGTTTTCTACTTTTTTTCATTGTTCCCATATCGTTGTAAATGTTGTTTTAAGATTAATTTTATTTTAACAAAGTTCGGTCTTTTAGTGTTTTTCAGAATCCAGCTGCAACAGAAAGATGCGCAGAAAAGGAAAGTATTTTTCTGTTGTTCTTTAAAAAATTTTCTATGGGGGAAACGCATCTTAGTTTTCTACCTTTTTTCATTGTTTTGATATCTTTGTTTACATGTTGTTTTTTTAATTTTAATTTCAATTGAAAAGTGTTCAGCTTTGTTAATGTTCTTTTTTCCAGATAACAGCTGCAACAGATACAGGTAGGAAATGGTCAGGAAAGTATTTTCTGTTGTTCTTTAAAACGTTTCTATGGGGGAAACGCATCTTTATTTGTTTTCTACTTTGTTTCATTGTTCCAATATCTTTGTAAACATTGTTTTTTAAGAAAAATTTCATTTTAACACAGTTCAGTCTTTTAGTGTTTTTTCAGATACCAGCTGCAACAGATACAGAAAAAAGAGGCGCAGAAAAGGAAAGTATTTTTCTCTTGTTCTTAAACTTTTTTATGTGGGGGTCATATCCTTCTTTGTTTTCTACTTTTCTTTCATTGTTTTTACATCTTTGTTTACATGTTGTTTTTTTAAATTTCATTTGAACAGTTTTCCGTTTAGTTAATGTTTCTTTTTTTCAGATAACAGCTGCAACAGATAGAAGTAGGAAATGCTTAGGAAAGTATTTTCTTTTGTTCTTATAAACTTTGCTATGGGGTTAAACGCATCTTTGTTTGTTTTCCACTATTTTTTCATTGTTTTGATATCTTTGTTTACAGGCTTTTTTTTTTAAAATTCAATTTCATTTCAACACTGCTCAGCTTTGTTAATGTTTTTTCAGATAACAGCTGCAACAGATACAGGTAGGAAATGATCAGGAAAGTATTTTCTTTTGTTCTTTAAAACGTTTCTATGGGGGAAACGCATCTTTAATTGTTTTCTACTTTGTTTCATTGTTCCAATATCTTTGTTAACATTGTTTTTTTAGATAAATTTCAATTTAACTCAGTTCAGTCTTTTAGTGTTTTTCAGATACCAGCTGCAACAGATACAGAAAAAAGAGGCGCAGAAAAGGAAAGTATTTTTCTCTTGTTCTTAAACTTTTTTATGTGGGGGCATATCCTTCTTTGTTTTCTACTTTTCTTTCATGTTTTAACATCTTTTTGTACATGTTTTTTTTAAATTTTATTTGAACAGTTTTCAGTTTTGTTAATGTTTCTTTTTTTCAGATAACAGCTGCAACATATAGAAGTAGGAAATGCTTAGGAAAGTATTTTCTTTTGTTCTTTAAAACTTTGCTATGGGGTTAAACGCATCTTTGTTTGTTTTCTACTCTTTTTTCATTGTTTTGATATCTTTGTTTGCATTCTTTTGTTTAAATTGGATTTCATTTCAACACTGCTCAGCTTTGTTAATGTTTTTTCAGATGACAGCTGCAACAGATACAGGTAGGAAATGATCAGGAAAGTATTTTCTTTTGTTCTTTAAAACGTTTCTATGAGGGAAACGCATCTTTAATTGTTTTCTACTTTGTTTTCATTGTTCCAATATCTTTGTTAACATTGTTTTTAGATGAATTTCAATATAACTCAGTTCAGTCTTTTAGTGTTTTTCAGATACCAGCTGCAACAGATACAGATAAAAGAGGCGCAGAAAAGGAAAGTATTTTTCTCTTGTTCTTTAAAACTCTTTTATGTGTGGGGGGCATATCCTTCTTTGTTTTCTACTTTTCTTTCATTGTTTTTACATCTTTGTTTACTTTTTTTTAAATTTCATTTGAACAGTTTTCAGTTGTGTTAATGTTTCTATTTTTAGATAACAGCTGCAACAGATAGAGGTAGGAAATGCTTAGGAAAGTATTTTCTTTTGTTCTTTAAAACTTTTCTATGGGGTAAAACGCATCTTTGTTTGTTTTCTACACTTTTTTCATTGTTCTGACATCTTTGTTAATGTTAACAGGCTTTTTAAAATTGAATTTCATTTGTACATTGTTCAGCTTTGTTACTTTTTTTCAGATAACAGCTGCAACAGAATCAGGAAGGATATGGTCAGGAAAGTATAATCTTTTGTTCTTTAAAACTTTTTAATTGGGGGAACGCATCTTTATTTGTTTTCTACTTTGTTTTCATTGTTTCTATATCTTTGTAAAGGTTGTTTTTAGATTAATTTTATTTTAACAAAGTTCAGTCTTTTAGTGTTTTTCAGATACCAGCTGCAACAGATACAGAAAGAAGAAGCACAGAAAAGGAAAGTATTTTTTTCTTGTTCTTGAAACTTATCTTTCTTTGTTTTCTCCTTTGTTCATTTGTTTGACATCTTTGTTTTCATGTTTTTTTTAAATTTATTTTTATTTGAACACTGTTCAGTTTCGTTAATTTCTTTCAGATAACACCTGCAACAGATACAGGTATGAAATTCCCGGGAAAGTATTTGCTTGTGTTCTATAAAACTTTTCTATGGGAGGAAACGGATCTTTATTTGTTTTCTACTTTTTTCATTGTTCCATATCTTTGTACATGTTGTTTTAAGATTAATTTTATTTTAACAAAGTTCAGTCTTTTAGTGTTTTTTTCAGATTCCAGCTGCAACAGAAAGAAGATGCGCAGAAAAGGAAAGTATTTTTCTGTTGTTCTTTAAATTTTTTCTATGGGGGAAACGCATCTTTGTTTGTTTTCTACTTTTTTTCTTTGCTTTGATATCTTTGATTATATGTTGTTGTTTTTTTTACTTTAATTTCAATTCAAGTGTTCAGTTTTGTAAAAAAAAATTTATCAGATAACAACTGCAACAGATAAAGGAGAGTTGCATGAACGCATCTTTATGTGTTGTTTATTTTATTGTTCCCATTGCATGTTTGCATTTTTTATTTACGACTGTTTAGTTTTTAGTGTTTTTTAGATACCACCGGCAACAAAGAGAAAGAAGAGGCGCAGTCAAACTTTAAAAGAAAAGTATTTTTTAACTTTTTATGCTGGGGGAAACAATTTTTATTTGTTCTGTTGTTTTTTTATTGTTCCCATGTCTTTGTTTGCATTGTTTTTAAACATTGTTCACTTTGTTAGTGATTTTCAGAAAACAGCTGCAACAGATACAGATAAAGGGCCATAGCCAAACTTTAAAAAGAAGTATTATTCGTTTGTTGCATTGTTTTTTAATAATATCATTTAAACACTGAATGGATTTTAAGGTGTCTCTCAGATAACAGCTGAAATAGATACAGAGATGTTGTTTTCAGGTAACTGCAGCAGACACAGGAAGAAAAGGCTCAGTCCGCTTGTTGGTTCCTTATTTCTTGGTTTAGGATTTGTTTTCACAATATATTTTGTTTGCTCTTTCATTTTAGTTATATGGTATGCTCCCTGTAGTTGTCATTAAGATACAGAATGCAGAAATGCTTTCAGACCGGAAATATGGAAAATATATTGGGTAGTCGTTGTTTGATGTTTTAGCTGTACCTTGATCACTCTTTTCAGTCTTTTTCAAACAATGAGTTACAACAGTTTTCTTAAACTATGTAAAGCTGATTATTTTATTTAGAGGTTGTCGACATTGCGAAAAGCGGTAAAATGGTCATATATTGTCATTGTCAGAAGGTCGTAGAGACCTTCAATCAAGATCCAAGATTGTGGATGGACCCCGCCCTGTCAACATTGTAGAAAGTGGTTAAGACGACCAATCAAGATCCAAAGTTGTGGCTGGACCCCGCCCTGTCAACATTGTAGAAAGTGGTTAAGACGACCAATCAAGATCCAAGATTGTGAACGGATCCCGCCCTGTCAACATTGTAGTAAGTGGTAAAGACGACCAATCAAGATCCAAGATGGTGGATGGACCCCGCCCCCTCAACATTGTAGAAAGTGGTTAAGACGACCAATTAAGATCCAAGATTGTGGATGGACACCCCTCGGCCAAGCAATGATGTCTAACAATGCTAATGAAGGTAAGATGGTTAGTTTGTTTATTTGTAAGTAATCCAAGCTATTGCCTTGGCATAAACCACTATTTTTTGTTATGGAGGACTGGCAGCAATTTCTTTATTCTGTTTGTCTGTATAGCATGTTCTTTTATAACTTGTAAGAACGATTTACATCAGTTTTCATGAAATAAAATCTGTAAAATTTATTATTTTTAGAGGCTGTCAACATTGTGGATGGACCCCGCCTTGTCTACATTGTGGAAAGTGGTAAAGACGACCAATCAAGATCTATGATTGTGGATGGACCCCGCCCTGTCAACATTGTGGAAATTGGCAAGGCGACCAATCAAGATCCAAGATTGCCCTGTCAACTGGAAAGAGGTAAAGACGACCAATCAAGATCCAAGATATTGTTGATGGATACCCTCGGTCATGTGTTGATGTCTAACCATGCCAATTTGGGTAAGATGTATAATTTTTATTGCTTTAGGTTTTTATTCAAGCTTTTGCTTTGGCATAAACATAGATTTATCGATTTATTGAAGACAGGCAGCCTTAATACATTTTTTTATTCTGTTTAGCTGTAAAGCTTGTGCTTTTATTACTAGTAACACCGATTTACATCATCAGTTTCATTTAGATGTTGTCAACATTGTGAACAGTGGTAAAGATGACATTTAATCAAGATCCAAGATTATCATGAGGATAATTAATTAGTTTTGTTCTTTTTAAGTTACTCAAGATATAGTTTTGCATCACCTATGGACGACTGGCAGCAATTTCTTCATTATGTTTATCTGTATAGCACGTGCTTTTATAACTAGTAACAACGTTTTACATCAGTTTTCATAACACAAAATATGTAAAACTGAAATTTCATTTACTGGCTGTCAACATTGAAAAAATGGTACAGATCAAGATCCAGGATGGTGGTGGGACACCCTTCGGTCAAGTAGCGATGTCAGCCATACCAGCGAAGGTAAGATGTATACAGTCTTAATCTATTTTTAGTGTTGAACAATGTTGATCAAGATCTGCCATCGAAATACGTTTAAAATACACGGTTGCAATTGAAAACTGCACATTCTAGTTCGCTTTTGCTGCTTACTTTAAATGTTTTAAAAAAACAGAAACTAGTTATGAGGATACTGAGTTAGTTTGCTTATTATTAAGAAATTCAAGCTATTGCTTTGTCATAAACGTATATATATTCACCTGTGGACAACTGGCAGCAACTTCGTCATTCTGTTTAGCCGTATAGCATGTGCTTTTATAACTAGTAACACCGATTTACATCATTATCAGTTTTCTTAACATATGTAGAACTGATTATTTCATTTAGATGCTGTAAACAGTGGTAAAGATGACCTTCAATAAAGAACCAAGATTGTGGATGGACACTCCTTTGTCAAGTCGTGATGTCTTCCATGCCAACGAAGGTAAAGTGGAAAAGTCTTATTCTAGTTTCTATTTTGGACCTCGAGAAATGCCTTATGCGACTAATGTAGACCGAGATCTGCCTGCACAGCCAGGTTTACCTTTTTATCTTAAATCAGAAGTACAAACCACCGCATCATTATTTATACGTACCATCGAAATACGTTCGAAAATTGTTGCAAGTTAAAACTGCACATTCTGGTTTGATTTTGCTGCTTACTTTGAATGTGGTAAAAATAGAAACTGATCATGTGGATAATTTAACTTAAGCTATAGCTTTGGCACAACATGTTCAAATATGGAGGACTGGCAGCAACTTCTTCATTCCGTTTAGCTGTATATCATGTGCTTTTATAACTAGTAACAACGATTTACATCAGCTTTCATAACACAACATATGTAAAACTGATTATTTCATTTAGATGCTGTGAACAGTGGTAAAGATGACCTTCAATCAAGAACCAAGAATGTGGATGGACACCCCTCTGTCAAGTAGAAATGTATCAATGCCAAAGAAGGTAAGATGTATAAAGTCTTACTCTATTGTTGATCTATAGAAATGCCTTATGTGACTGTATACCGAGATCTGCCTGCACAGCCAGATCTAACTTGTTCTCTTAAGTCAGTAGTTTAAAGCACCAAATAATTATTTATAATAATACTGACCGTCTAAAGACAACACGTTGGTGTTGCACTGATGGAAATTGATAAAATTTAATAAGGTGCGGAAGTAACTTGTACACATTTGCAATTTAGAGTAATTTAATATAACACGACAGATACAAAACTTGTATAAACTTTCACTTTCGGATAATTTATTTCTAATAGACTATTTCTGTTGCCAAAAGTTTTGTCAATCATTTTAATCGGGTAGTTATTATTACTAATTTGCCTGTGAGATATATCCATCCTTGTCAGGCATTGAATACGTTTGGTATAGCTGCATTGCATGCGTTTGTAAGAAAAAACATTATTTTGATTGTATTTCAGGATTACTCCGTGTGAGAGAAGATGGCTATTCCAGGATAACTCCATGTGAGGGATGATGACTATTCCAGGATTACTCCCTGTGAGGGAAGATGACTATTTCAGGATTACTCCGTATGGGGGAAGATCGACTATTCCAGGATTACTCCGTGTGAGGGAAGATAACTATTACAGGATAACTCCGCGTGAGGGAAGAGATTTAAGGACAAAAGGTTGCTTGTGTCGGCCAAAAAACATATAATAAACATTGTGAATAAACTTTGTGATAAAGTAAACTGAAAGGATCATGAAACCATTATTCCAGAAGATTGTGAATAAAGATACATTATTTTGAACAGATAAGAAGAATTTAAAGCCATCCGATGGAAATATTTGACACAGTTCGAAATGTGAAATTTACAATCGTGTAGTGAAATTGACCAGTGTACAACCTAACCCTGGTACAGTGGATGAATTCATGCCCGGTAACTCTATATTAACTTTCTGATCATTGGAGGAATCAAACATCATTATCTGAGATTGATTGTACGAGTTACTGGGATAAGAAGATTGTAGAGCATAGTGTCATTCCTAATACAACTGTGAAGCAGGACATTTAAGGAGCTTAATGTTTAAGACATTAGGCCCAAAGATGATAAAACTGAGAATGGAAACTAATCTCAAATCTCAAGCATCTGATTGGTTGAAATGGCGACCAGTCGCCATTTCAGCTAATCAGATGCTTGAGATTTAAGACCTGTTTAAAACAATGTTCCATAATTATCAGTTGTGCAGAGTTTGATATTTATATATATTTATGCATATGCCTACATATACTTAAAAGAAAAAAGAAACGCAACTTCTTTAAATGTGACATTTATTTCGTGTTTAAAGAAGTTGTGTTTCTTAATTCTATAAGTTAATTATTTCTACAATCATATTGTTAAGCTCCATCATTTTGTGAATCCTATCTATATGCTAATGGACAAAAGTCTTTTTGTGAATCATACCTTTAAATATGTGTATATTTATATATGTTTATAGTTAAATTGATTAGAGAAGCAACTTCTTTCAATGCGACATTATATTTCGTGTTTAATGAAGTTTTGCTTCTCTGTTTTTTTTGTATACAAGTTCTACATATAATATTGTAATGCCACATCAATTTTTGTGAATCAAACGTTTAAATATGTGTTTATTTATATTTGTATATAGTTAAAGTAATAAGAGACTCAAATTCTTTGAACACGACATTATATTTCGTGTTTAAAGAAGTTGTGCTTCTCATTTTTTAAGTATATAAGTTCTACATGTAATATTGTAATGCCACATCAATTTTTGTGGATCATACCTTTAAATATGTGTATATTTATATTTGTATATAGTTAAAGAAAATACAGACGCAACTTCTTTAAAAACGACATTTATTTCGTGTTGAAAGCAGTTGTGTTTCTAATTTCTTTAAGTATATTAGTTCTACATGTTATATAGTAAACATACTTTTTGCAGATGTTTATTGTTTATTGTTAATAATGTATGCTAGGATTAGATTTATATACATGTACAGTATTGTAAAGGAGCTTACGGGAGATGAGGCCCGACATCTAGTGGTACAAGACATTGACAAGCGGGTAGAGGTTTCTGCTTTTTATTCCAAAAAAGGGTGGGTTTTATGTTTCAGTTTTTCCTCGGCGAGTCGACCACGTCCGTAGGCTTTTATATTTGAGTATGCATTTTGTTGCTCTTGTTGCTCATTTTTGTATTGTTACACATCGTATTTGCATCAAGTTTCAGTGATAAACTCAAAATATATTTGCCGCTTATATATCGTTTTTGTACTATATATGTCATATTTTATGAAGTTCAAGGGATGTCTCACAATATATGCGTCACTCGCAAATCGCAACAGAAATTGAGTTGTTTATTTGTGTGTAAGAAATGTAGTTAGTACTTGCATAATTGATTACCAACAAATAAATAATATGTATGCCTTATTTTTATACCTTTGTTGTTTATTAGTTTGTAAGAAATATAGTTAGTACTTGCATACTTGTTTACCAATAAATAAATATTTAATACGTTACTTTATACCTTTGTTGTTTTTGTTTAAAGGTTTTTGTCCAATCCCCAAACTACCGCCCTCTCCTGACAACGGTCAAGTTTAGAGGACTAGAAACACACATACAAGCCTGCATTCCGTTCCGGGTACAGGGGCCGGGATCTATTCCGAATAACCGACCTGTAACAGAGCAGCGCTTTGCTTTGTGCAGAGGTTGTATGTGTGGTCTTATTTGGAAGACAACCCAAGGGCACATGGCCATATACAGAGATGCGAACCACGCTTGTATCTGAAGTCAGCCATTGCCTACATATCCGTCCACATACCCCGTCGAGCCGAACCTAGAGCTCGAGACAAGCCAGCACGACCCAAACAAGCCTAGAGTCGCCGGGCGCGCAAAAATATTTCAGAAATTCTGTGTTTAAATAAACAATTATTTTATGTAATTACTCTTGAGAATGGTGATCTAAAAGTCACCATGGTTTAGCAACAACTACTTGTACTGCGATAAATAGAACTTAACTATATGGAGATGTGCAAACTTACTGTGATAGTTATGTGCAAGTCACTCGTTATATACGATTTTTATCGTTCGTGCAAACAGCCTAGATCTAGATCTAGATCAACTGGCACAATCTTTTGATCAGGATCTGCACTGTTTGCTTCTTGGTAAAAAATAAACAAAAGAATCAAAAAGATAACGGTGAAGATCTTGATAAGACGGCACGGATGTGCTGGCTGATCTGGATCTACACTGTCCGCCCATGTCATAAAGGAATATCTTTAGATTTAAGGGTTTAAAATATCTATCTTAATATTTTAATGTTATATGTGTATTTTACCTGTAATAACGTGTATAAGTTAGATGCACCATCGGACTGTTTAATATAAAGTCGATGATTAAAGAAAACTGCTAAAATCGTTTCATAAAAGTTATTTTACTACACTTTTTGCTATTGCAAGATTGCAACTAAAATGGATTATAACTGTAAAATTCCTAATAAAGAATAGATGAAACATGGAACTTTGAAAGCCACCGAACACGACAAATGACAAAATGTTGCAGACTCGGTTTGAAATAGCCTGTAAATAGACTGAAAGGAAGCAGTAAGAAAGCAGATTTTGCATTTACAGAAAACAATTTTCAAAAAAGAAGCTACCATGTAGTTTGTAGGCAGTTCCAATTGATCACTACTCCTCAAAATGTAGGATAATAGTTGTATTATCCCTTTACTCCATGGCCTACATTTCAATTACATGGGTAACCAGTGTAGATCCAGATCAGCCTGCACATCCATTCAGTCTGATCTAGATTGACACTGTTTTCCTTTTGGTCAGAAATAACTACAGGAACTAAAATCTGACAAAAACACGTAACCTGATCAGAATATGCAGGTTGGTCTAAACAGGGAATAGAAGCCATATTCCATGATGAGTTATGTTGTGAAAGCAGAATGTGCTCTATGATACTTAAAGCTTTTTACAAACTTTCAAGTAAGTCCTATGTTTAGTTTGAAAGTTATAGCAATTTGAAATCTGTGTTTGTGTTTTCCGTAGACGGCGGCCATGTTTGCGGACATTAATTTGGCACATAACTGTATAACGAACAATAACAAGGAAAGCAACAATACGAATCTATCGTGAAACAAAATCATAACATCTTAAAATGTTTTCAATATTCAAACTAAAAGCATAGAATTTAGATAACCCTTGAGTGTTTGTGTAAATATTTTTATGTTTACTTACCATTGACAGATATTATATTGTGCGCTAAAATGACTGACCAAGCTCAATGTCATGTAAACTTATATGAACGAAAATTAAATTTTATCACGTGGCTTCATACAAATTGTGAATTTCTTAAGGTATCACTAACATTGCAAACGAAAAACTTGCTAAAATTTGAAAAATGAATTTTGGGGGAAATACTCATTCACGGTGCCTATCCATATCGGTTGTTTCTTTGCGAAATTCGCTATATCGGCTGTTTCTTTGCTTCGGCAACGGCTATTCTTTGCTAATAACAATGGATGGAGAGCATATGTCGACGATTCCAGACGCAAATGCTACAGATATAAGGTATATTGTACAAAAAAGGTTGTGCACGGAACATTAGAATGTCTAAACTATGCATTGTAGTGTTTACTTTTTAAATATCGGCGATTGTGGCCGAAATCTCGATGAAACTAGTTGACGATACACAGACGTAGAGCACAGATCCAGCTTTTCCGCAGTCTATAACGAGTGTTTGCTTTGATATCTAACGTATCAAGCGATATATTATATTCATTTCTTCAATGTTCTTCCAAAAATACTTACAAATAGTTAGACATATTAATAGATTTATCCAAACCCCTTTTCTTTCGGTTTAATTGGGGCACCGGCGGCCTCTCTGCTCACCAGTTTTTGATGCACAGGCTGACTCTCTGCATTCCAGGCAGGCTCTATACTTTTTATTTTTTGACACAAAAGTTTCATTAATTTGACATTGTGTACGACTTTCAACCTTTAGTGCTCATTTGGTGCAGTTTAACTAAGATATCAGTTCGTTTATTGTGCATAAATGTAGAATTAAATTAAATCGTGTGCTGCATATAAGATTTAAGGCAAGTTATTCTAAATTGGTTTTCTTTTGAAATTTCTTTTAACCTCTGTCGATTTCAATCGCTTTGTGAGTTTAAAATTTAAGCTACTTTTTTGTTGTAATTTTTTCTCATTAGGTAACAGATACAGTACAGAATATCAAAAATGGTAAGTTTTTTATTACATGTACTTACAGGGTTGACATATATATTTTTTTTCTTATGACCAGAAGCTTTAAACATGTGTGGTTTTTTTAATTGTGACGACACGATCTATTCTGCCTCATGATCCAGTTGCTCTGCTTGAGCGAAAGCCTTCAAACGAACATAATTAAGAAATACGTTTGTATGGTCATGGTGTAAAGATGAAATCCAGAAGGGGACTTTGGCGGACTAACGGCCATCTTAGTGTTATTTCTAGTATTTGATACCAATAAAGATATATTTAATGTACCAAGGCTTGCTTTTTAAACAAATAAGATCTGTTCGAGTCTCAAATTGGTATTGGTTCCAGAGTTATGGTCCCTGAAAATGCATTATTTGCATCGTTTAAAAGAAAAGTTAAATAAATATGGCTGTTTAAAGAGCTATTATGTATTATGTATTATGTAGCGATAACTCTCATGTCTGATTTGCTTGTTTGCAGTTTTGCTACAACCGGATTCGCTTACAGATTTTAATATGGCCAGTGCGGCATTTTTCAGACCGGTCGGGTACATATTTGCCAGCCCTTATCTAAAACAATCAAAAGATTTAGGTAACCGCGCACAGCTCTTTTTAATATCAATAAATAGTATTAATATGTTTCTCAGGTTGAATAATTATATTAATTTATCGCTGTGGATGCCGCCCGGAGGTTGGACGCCCGCTCGCCTGCCCGCCATGGGTGTTCCCATAATACGACCTATTTTCGACGGGCGTATAAAAAGTGATTTTAAAGAAAACTGTTCAGATAATATTATGTAAGGCTATACAACCAAATGATCATTTTATAGAAAAGGTTCAATGAAACGGACTACTAGGGAGAAATTTGAATGGACGGACGGATGGACTGTCAGGTAGACAAAAGGACGAATGAACGGAGAGAGGGAGGAAGGGATGAGAGAAAGGACCGGCTGTCGGACGATCGGTTGATGGAAAACGGACGATGAACGAACGGACGAATGAATGAACCGGCAAATAAACCAATAAATGAGCAAGTGGAGTTCTGTGCTAATACTGCAATATAGAATGTACATAGGCTATACATATCAAATAAGTGTTTTAACCTTGTTAAAGTTTTGTAAAGCTTTATTATTGTTTAAAATATCTATTAGCATTTTCATAAACATTTAGCAATGTATGCATTAACCTTACATGAAAAGGATACTAACACAGTTGCGATAAACCTTAAGGTTTCTCGTTCAACTTCGAAGTCCCCTTCTCATGTAACGTTAATTTACATTCTTATAAGGAGATTGCAGTGACAAAATTCTAAATTGTCCATAATACAGTGAGTAAACAGGTGCCTAAGTAGACATTATCATTGAGCCTACCTGAGCGCAATGCAGAGAGTCAGCCTGTGCATCAAAAGCTGGTGAGCAGAGAGGCCGCCGGTGCCCCAATTAAACCGAAAGTTCTTGTGCAAACGGTATTTCCTTTTTGTGTGTGGACTACACCGTCCAGTCAAAAAACCGAGTTTAAAGTCCGCTAAAGCCCAGCCCCGCATCCCCACTCTCACACCCCAACTTCCCCCACGTCCCCCACACTCACACAAACACCGCATCATCTAACCCCATCACCGCAATATCAGGTGTATTTACACCTAACGTCTGTTGCATCAGCGCTTTTTGGCATTTCAATGGCAATTATTAAAGTGCTTAAACTGAAAACTGTTCACTAAAGCAAATCAACGCAAATTAGGTAAACGGCTTGTATGATAATTTAAACTACCTTAGGCCAAAGACAGAGAACAGAAGTCATATCGCTGAGGTTTACAGCGCCTAGCCATCCAACGCCGAGCACGATACCGACTACACTAGCCGGACAGCCGGATGCGCAGCTAATCGTGTGCTAAAGATTATAAAACTTAGTTTATAAACAAGTCTCGAATCTCAAGCATCTGATTGGCTGAAATGGTGACCAGTCTCCATTTCAGCCAATCAGGTGCTTGAGATTTCAGACTGGTTTCCATTCCTAGTTTTATAATCTTGGCGCAAAATAAACGTTATAATCGTTATGTAACAACAGTTCCGATTTATACAGATAACTTCTGCTTTTATTCGCCCCTGTACTGCATAAACAGCATACTGAGGTTATAAATTATTAGAGCACAAGTCGAGAGACGAACCGCTACTTGGAACAAGATCAAGCAAGGTACCAACTGATCTAGCCATCCCTCCCGCAAAGAAAGGTTGACCCTGATAAACGTGACCATTATTATGTGACACCGGTTTCGTTTTAAACTTATAACAGTACTGACATGTTCGTGAAGTTGGCAGCCTAGCAGCCCGAGAGCGTGAAGTAAGTAGCCTAGTAACCTTGTGGTGTTTTGGCCGCTCAGCAGCCTGGCAGCGTGAAGTTAGCAGCCTAGCAGTCACAGCAGCGTAAAGTGAGCAGCCTAGCAGCCTGGCAGCTGTTTGGCTGCTCAGGCTGATTTGCGTGCAGCCCAGCAGCCACAGCAGACCAGCAGCCACAATGCCCAGCAGTCACAGCAGCCCGTCGGCCATAACGGCCTACGAGAAACAGCAATAAAATAAATTGTATTCTTTATGTGAATTTTACGCAGATTGTAAACGCATGAAAATGAAATCGCATAAAAGTAAAACATTTAGTTTTATGACATTTTCGAATAAATTTGCACTCGTCAAGAAAATTACACCTTGTCCGTCAACCTTTAAATTTCTCTGTGCCAGGCAGACAGTCTGTTAGGCTTTTAACTTCACGCTGCCAGGCTGATAGACTGCTGGGCGGCCAACTTCACGCTGCCAGTCCGGTAGACTGCTAACTTCATGCTTCCAGGCTGCTAGGCTGCTGGGCTGCCAACTTCACGCTGTCAGGCTGCTAGGCTGCCAGCTTCACGAACATGGCATAATTTAAACTTTAATACATCTATTACTGGTCTTTTTGAATGATTAAGAGGAATCGGCAAATATTTAGAACAGAGGGTATTCCCGATATACAGATAGCTATGGTGTTGTTTTCTTTTGATCTAATTCTAAGCACTCTAATTTCTCGATGCAATAGATTTCTGCGAACACCTGACAAGATGCTTCTTGTTATTTTGAGCAAATATAAGAATTGCAAACACTGGTTTCTAACCTCACTTTTATTATCTTCAGCACTGTTGGTCTTGTTTTTATCCCTTTGATAATATTCATGTGCAAATATGATTCTCTTTATTTACAGAATGTCTTTCGACCCTTGGAAATCCACTTTAAGAAGCTCTTTTAAGATTCTGCATCTCAAGTAAAATATGATATTAGGGCACAACTTTTATTAATAGTTAGATCAATTATTAATAAAAGTTGTGCCCTAATATCATATAACTGAGATTGGAGACCAAGACTAGTCTCAAATCTCAAGCATCTGATTTGCTGAAATGGCGACCAGCCGACATTTCAGCCAATGAGATGCTTGAGATTTAAGACTGTTCTCCTGAATTAGTTGTATGATATTGATCCCTGGTCTGTTTTGTATAAAAGGGCACTAACGTCAAGTCGTCAAGTGAATCATTTCACCAACTTGTTTTAAACAATATTATTTAAACAAATGTATTCATCAACTTAAAGACGATTATGTTAGTTTACGCTTTCACATTTTATGAAATTTACATGATCACCGTTTGCATATTTAACGTCCTTTTTATTATTGTTTTAATTCAAGAAAATTCACATTGCGTAGTCTATTGGCAAGGGAGAGACTTTATTTCTTCAATAAAACTTGTGAAACAACTCTTTTCGACGACTGAATTTGCCAGTTTCTATTGTTTCATGAAAACGGTGAACACGTAAAATTCATAATCTTGTGAAACTGAAACTACTGAAATCATCTTTAATAATTACAATACAGACGTAAATTGCTGGTGCTCGTACTTACAACCACGAAAAAGCAGCCCCTAGGTGGCACCGAGAGGATTATAAGCTTGTTTCGTGTGTCCCAGATGTGAAGCGAACTCAAGAAGTTGTTGGTTGGAGAAATCACATTATAATGGGTTTTTTACTCTGTGTTTTCATTGGAACCTACGAGCGAAAATGCAAATATTTTATCTTCAACTTCTTCAACTTTTATTCATGCGCTAAGGTTCATACAAAGAACAGCAATAGCATTTACAAATAGATAAATATGCAGTTATGGTCATGGCGACATATAGATTAACAGTGTAAGTATACTAGCTTACGTCTTAACATATACATAGGAAACGACTTACGCCAGATAATATAGGTTAATTAAGCAAATGAGTTTAGTGCATAAAACATGTAAATGCATGAAAATCACAAATGATATTATACAGAAATATATTTGCCTTAACAATATCAGCAGTATAGCTGTAGGACCTTAGACTTTCAAGAGAAAGTCTAGGTATGTTCGAGGATCTCTATGTTTTAGATCTGTTAAAGTTTAACTCTGTTACTATTTACATATTATCTCAATAATAAGGTAAGTTCTTAAACGTGTCAGAATAAGTTAATAGCTCTCAAAATCTTACCAGCCAAGTATCCTAAATTACGTAAGTCATTTTTGTTTTCTGTACTTATTAATTCTATAAATTTTAACATATTTGGCCTTCTAATGTAATATTGTTTAACAAATCTCTTTCGTTCATAATGAAATTGTTTACAAACAAGCAAATAGTGAAATTCATCTCCAAGTTCATTACAAAAATTGCACTTTCTATCATCAAGAGGTATGCCCCTCCACCTTCCTATTTCAACCGGTAAACGATGATTTCTGGTTAGAAACAAAATAAGATTACTACAGCTTTCTTGAGGTAAAGCATCAATATACTGACTTCTTTTAAAATCTGTCTTAAAAAATTTATAAAAATTTGAATCTGAAGTTCTTGCGATTTCATTTCGCCAATTTTGTATAAAAATATCTGTGAGTTTTTGTTTCGTTGTTTTGTTTAACCATTTTGCATTCGGAAAACTTTGACTGTACCAAATTCCAGAGAATCCTAAGTTACAAAGTTGATTTTTTATATTATCAAGCCATGTGGACTTTTCAGAATATAAACTATAAAGTAAATTATAAACTTTAGTTGCCAGTTTTGGATTTAAAATATTTGCGGGACCATCGATAAGTTTCGCCCAGTAAGATAACATTCGATTTTGAATATCTACGCTTAACGGCAAGATTCCTAATTCACCATATATCATATAAGACGGTGTGGATTTCTTCATTTAAAAAAAATATATTTATAAAATCGCAACTGTACACGTTCTAAGATGTCTAGATTTCCAAATCCCCATATTTCTGATCCATAAAGCAGAATAGGTTTTACTGTTTTCTGGAAAAGATCTATTTGCAAATCGAACGGTAACGATAGAGAATTGATTTTCCGGAGAAGTGAAAATAGAGCTTTGTTTGCTTGCTCTGCAATATATGTTTTTGTTTTTGTAAATGAACCGTTTTTTGTAAAGAATATGCCTAAATATTTGTACTCATCCACGTTTTCGAGTTCGACTTCGCCTAATTTATATTTTCGGTTAGACGCTCTTCTTTTCTTCGAAAAGGTTACAATTTTTGTTTTATCTGTATTAACATTTAATTTCCAAGTTTTACAGTAGTTGTGAAAATGGTCAAGTGCTTGTTGCATATCGGTTTCGTTTTCGGTAAGTATTACAGTGTCGTCAGCATACAAGAGAATAAAAATTTTAAGATATGTGTATATGTCGTCAGTAATAAAATGTTTGGATATACCTTCAATGCCATTTTCCGTTAAATAATTTTCTAAATCATTAAGAAATATGCTAAATAGAAACGGTGAAAGGTTCTCACCTTGTCCCACCCCATTAAAGCAGCTAAAAAATGCTGATATCCCTTCACAATTTTTAACTGCTGACTTAATATTATTATACATGTTAAATATCAAGTTAAAACATCTTCCATTTATTTTTTCTTTCAATAATTTTTGCCATAAGCCGGCTCTCCATATGGAATCAAAACATTGTTTAAAATCAACAAAGCAACAAATCAAATTCTTTTTTTCAGAGTTGACAATGTCTATAAGACTTTTTAATACAAAAATGTGATCAACAGTTGAATGGTTTTTACGGAAACCTGCTTGTGTGTTTTTAATCAATCCATTTTTTCACAGAAAGAGTTTAACCTGTTATTGATAATGCTGGTAAATAATTTCCCAAAACAACTTAATAAAGAAATTGGGCGATAGTTTTCCGGGGAGGACGGTGCCCCTTTCCTTTAAAAATAGGTTTTATTATACCAACCGTCCAACTTTCAGGTACAATGCCTTCATTAAATATAATATTGAACAGTTTTTTATAAATTGGTATCATTATATGAGCCGTTGATTTTATATGTTCGTTTAATATGTATGTCAAATAGCTATGCGTATTTTAGGGAACAGTTTACTGAATGCTCTGATGATTTAAATGATTTAAAGAATCTTTACATCGTTTTCCATCATCACATTATTTCAGTTATCCAATGCCTATATTTTCTATCAATACCCAATTAAGATCTTTAAAAATAATGACAAACCAATGTGTAATGCCAAACAATGTAAGACACCCTTGTCGCTGATCGATAGTCCGCCGGTGGAAAGAAGTAGGATTTCCCATTCTCTGGTTAACGGTAGAGAATAAGTTTTATGCTTTAGTTTAAATACATCGTATATTCGTGTTATATATATTGTATCGTCATTTTTTTACTGTTCGAGATCTTAGGCAAACAAAATGACACATTAGTTTTACATTTTATATTTATTTTAAAAAACAAGAAATTACTGAAAAAATATTTTTATGTATCGTTATAAACTTGATACATATGTTTTACAACAAATATATCTTTTATAAAACTTTAGGTCAAAATTACGTGATGACAATCGCAATTTAAATCCATGTTGTCAAGTTGCTAGGGAAGAAATTAAAGCAAAACGATGTTCAGTCACTTCGGAAGTGTGTATACAATGTAACAGCAACGTTGGATATAAATTCATGGAGAAAAAAAGAGTGACAATAATCAGTTACAGCTAGTTTAATGACAATTACTATGAAGTTATATTGTTATACAAGTGTTAGACACATGAATTGTGTTGATGTATGAGCAGGTAACTCCTTAAATCACGATGGCACATATACTGGGAGCGTCACGGGAAAAGTTACCTTCGAACTGTTCACGTAAATGCTTGAAATGACGTCATATACTAGTATATAGTTGAGCAGACGACATTGCTCATTATGCATTTCGCGGTATTAAATAATATTTTTGTATCACTTTCCAATTTGGGGAAATGATATATAAAGTTCTTTAGTAACAACTAAACTTTCAAAACAATATTACAGAAAACACATTTCCCGCGACTTGCATACACTGTAGCAAAATAGATGCAGAATATCATAAATAAATCTTATAATAAAAAGAATATTTCATAGAAATTTATAACAAATAAAACCTGAAGTGAGCAAGCGTATGAACATTCATATAAATAGTGGGTTTACTCGTATAAGACTTTTTTATTTTAAGTTTAACAAGCAATTAATTAATTAAAATCTATAATGATTCGTAAATGTAACAGTTTAGTTTATACCACTGATTATCTACCATGAGATATGATAGTTGTTTGCGCATAAAAAGAGATTTGGTCATTTCCTTTCAAAGCGTTAGTTTGACTTTTTCTAGAAAGTGAAGAACCCTTTTTTTCATTTTAAGTTAAACAAACAATTAATTAATTAAAATCTATTATGGTTCGTACGTGTACAGTTCAGTTTATACCACTGATTTGTCAACAATGAGATATGGTTCTTTGCGCGTAATAATAGATTCAATCATTTCCTTTAAAAGCGTGAGTTTGACTTTTCCGGATAATGAAGTCATGTTGAACAGTCTGTTTGTCTTGAAAGGATTACATAACAGAGCATCCCTTGTCAGGTGATCCATACTGATAGGTTGTGTTGGTTGTGTTGTTATTGCCCTCGTAACGTGGTGGCGGTTGTGAAGTGGCTGCCACGTGGTAAATACCAGCCCCGACGGCCACACCGGCTCCAAATATAACCGCACCGGTAACCATCGTGCTTACGGTGTCTTGGCCCGGATTCCTCTGAAAACCGGTTACAATCAATGATAAAAAAGCTATAATGAAATATAAGTCTTACACCAACATGACATGCCGCCATGCCCCGTGATGAGCGCCTCTCATTTTCTTAAAAAGTAAAAAGTTGAACTTTTGATCCGTCACAAACGATAGGGTGAATAAATATGACGGTGATCTTAGAAATTTCAGTGGTATAAAATCTATTACATGCAGTCAAAGATTTTGAAATGATGAGAAACACGGTATGTACCCAGATAATGGAGATCGCGGATACTGAAAGATTATGAGTATAATGAAAGATCAATGGCTCGGAGCAAACAGCATGGAGAGATGGTTATTGCATAAATTTCATCTTATTGTTATGAAAAACATTATTAGCCTGAAGAAGGCTTGTAAGGCCGAAACGTTGGTGAGGTGAAATACATATACGGGAAAATTTTAATCGTGTTTGGCATTGTTTTTACTCCTTTTTATTCTTTTTATGTTATTGTTATCTAATACTTATCTATTGCGATGGATTACAATCAAGCGATGTCATATTCTTCCTCATACCCATACATTTGGAATCGGGCGTCAGATAAAGTAAAAACAGTACATTTTTTCACAACATTCCTGACTTTTAAAGAAAACCACATATAACGCTAATTCAAAAACATAACAAAACTGGTTTTTTTAAACATGAAACTGCTGTAATCAAAGACCAAAACATCGACATTTAAAGATGTGTGAAATTAGCGGCCTGGCGGCGTGAAGTTAGCGGCCTGGCGGCCTAGCAGCCTGGCGGCGTGAAGTTAGCGGCCTGGCGGAATAGCGGCCTGGCGGCGTGAAGTTAGCGGCCTGGCGGCGTGAAGTTAGCGGCCTGGCGGCGTGAAGTTAGCGGCCTAGCGGCGTGGATGGCTGCCTTTATCACAATTTACGTTGATCTTAAAAACTGATTGAAATCTATTTTTACAGCATATAATGTAAATTGCAGGGGTGTATAAGAAAGTTATCGACATGATTTAGCTTTTATTTTTTAAAATAAATTATTTAACAAAGTTCTAGCTTATCTGCAAAGACGACTCGGAATCTCTTTGTACATTTACTCCCATGTACTCTTTGTAAATTACATTTCAGTTGATGATAAAGAACAAGCTTTGATTTTTTTAACTTTTCGAAGCCTGGCGGCCTAGCGGCCTAAACTTAAAATTTATCATAATTTTTGTTTATCTAAAAATGTGTTGTAATCGATTTTTTCAGCATGTAATGTACACTTCGTGGGTGAATAAGCAAAATATCAACAAGAACTAGCTTTGATTTTTTTTTCGAAGCCTGGCGGCCTAGCGGCCTGGCGGCCTGGCGGCCTAGCGGCCTAGCGGCCTAAACTTAATATTTATCATAATGTATGTTTATCTTAAAAACGACTTGAATTCGATTTTTACAGCATGCAATGTACATTTCTGGGATGATTTAGTAAAATATCAACAAGAACAAGCTTTGGTTTTTTTTAAGTTTTCGAAGCCTGGCGGCCTAGCGGCCTAAACTTAATATTTGTCATAATTTATGTTTATCTTAAAAATGTATCACGTGATCATGTAGTGTGAAGACACGAAATTTCGAGTGGGAAAGAAAATTCGAAAATAAATAAATTTTGATAAGTGAAAGGAATTATTTTGTGTCATATGGATATATTAACATTGTTCCTTAATGCCAGCAAAGAAAATTACGGATAAAAATTCGGATAAAAGTAAATCAGAAGGGCATAACAAAACAAAGAAAACAAAGAAAAGAAAGGTGATTTCCCCGCCAAATGTGAATGGACATTCCACAGGTGAACAAACGGACTCAGGTCAGTCAGGTGTGTGCAATTCGAGCGATGTAAATAATCAATATCAGCAGAGTAAGCGTTTTCATGGATTATATACCAATCTTTTGAACTTTGACTCTCCGTATTGCAACCAGTATTCTCCAAATATGTCTTTTCAAACTCCGAACCCGAATCTGAACCCAAATATGAACTTCCAGCAAACTCCTTATGGAAACCAATATATGCAGTCACCGCCATTTCCGTCACAGTTTCCTCTCTCAGGAACTGCACCTCCCACACCCCCGGCCTGGGCACTGGAGATAATAGACGATATAAAAAGTATAAAGCTCTCCGTTTCCAAAATTGATAAAATAGAAAAATTAGTTGATAAGATAAATACAAAAGTAGAAAAATTAGAGAGAGACATTACTTCTTTAGACACCAGAGTAGTTGAAGTCGAAAAAGGTGCAAGTTTTATCAACTGTGAATTTGAGGAAACAAAGCAGAAGATCAAAGCAGCAGACAGTAATATCCAAAAACTATCTAAACAGTGTGAACAGTTCCAAAACACAATAGAAAAATTAGAACTTAAAAACATCACAATAGAATCAAAGGCTAATGACCTCGAAGCAAGGAGTATGCGAGAAAATTTATTATTTCATGGAATTGCAGAGACAAATGATGAAAATTGCGAGACATTAGTAAAAACATTTATTACAGACACCCTTAACATTAAAGCGCAGATAACTCTGGACAGAGCACATCGTATTGGGAAACCAAACAGTAATGGACCGCGCCCAATTGTAGCTAAATTCCATAGCTACAGAACACGAGAACTGGTGAGAACCACTGCTGCAACTATGGCAACGGAACTTAGAAATGCTGAGCAAGGAGTCGGAATCCAGCAGACAAAAGCCGTTCTCCAAAAACGCAGAGAAATGAGCGCAATCGTTGACCGGGAACGGGCGGCAGGACATCAGTTTAAGTGGGCAGGCTCCAGGCTTCTCGTTAGAAACGGCGACCAGGGACCATACCGGGAAGTAACATCTTAGGATAAGGAAGGGAAGCTACGTATTGTTGCGTGGAACATTAATGGACTTTGTAGAAAATTATGTGAACAATATTTTATATGTTTAATTAATTCTTATGATATAATTTTTCTTTGTGAAACATGGATTAATAAGAACAATTCACAAAATTTGGAAATACAAAACTATGAAAGCTATCATATATGTGGTAATAAAACCAGAGGAATTAAAAAAGGAAGGACTAGTGGAGGCATATCTGTTTATTATAGACAAAATTTAAAGAAATTTGTAACTGTTGTAGAAAAACATGATTTAGGTATCCTTTGGTTAAAAATTAGTAAATATCTTTTTTGTAAAAATGAAGATGTCTACATCTGTCACACTTATATTCCACCAACAGGTTCGCAAGTTTTAGCAGACAAGGAATTTGACTTTTTTGAAAAAATTGAGGAAGATTTAGAACAATTTACAAAATTAGGAAGAACATATGTTACGGGGGACTTTAACTCTAGAACAGGCAATTTATCGGATTTGATAACGTTTGATCCATATCTCGATCAGGATGAATTTGAACATAACACTGCATTTTTAAGCAATAATAATATTTTATCACAACGGCATAATAGCGATACGGTTATTGATTTGAATGGGCGGAGATTAATCTCTTTATGTAAATCCACCAATCATATAATAGCAAACGGACGATGCTATAATGACAAATCGGGTAATCCCACCTTTTATTCATCACGTGGTCTGAGCGTTACTGACTATCTTTTATTTAACATAAACGACACAGAACCGATATCTGATTTTAAGATTATTGAAAATAATGTGTTTTCAGATCATAGTGCAGTCTATTTTGCATTAAATAAAAAAGATCACAATTTAACACAAAGTCGAAAACAATCTTTCGCAGCAATACTTATAGCCAGCGAAAAATAGTTTTTAATCATGATAAAGTTGAAGATTTTCAGCGATTGTTGATTAGCAATATCGATAACCTACGATTATACTTTTCTACTTATGATGACCCATCGATAAAAGTAGATAAATTAACAGAATATTTATATCAAAATGCATCTACAGTATTTGGTAAAAATATCAAAACACATATAACAAATAATAACTCTCATTTTATGCAAGAGAAACCTACGTGGTTTGATTCAGAATGTTTAAAAGCAAAAACAGATTTTAAAAACGCGCAACAAAATCTAAAAAATTCAAATACACGAGAAAATAGAGAATCATTCATAAAAATGCGTACCAATTATAACAGAACAAGGAAAAAAGCTAAGTACAAAGATAAAATAAATGAGAGTAGAAAATTAAAACAAATAGCAAAAACTAAACCTAAAGCTTTTTGGAAAAGTATTTTAAAATCCTATAAAAAGAAAAACTCCCAAAACAGTGATATTAGCATCAGTGAATTTTACGAACATTTTAAAAATCTGTTAGGCAAACACCATACGGATATTATTACAGACGAAACAGAAAACGATTATAACGAAAATACAGTATACGATAACGATTTAGACTCGCCAATCACAGAAGACGAAATAAAAAAGGCTGTTTTTAAGCAAAATAACGGAAAAGCAAGCGGCCCAGACGACATACCAATCGAAATAATTAAAGCTGCATATTCTATCATTTCACCATATCTATGTACAATGTACAATAATCTATTTGACAACTCAATATATCCAGAGAAATGGGGTCTCGGATTTATTACACCAATTTTCAAGGGCGGTGATCCAGATCAAGCTCAAAACTATCGGGGTATCACCCTCAGTAACATACTTTCTAAAATCTACTCCCAAATTCTGTTGAATAGACTTACTATGTGGTCAGAAAAGAACGAGAAAATAAGTGATTTCCAATTTGGTTATCAGAAAGGAACAAGTACAACAGACTGCATTTTCATATTGCATGCTATTATTTGAAAAATTCTAAGCACAGGTCAAAAGTTGTATAGCATTTTTATTGATTACGAGAAATGTTATGACAAAATGAATTTAGGGTTTCTATGGCAAAAACTTCTCAAAGAGAATATAAGCACAAAAATAATAAAATCATTACAAGCAATGTACAGTGTTGTTAGGTCGGCCGTACGTCACAACGGTGAAATATCGGAACCGGTATACATACATCAAGGCGTAAAACAAGGTGATACGAGTTCCAGTTTTCTTTTTATGATGTACGTCAATGGCATTATTGAAAACATAGATTCTGATTTAAATGGTGTATTCACGGTTAATGAATTAAAATTGTTTCTTATATTGTACGCGGACGATCAAGTTCTGTTCGCAACATCTCCATTGTCACTACAACTTATGCTTAACAACATAGAACATTATTGTAACAAATGGCAATTAAAAATAAATACAAAGAAAACAAAGGTATTAATATTTGAAAGAAGTTCTAGACATACACACGTTGATTTTTTCATAAATAATGAAAAACTAGAAATTGTAGACTCTTTTAAATACTTAGGTGTATATTTTTTTAAAAATGGGAACTGGCACAGAACGCAAAAATGCATAGCTGAACACGCTTCGAAAGCTATGTATAGATTGTTTTCCGTTTTTAACAATTACGAATTTAATATCACAGAGAAATGTAAATTATTTGATATATTAGTCTCATCTGTTCTTAATTATTCTTCGGAAGTATGGGGTTTAAATGAAGGAAAAGATATTGAAATCGTTCACACAAAATTTTTAAGAAAACTTTTATGTGTTAATAAGTCTACAAATCTTTCTGCATTATACGGAGAACTAGGAAGAGTTCCTTCAATCATCATGAGAAAAATACATATGATTCGATATTGGATAAAATTAATAAAACTTGACAATAGAAATGTAACAAAACGTATTTATATAATGCTTAAAAACGATGCCGATAATAATTTTTCTTACAATAATCAAAACTGGGCTCACCAAATAAAAACCATGTTGCAACAGCTTGGACTTTCAAACATATGGATAAATCAAGAAACATGCGATATTTCGTTCAACATAATAAAACAAAGAATACTTGATCATTATTATCAAACTTGGTACAGTGAAATAAATAATTCAAGAAGATTAATAAAATACAGTCGCTTTAAACATTCGTTTGAACTAGAACCATACCTCGATCAGATTACAGAAAAAAAGTACAGAATAGCATTAAGTAGATTTCGACTTTCATCACATTCTTTAGAAATAGAAAGAGGACGTTATTTTAATATTCCACAAAATGAAAGAAAATGTCAATTTTGCAATATGAATTTTATTGAAAATGAATATCATTTTTTGTTAGTATGCCCAATGTATAAAGATTTACGAAAGCAGTTTTTAAAACCATATTACTTAAGTTGGCCAAATTTAAATAAATTCGACTCATTAATGGAAACACGAAATGCGAAAATTCAATTAAATTTAGGAAAATACATATACAAAGCTTCAATATTACGCAATCAGTTAGAGACTTAGTTATTATTTTTGTTTGTTATTTCAAAAATTGTTCCTCCCTCTTGTATTTTAACTATTAACTTTCAGTTATATCAAGTTTTCATGATTAAAGTTTACAATGTATAACTGCTTATAATTAAAGTTTCTCTTTTAAGAATTCCTTTTCCAGTTTAAATAATTATTACAACTGCATGATTATGTGAATGAATTATGTTGTTTAAATGCTAGAAGCAATGTTTTTGCTTTAGTGCGAATAAATGTTGTTGTTGTTGTTGTTGTTGTTGTTGATTAAGTAAGATAATAACAAGAACTAGCTTTGATTTTTTTTTAAGTTTCGAAGCCTGGCGGCCTAAAATACCATTTTAATCGCAAGAACGAGATCTTAAAATTATTCAGCATGCCGGAAGAGATCGCACAAAAGGAATCCAGGTTAAAGCGAAAGAAGGAAGGTTTTAATCCGAGGTTGGTCTCGGTTTCTGATATATTTTTTCTTTAAAATAAGGACATATCGTAAAGATAAACATACATACTTTCGAAGGTTTAAATTCCGGTTCCAACCATGTATGGATTGTTTGGCTAGTTTAGAAGACTGTCCAGATCCGAGCCTCCGTAATTGCGATAATATGCAGAATATGGCATTTTTTCTCTGGGTAAACATTACGTCGTCCTAAATCTCCGCCATTTCATGAACAGTTGTCATGTTTTATAAACCATTTTACTCGCAATAAAGAAATCTGAAAATTTTTCTACAGGACTGAAGAGACCGCACTAATTCAAACCAGGTTAAAGCGAAAGAAGTAGGGCTCGAATCCGAGGCTGGTCTCTGTTTCTGATATTTATTTCATGGAAAGAGTGACATATCGTAACGGTAAAAATACATGTTTGTGAGGGTTTAAACTCTGGTTCCAACCATATATAGATTGTTTGGCCAGCTTAGAAGACTGTACAGATCCGTGCCTCCGTAATTGCGATTTTGTGCAGAATATGGATTTGTTCTATTGTTACGTCGTCCTAAATCTCCACCATTTTATTAACAGTTTTCATGTTTTATATACCATTTTAATCGCCAGAACGAGATCTTAAAATTATTCAGCATGCCGGAAGAGATCGCACCAAAGCCATCCAGGTTAAAGCGAAAGAAGGAGGGCTTTAATCCGAGGTTGGTCTCGGTTTCTGGTATCTTTTGTGTTTAAAATTTAGACATATCGTAAAGGCAAACATACATATTTTCGAAGGTTTAAATTCCGGTTCCAACCATGTATAAAATTATTCACGTTTTACATGTTACGATTGCTGTATGGATAGTCTATAGTGCGCATAGATATCTGGTCCGGTTTATCCTGTTATGATCATAGTTTCCCGCCTCTCGTTTTTCTCGTGTTGCCTATATAAAGGCTGCTCGTATATTAAAATATCACTCGAGGTGTTATATTTGACAGCGTCACTTATTTAGTTTGTGTACAGTTTCCCGCCCGCCCGCCCGCCCTTCGGTGGTTCATCGGTGTGATATATAACGTATTAATATTGTTATTTCTTTCAGATGCGCATCACGGAAAGGCTGCGGCATAATGCAAATAAGCTAGTTGTTTTTAAACTGTCAGTTTTATTTTTATTTTTCTCAATTGAATGTTAGTATTTTTCAGTTTCTGGAGTAAGCTTCTGTCTAGGACGAGCCTTGTTGCAACCCACTTGTTTCGATTTTACTTAAACGTAGAATACTACCCGATATCCAAACAGGCAACTGGACCCAAACAGACAGAGCAAAGAAATACGAACCAAGACAGACTTTAGTGATCAATGATACAAAGTGTTTTCAGCTTATACTGACAAATAGTGACAATTTCTTATATTCTGTCTCCCCAAGAACAGTGATAGATTAGAGTTAGCTCAGTGACAATATTCTGAACAAACGACAATTGAAAGCTTCAAATGTAAATTAACATCGCCTGAACAATTTCATGAGCACCAATTGGATTCACAATACGATTCAGTAGACTTTTCATTGCCAAATCAATAACGTTGCAGGCACAAAAATTCGATTTTATACTGTAATTGAAATGCTGTCAAATATAAATACCCATATCCTAAATTCTCGGTGTTTGTTGTTGAAAAGGAACATGTAATTAGTGAATAGTTGATTTACTCACGACTGAAAGTGAGTAAATGGATTGTTTGGCCAGCTTTGAAGACTGTTCAGATCCGAGCCTCCGTAATTGCAGATATATGCTGAATATGGCATTCTTTGTATAAGTAAACATTACGTCGTCCTAAATCTCCGCCAGTTGATGAACAGTTTTCATGTTTCATATACCATTTTACTCGCAACAAAAGAGATCTGAAAATTATTCTACATACCAGAAGAGACCGCAACAAAGCAATCCAGGTTAAAGCGAAAGACGTAAGGCACCAATCCGAGGCTGGTCTCGGTTTCTGATATTTATTTCATTAAAAGAGGGACATAACTTAAATGTAAACATATATGTTTGCGAGGGTTTAAATTCTTATTCCAACCATGTATAGATTGTTTGACCAGCTTAGAAGACTGTACAGATCCGAGCCTCCGTAATTGCGGTTATATGCAGAATATGGATTTGTTCTATCGTCAAACATTACGCAGAATGCACTGCTGGACATTATAAACATGCAGAAAATCGAATTTCAAAGAATCAAGAAGGCCGCCAAAGCTAGTTATTGTTGATATTTTGCTTATTCAACCCTGAAATGTGCATTACATGCTGAAAAATCGATTTCAAGACATTTTTAAAATAAACATAAATTATGATAAATAGTTAAGGCCGCTAGGCCGCCAGGCTTTAAACTTGAAAAAAAAATCAAAGCTAGTTCTTGTTGATATTTTACTTAATCATCCCTGAAATGTACTTTGCATGCTGTAAAAATCGAATTCAATCCGTTTTTAAGATAAACATAAATTATGATAAATATTAAGTTAAGGCCACTAGGCCGCCAGGCTTCGAAAACTTCGAAAAAAATCAAAGCTAGTTCTTGTTGATATTTTACTTAATCATCCCTGAAATGTACATTGCATGCTGTAAAAATCGAATTAAAGTCGTTTTTAAGATAAACATAAATTATGATAAATATTAAGTTTAGGCCGCTAGGCCGCCAGGCTTCGAAAACTTAAAAAAAATTAAAGCTAGTTCTTGTTGATATTTTGCTTATTCATCCACGAAGTGTACATTACATGCTGAAAAAAATCGATTTCAACACATTTTTAAGATAAACATAAATTATGATAAATTTTAAGTTAAGGCCGCTAGGCCGCTTGCCCGCCAGGCCGCTAGCCCGCCAGGCCGCTAGGGCGCCAGGCTTCGAAAAGTTAAAAAAAAATCAAAGCTTGTTCTTGATCATCAACTGAAATGTAAATTACAAAGAGTACATGGGAGTAAATGTACAAAGAGATTCCGAGTCGTCTTTGCAGATAAGCTAGAACTTTGTTAAATAATTTATTTTAAAAAATAAAAGCTAAATCATGTCGATAACTTTCTTATACACCCCTGCAATTTACATTATATGCTGTAAAAATAGATTTCGATCAGTTTTTAAGATCAACGTAAATTGTGATAAAGGCAGCCATCTTCACGCCGCTAGGCCGCTAACTTCACGCCGCCAGGCCGCTAACTTCTCGCCGCCAGGCCGCTAACTTCACGCCGCCAGGCCGCTATTCCGCTAGGCCGCCAACTTCACGCCGCCAGGCCGCTAGGCCGCCAGGCCGCTAACTTCACGCCGCCAGGCCGCTAGGCCGCTAACTTCACACATCTGACATTTAAAACGATACCCGACTTAAGCCAGAAGCATGAGTATTTTTCTTCGATAAACTTACCATTTAACTCAAGTAGGGAAACACTCATTGACCATAATTTTGTACAAAATGCCATTCTTGAAAACGTTATATCTTGTCAGATTTTGGATGACGACGCCCTTAACGTATCAACTCATCGCCCAATCGTGTTATCTTACACTATCAATTATGAGATCCCGGTTCATACTCAATCTAATACGAACAAAATTATAAACTGGCAGAACGTTAAGCAAGACCGCTTAGATCTATACAAAATGTTCCTAGAAAATAGCGATGTTTTAAAATGCGCTCTATATTTCCAGATAAATAACACCCAATGCATAGATGAATTATACTCAGCAATTGTGCTTATCGTCAACCTCGCAACCGACATGTTTATACCAAAGGTACGCTTTAAACCATACATTAAGCCTTACTGGAACCAAACTTTAACAAATTTACATAAAGATTTAAAACTTAAACGCATAAAATGGATTAACGACAATAGATCTAAAGTTGCAAATTCTTATATAGATTACAAAAATTCTAAGGAAAAATTTCGCAAGGTCCATAGACAAGCCTCACTTTCTCACACCGAAACCCAAGGAAAGGAAATTGACGACGCGGCTGAATTTGACAACAATGAATTTTGGCGACTAATAAATAAACGGAGAAAGAAAACATCGTACACAAGCGGATTTGAAATGAATTTCGACGGAATTTTATACAAAGAACCGAAAATTATTAATGAAAAATGGATGTGCTACTTTAAAGACCTATATTCGCCGAGTTCGGACCCTTCATTTGACGACGCGTTTTTTAATCAAATTAATCGTGAAATTGACGAATTAAAAGGATTAATATCCACACACAACGGGCCATCCTTTGTCATTGAAGAATCCACTATCTGAAGCACTAAAACTTGCAAAAACAAAAAAAGCTTGTTGATATAACGGCATCTTTTATGAAAATATAAAACACGGCGGAAACCTATTACTGAGAATCTTAACAAAACTATTCAATAGCATGCTTAAATTCTCGCATACACCCACATACCTTAAAAAAGGTATCATTACCACACTGTACAAAGGTGGTAACAAAAAGAAGAACGATCCTAGTAGTTATCGAGCTATATCGTTATGCTCATGTATCTTAAAACTATATGAAAAAACTTTAATCAGTTATATTGACAAACCAGTAACTTTAAATTAAATCCTTCTCAAGGTGGTTTTCAAAGAAACGTCAGTAGCTAAATGACGTCATTTATGACCAGAGAATGCATATATTACGCTAAAGAGAATAATTCCGTCATATACGCATGCTTTCTTGACGCGAAACAAGCATATGACCGGACCTGGATAAATCTTTTATTAATAAAACTGTTTAAAAGTGGAATTGATATAAAATTATTTAAAGCTATTATGTCCTTTTTTACAAACTGTTACAGCTGTGAGAAATCCAACGGGTATACGTCCACCTGGTTCCAAATCTTACAAGGTACACGTCAGGGTCAATGTATAAGCCCTTACCTCAATATCGTCTTCATAAACAGTCTGTTAGATGAGATTGACCAAAGCGACGCCTGTTTCAAACTGAACAACATAACATGCGGTTGTCCAATGTCAGCTGACGATATGGTTATATTATCTAGCGTTAAGCATGGTTTAGACAAATTGCTCAATATATGTTACTCTAACTCGACTAGAGGACGATACCTTTATAATGCAGATAAATGCAAAGTCGTAGTATTTAATGAAAAGAAACCTGAAGACCGGAAGTGGTATTTAGGAAACGCAGAAATCCTAGAAACTGACTCTTATGTCCATCTTGGGGTCCCTTGTCATAAACAATTATCGTTGACAGAGAACATCCAAGAAAGTTGTCACAAACTTAGAAAAACCTTTTTCAGTCTAGTTAATTGCGGTATTGAACGTAATGGCCTTAATCCGCTAACCTCAAAGAAAATGTATGAAACAATCGTACTTCCTAGAGCGATTTACGGCAGCGAACTATGGAACAGTGTTACTAATAATCAATTAATGCCATTAGAAAGAGCTCATCGTCAGTGCATTTAATACATACAGTCAATCCCATTTCAATCTAGGACCGACGTAGCACTTAGTAGCTTAGGTATCTATCCGATTGAGAACTTAATAGATAAAAGAAAATTAATATTTCTAGGCCAGTTATGTCACTTAAACTGCAAATTTAAAATTAAGGAGATATTTGCTTTAAGATTATTTTCCTACCTATCCAAACCAAATATCGCGCGAGGATTTATTCCCGATATATTTTCGATATTAAGTAAATATCGGCTACAGAACTATGTCAGAGAATATCTTACTTCAGGTGAATTTCCGAAACAAAACGTATGGAAGAAAATTGTTCAAAGTGCCATTCATTCTGTGGTGGAATATAACTGGAGAAACCGAATAATATGCTACGCTACTCTCCAAGATTTTAGTATAATTCATTCGAAATACGAGCCTTCATCCCTTTGGAATTTTTGTCGCATATATAAAGATTACCATCCTCAATGCATCTCAGCTTTTGTCCTCTTAAATAAATTCTTCTCAAGAAAGTATGCAGTTATTTGTCCTAAATGCCAATTGTCTACACTTGACATAGCTCTGCATTCGTTGATGTTTTGCGTCTCAACTGACTGTATAAGAGACAAGCTATGGACTAATTTGTCGAAAATATTAGACACTAATACTTATAATAGCTTCATTTGCCACTCACCAAAATCCCAAAGCTTTGAACTTTTTACGGGATTGCATTCATATGAATTAAGTGATACTACAAGAATACTATGTTTTAAAGCGTTTATTAACGCTATTCACAAAATGAGCTAATAATTTGTATTTACTTATCTCTCTTTAAAACTGGGACTAAATTATAGAGTAATAATTACGTACAAACTTAAATAGGTTTAAAGATTCTATATAAAAGTTCTACAAACTTCAATTTTGCATTAATCATGTTTTGTGTTTATTCCCCGCGGTGAGTCTTGTAGTTTCGTTTCGCACAAGGCTCTTGAGGCAGGGATGAAAGCCACCTAACACTGTATTAAACTATTATTAGTGTGCTGCATGATGCTATGTTCTCGTTTACGTGCGCTGTACAATGCTGTAGTTTTTTTATAAGCGTACTCTATGCTGCAGTTATCTTGTATAAGTGTTCTGTATGATGCTCAAACTCTGTTTTAGTGTGTTGTATGATGTTGTAAGTTTGTATTAGTGTGCTGTACGATGCTGTGATTTTGTATTAGTCTGCTGTACGATGCTGTAAGTGTACTTTAATGTGCTTTATGACCTTGTAAGTTTGTATACGTGTGCTGTTTGATATTGTAAGTTATTATAAGCGTGCTGCATGATGATCTAATCTTGTATTAGTGTGCTTTATGATCTTTTAATTTTGTACAAGTGTGCTTTATGATGCTGTAACGATGTATTAGTGTGCTGTATGATGTTTTTATTTTGTATAAGTGTGCTGCGTGATGAGTAATTTTGTATTAGTGTGCTTACTGATGTTCTAATTTTGTATAAGTGTGCCTTATAATGCTCTAACGTTGTATTAGTGTGCTGTAAGATGATTTTATGTTGTATAAGTGTGCTGCATAATGCTTTTATGTTGTATAAGTGGGCTGTGTGATGTCCTTATTTGCATGAGTGTGCATTATGATGCTGTTATTTTGTATAAGTGTACTGTATGATGTTTTAACTTTGTATAAGTGTGCTGTTTGATATTTTAATTATGTATAAGTGTGCTCTATGATGCTGTTATCCTGTATTAGTGTGCGGTAAAATGCTGCATTTCCGTAACAGTATGCTGTGTTAGTATGCTGTATGCTACTGTAATAGCGTACTCGTAGATCATGTTTTTGTTTTGTTTTTTTTCTCCTAATCCAATTTAATTTTTTATTTTATTTATTTGTTCCTTGTTTACTCTGTGTTTGTTCTTTCTCGTTCTTTTGTATGTGCGTATGCGCTATCACTGTAAGAATCAATGTTATAGCTTTTATGTATATATCATTGTTATACATGTCTTAGTGCACTTCATATTTGGAGGAAATAAAGAATAAATATATCTTTTAGAAAAATCTGCGATATCAAAATGTATATAAAAACATGTAAAAGTAAATGTTCTGTATTAGTGAGACCCGGATATTTGAAAAAGGTGTTAGAAGTTAGATAGTACATCTCAAAATGCTGTTAAAGTTTAAATGCATCGTCAGAGTTAGCTAGATGATGAAAAAGACATATCAGGAATAGCCATCATCTTAATAATCTGATTTAGGTTCAAAATGGTTAAATATATTTCTTACGATTAATAAACTTAAAAATTGCAGAATTTAAGAGAAAAGCATTAAAATACGATGACTCTTACTTCTTCACAACATTTTTTTTCATAATGTCCGTCCGCTTTCCTAAATTGAAGAGATCTGAGTAAGTTCACTCAGCATAGTGTTATTTTTCAATATCAAAGTTTGAATAATTAAACAATCTCATTACTTCATCACGGCGAAAGTCTTCTTGGTGCTGTCGCGCAATTTGTACTTCATTCCATCCATTTAATGAAATACTAATAACTTTTCTATCGTATCGGAAATGTCTTTCATTTTCACGTACGTTTGTTCGATATTATTTATATTCATTTGTCCTTTTAAGCATACGATAGTGGATAGAAAAAAAAGACTATTTACAAGAATTATTAAAACAAAATAATTTTATCCGAACATTTAAATTAAGAGCAAAACAAAAACTCAAACATTAACAATTTCATAAATATTTGAATTTCCTATTATCAACCAAATGAATCCCCGTTATCCAATTTACTCCAGGTGCCTCAGAAAAAGACGTTTGTTTAGGAAAATACTCATTCTCCTGGCTCAAGTGGGGTGGCGTATTGATTGTCTATGTTTGGGCTTAATTACGGCAGTGTACATAAGAACTTAGAAATAAAGTGGATACTTACTGTGTCAAAACTAATATTTTGAAGTTATTGTTGCGGGGGTGGGTTGTATGTCAAAGCTGTATTAAGCAGCCACCAAAGGGTTCGACAAGAAATGGCTGCTTAAGACAGGTGGCTGTTTAAGACAGGTAAAATTAGAACGCTGAATGCAGGTGGCTGCATGTCAACTGTATTACTAGCATTAAAATACGCCATCCCATTTCAGACAAATAATGTCCTTTACATTTATAAATCTAAACGGAAAATGAAACTTGTCTTGCAAGTTTTAACTAAAATATAAACTTTTAGATCTGTTTTAGACAGATGGTTGTTTAATGGAGGTGGCTGCAAGTCAACTGTATTACTAGCACTTACACACCTCATCCTATTTTAGAAAAATAATGTCCTATACATGAATAACCAAAACCGAAAATGAAACTACTCTTGTAAGTTTAAATATAAATTAGAAACTTTTACATTTAAACCTGGTTGTAAAGTTTTAAATCCAACCAAACCTAATGGAACAAATACGGTAAAGTCTGCAAAAGATAATTAACTTTGAAATGAACATTAAATGTGTTAAAACTTTAGAAATAAGTTGGATACTTACTGTGTTAGAACTCATATTTTTAGGTTTCGTTTTCCGGATTGTATATATATAGCACTAAAACACGTCATACCATTTTCAGAAAAAATAATGTTCTATACATAAATAATGAAAACCCTGAAACGAAACAACTCGTATACAAACAACTTTTAAAACAAGGTAATCGGCATCGTAAATTTTGGAAACCCTTTTGCAAATGTTATTGCTTATACCTACTTTTAATTCAAAAATAGAGGTGCAGTTTAAAATCACTATTGCAACAAGGTATTTCAGAGCCAATTTTTTAAAATGAGATTTGATTTATAAGCTTAAGAAAATAAAAGGCAATGTTAATTTTTCCCGATTATTCGTTAAAAATTGTAAATTCAAAAAGAAATGTTACGAACATGATATTCTACAGCGCTCTGCAGGCCTGGTGATTAACCCATCTATAGTTGATCGTCGTGCCTACCTTTTTGGTGGCATGGCGGTGGCAGGGATTTAGACGTTATGAAGGTTTATGGGAAAATCTTTAAAAGAACATAGAAGCTCGATTTGTTTTTATCCCTGTCATCGTGTTCTTGCTGATTTGACACATGGCACAAACAAAGCTACTTTGATATTTAAATAGATGGAAAAGATCTTTGAAATACATCAAACACGACAAATTTCAAAATACTGCACGGTCGGTTGATTAAGTTTCGGCAGTAATATAAATGGATATTAATATCGATGCCATCAAGCCGGAGGTTGAGCACTACTTTGCAAAAAAATATACTACTCAAAATTTGACAGGGATTGCTTTTCGTTTTATCCTGAGTTAATGCCCTTACCAAGTTTCAACCGCGTTCCGCTTCAACACTTTGTCGGCTCATACCTTTTTTGTCACAAAGCATATGTCAAAGGAATAAATTTTCAGAAACACAGCAAAAACTTTATTGTTTCAACCATAGGAATAAATGCAATCTTTTAAGTGATCCTTATCAAATTTTGAGTAGTATATGTATCGTTCTCAACCGGCTTCATCGTCGGTAACTGAAAACAGAATTTATTAAAAGCTTAAAAGATATTCGAACATCCAGAACTTCCCTAAGCTTGTTCATATTACTTTCGATGTCTTCCGCAAGCCATTTTTATTGACAAAAAAGATTTTTCCAATTTTTGTTTTCAAAGAACTGATTTATTACAGAAATTTCAATTATTTTAAATGATAATAGCCAGATTGTTAAAAGTCCCTACCACTTTCCTTAGAACATTAAAGGTTCATCCCAAAGTTTACTATCTTTTGCAGGCTTGACTGTATTTGTTTCATTAGGTTAATGTAAATTACAACCTATAATACCAAAATTCGGGAAACACAGCCTCCCCACGCAGCGAAAAATTAGAGAGGAAAATAGAGCATGCTTTATAGCAATATCAATTTCAATTAAGACATTACAAACAGTTCACGACTTAGAGAACCCTTAGGGTTACCGCATTTGAATGGTCAGTTACAAACAATTTCCCACTGGGGTTTAAACCAGGTACTAGGCAACCTAAACAGGTTCTCATATCAGGTACATCAACAGGTACAAATTGTCTTGTTGAAATAACTCCAACCCACCCAGAACCTCAATTTCTGTTTTGGGCTTTCAAAGGTTTTTGGATTTAGAACCCGTTAGGAATTGAGGTGAATTAGTTTTGTTTAAAATAGCAATTTCCAACAAGTGAAATCATTCAGTCAGGTTTTTTATCATTCTCTGTTCTCTGAAGACTGTTTCAATTTTGTTCTGTTTATTGGTATAAATATTGAGTTGCGCTCTACCCGGGGCTAGGCGGCGTGGGCAGTAATAAGCATTTCCATTACTGCCCATGAACAGGCTTAATCAAACCGAGCCTGCTATATTTTCATATTTGTCGTGGTCGAGGGTCTTCAAAGTTCTCTTTTCTTCTATTTCATAAAACGGTTTCTATGAGACAATAGACCACAGCATTCTGTCAAATGCGTATGTGCGTGTCGAAAATTATTTCCATTTCTCCACCATCAAACTATTTTCAACTAAAATTTATAGAAGGAACATTTTGTTGTACGACGTCGTACCATAATTGAGAATGCTAATACCTTTGCACAAGTTTAACCTTATCTGTTGGTTTGGCTTTATGTCTGACCTTTTATTCATTTGGCTATTTGCAAGAACTACATTATGAACTCGAACCAGAATATGAAAAACTCGGAGCATATCTAGAACTGTTGCCATGGCGTGACGCTACGAATAACTAGTGTAAGAATTTTTTGAAATAGAAGACGACGAATCAATCGTCAATCTGCATCGGATTCAGATTCCAGTTGAGGGGTACTAACTGGTTAAGTGCCCGTTTTATGTGTTGTTGTTTGTTTGTTTTTTAAATGAAAAACCTAACTGATTTGTGTGTGGCTAAATAAAACTCATTTGTATGTTATATCATCATGTCTATTGTTTATATTCAACAAGACTGCATATTCAACAAGACTGCATATCGGTTCATATTCAAGTAAGGTGACAGAACATTCACACTCTCAATACGCTACAGCGTGACAGCGGTTTATAAGTAGTATAGTCTTATCGCAAAAACTGACTTATATTATTGAGGTTATCATCTAAACAATACAATTGATGTCTTAAGTTTTAATTTATGCTTCATTCCAAATTTATCAAGTACAATAACTCATTTATGACTACTCTATGTGCCATAAGTAGAGACCATCGAAATCGCTGTATAAATAACTGCAGCGCAGTCAGATCTGGTTTAAACTGGTCGCAATATCAATTTCACTTTTTAAATGAATCAAGAACACCAGCTTTCAAGAAATGTCGAAATATATTCAACACATTTGATTTGAATTTTGACTCGCACATTCCGACTTTCGTACCACAAACGACTATTTACTCAGAATAAGCCTTTAAATGTCCCAGAAAAAATCCGTTATTAGGAAATGTTACAAAGAGTTTCAATTGCGGAGCAATAATAGGAACTCTTTTGTCGACACACATTAGAGGCTTGATCGAAGAATCTCGGAGAAATAGCGAATATTGAAATGGGTTTTTGAAGCCACTTCACAAATAGCATCCCAAGTCGGTCATGCACTATTTTTTAAACCGCTCCCAGTCCGACCTAAAACACTTGCTGGAGCTTCGCCTTTTGGCTTCATATGTACATTCAGATTACATGAGCTCACCAGTGGAACTACTTATTTCAAACATTACATACAATGATCCCGTTTATAATCACCCCATTCGATCCGTTTTTTAAAACGGATACGTCGGCAGTTTAATTTAAGATTTTATTTTAAACATAACATCCCCCTCGGACCCCTCAATTTCTGGGCAATTTATACTTTGTTGTATTTTATTACTTGTTAAAAAAATTAATTTATAAGAAAAAATGTTAATTTTGCTTATATAAAGAACTGCGAAATTTTGATACAACTGCCATCTTACCACATTGAATTATTAAGATCTTGAACTTTATCATCGGAAACAACAACGAGGCTTGGTATTTTGGATTCAGCGTGTGGTTATGTTGGGACCGGTTATGACTTTATATAAGATCTGTTTTCGCAAGGTCTCTATAGTTAAACTTTAGCCCATAAATCTAGTTACAGACGCTAGTGTTAATAGTGATTTGTTTATAGTAATTTGTTTATAGTGATTAGTTTATAGTGTTTTGTTTAGACTACACATATCATTTCTTTAAGCAGTGCAACATAAAACATCAGGTCGCAACCTTCAACCTTTTTTTTATTTTCTTTGTCAGCAAAGCCATTTCTGATGATTTTAGTATAAACTGAATGATGTTTAAAACGACTGCAATAGATGAAAAGGGAACTTTGAAAGCCACCGATCAGGAAAAGTACCAAAATAGTGCGAGCTCGGAATGAGCCTTGTTATGGGAGAGTTAGAAATGCATATTACTGCCCAAGCCGCCTTGCCACTCAAAATTCACACCAGTAAACAGTTCAAATTTGATCCATCTCAAACAATAGTAAAACATTAGCTCTGGATTACTGTACAGATAACAGTGTTCTGATATTATTTATTCTAACCGACGGACCATTATTGAACCGCATTGTTTTCACAAAACACATTTTCACATCACTAATATAAACTGAAATATGCATATCAGGAATCGGCACACTCCCCACACGGCGAAAAAAGAAGAGAGGAAAAGTATGGAAGCCCTGGAGGGCCATTTTAAGTAAATACTTAGTATTTAAAACTTAACAATTAATAATTAATATTTAAAACTTCAATTTAAAAAATAAAAACTTAAGTATTAATTTCTAATTATTAAAATTTAAAACTAAATATTTATTTATTATATATTATATAATACTTAGAGCGTGATCGGCAGACATAACACTGCTTTTGCCCGAGGTCTTTATGTTACTCAGATTTTGCCTGTAACCTGAAGAGCTTGCCATTGTACAGGTACGTTTTTTATTGTAAGAAGTTATATTTTATTCAATTGTATAAACGCAAACTCATCACCAGTTTTATAATTATTACAAGAGAAAAATTTTATTTGCACAGATTAAAATCCCGTTCATTTTCACTTTCAATTGTATGTAGCTACTGGTGACTTTGAAAAAGTCTTATCCGCGCTGAACTACAATGGCAGCATGCAACAATTGTGAAAACGCATTGTTTGAATGTGAAAATTTGAGGGATACATCACTGTTTGAACATCGGACCATTGCAATTTTACCCACAAACTATAACGTCACTGCACTATTCACCGGCCTGTGGTCTCTAAACAAGGTTGTTCATATGTATTAATGTGCTGTCGGGAACAGACGTTCTAGAACATATACAGAACGATCCGCATTACATCTAAATAAGAATTTAGCTGTGATTTAGAGATTGCATACAGTACATGCCTTCTATTTTGAACGTAGTAAACTTTATATTCAGGCATACGCAATCCCTATACTATATAGTATATAGTAAGGTACTGTTGCTAATAGCATATCTAAATTGTTTTCAGGGAAAAATGGCTACCTGGTCGATAGTACTCATTCTCATGATAACAGAAGTTTCGCTTACATCAGCTGTGCTAACTTCAACTCTACCACCGTCCGGAAATGTACTGACTAGGTTAGAATTAATAAAGGAATATTTCTTTGCTGGTTTCAAGTACGTAGAGATTGTCCTGCTCTTATTTTGTCGCCACAATATTCGTTTGAGTCTTCGTCAGCTTAAACGTATTCTCGGTCAACAGAATCTACGCCGTCGACAAAGTCCATACACACGAGCACACTGTGTTAAGGACACAATAGAAAAAGAACTTTTATTTAGTGGGAGCTGTATAGGTATCGCAGTATGTGGCAACGACTTGAAAAGGACTATCATTTAAAAGTTAAACGAAACGATGTTATGGTATTACTTAGACAACTAGATCCTGAAGGTGTTGAAGCAAGAAGGGCTCACCGGTTAAGAAGAAGAACATACACCGTGCCAGGACCTAATTATGTCTGGCATGTCGATGGGTATGACAAGTTAAAACCTTTCGGTTTGGCAATACATGGTGCTATGGACGGGTATAGTCGCCGTATTATGTGGTTAGAAGTTGGCCCAACCAATAATAATCCAAAACTTATAGCTAACTACTTTCTTGAAACTGTCAAAACGAACTCTTGTGTTCCCAGAATTATCCGCGCTGACTGTGGCACAGAAAACTCTATAATTGCTTTCCTACAGCCACTGTTACGGTTTAACCACCAAGATTCTCTAGCGGGGATTAAAAGTTTTATCTACGGACGGAGAACTTCAAACCAGCGAATTGAACGTTGGTGGGGCTATTTAAGAAGTCAGGGATTAAATTGGTGGATAAATACATTTAAAGATTTACGCGATGCAGGACACTTCGATGCCTTTGATCCTGTGCAGGTAGAGTGTATTAGATTTTGTTTTACAGACGTGCTTCAAGCAGAAATGGACCGAATCGCCCGAAACTGGAACTTACACAATGTGCGACCACAACGAAATGCAGAAATCCTTTCTGGTAAACCAGAAATGATGTTCCATGTTCCAGAATTGTATGGGAATCGTGAATATCGTATGGCCGCTGACATAAACGATGTTCGGGTTTGCAAGGATCTGTATACCGTTCCTAAGGAGGCGAGGTGTGTAGTGAGCACTTCAAGCAACTAGCTTACTTGCTTAAACCAGATTTAGAAATGCCATCCAATAGCATTTCAGCACTTGAACTGTACAATTCATTGTTATCGCATTATGACCAAGTTATAATATGAATTAGTTTCAGGCAACGTTTTTTAAATTGTTTTTAGATCAAATAAAGCATACAAACGACAGGCTAGCCTTTAACACGTACACTCTCAACATGATTAGTATGGTATCAGCTTCGTGACACGTCTTGGTAAGTCACCAGGCATGCAGTCCCAGAATAAGTTATTACAATATGTATCAAAATCAATGAACAGTTTTCTTAAACTGTGTACAGCATCCGATTCGTATGTCCTGAACATTGTAAATACCGGTGTTTGTTCTTTTTGATATGCCGTGCAAATACGCTGAACAAATGATTTTAAAGGATTGAAAAAAAAAAACATTCGTGTGCATTCATTTTTTTTATTTTTGAAACACTCTAGTAATATACAGTACAACATTTTAATAGAAATCCTGTCGAATTAAATCAAAACACAATTTACCTCTAACTATATTTCAACATTTCTTTGAACAAAAAATAGCATACAAGGTAATTTTATGACAACTACCATATTAAGGCTCTGCTTTGACAATTTGTTTCTCTCTACCATTGCTCTATCAAATCATTGAAAACTAGAGCTCGTTGTTTTGGCAAAAAAACATATATCTCCCACCACTTCATGGCGCTACAGTACAGGAAGGGAATTAGTGATTAAAATTATGGTATTTTTGGGTTAACCACTTCATGGTGCAATACACAATTCCTGTGAGGACTGACGGATGAAATGCAAATCAAGGGCAGCAACTGTGCGAAAAATCAATGAACGGGAACATTACTACACATTACTACAATATGCACAACTAGGCACGCTATTTATCATTTCTATGAGGTTTGCTGGAAATCCACCCATTAACCTACGAGAAATGCTGAAATATATTCAAGTTCAGACAAATCAAGGGCCATAAATCTGCGAAAATTCAATTAACCAGAACATTACAACAATATGCGAAACAAAGCTTGCTATTTATCATTTATATGAGTTTTGGTTGAAATATACTCATTAGTGTAGGTGATATGCTAAAATGTATTCAAATTTTGACAAATAAAGGGCCGTAACTTCTTGGAAAAGCATTGAACCAGAACATGCCGACGATATGCACAACTAGGCATGACAGTGATCACTCCTATGAAGTTTGGTGGAAATCTGCCCACTGGAGTCAGAGAAGTTGCGCGGACAAAAATACGACGGACGGACGGACGGACAGACATGACCAAAACAATATGTCTCCCACAACACTACGTGGTTGAAGACATAAATAGTTCAAGTGATCTGGACATGTTGTTTAAAACAAATCTGTATTGTGGTCAATAGCCTTTTTTTTAAAGCGAGTGTCCTTGAGCATTGACCGTGTTGCCACAAGAACAAATGAGGTTAATATGATGAACAATCATTTGAGGTTTAAAGCTGCATGGCAATTTAGTTATAATTTAACTTATTTAATGTATAATTTTTGACATTTAATGTAACTTTGACCATGACCTAATGAGCCCTTAAATATTTTAAACTCAAGGTCAAAAATTATTTTTTAAAGATTTTCTAATAGACGCCTATGTAACAAGAGCCATGTTACACATGGTTAATCCCCCCGCCGGATTATTTACCTGGAGAGGAAATCCTTTTAAGTTTTGGATTTAAGCTACGGACAAAATTTATCAAATAAATCTGATAACGGGGAATAGGCAAGGTAGAGTTATTGGACTTGCACACTGCACTACCTACCAATGTGCTCTGTCAGTATATGAAATTTGAATAAAATCCCTCAAGTAGTTTTGGAGTTATGCTCCGGACAAAATTTATCAAGTAATTCTAATAAAGTGGAATAACTCTAAAAATAGGCAAGGTATAGTTATTGTTCTTGCACACTGCACTACCTACCTATGTGCTCTGTCAGTGTATAGTTTTGGAGTTATGCTCCGAACAAAATTTATCAAGTAAATATGATAAAGAGAAATAACTCTAAAAATAGGCAAGGTAGAGTTATTGTTCTTGCACACTGCACTACCTATCAATGTGCTCTGTCAGTGTATGAAGTTTGAATAAAATCCCTCCAGTAGTTTTGGACTTATGCTCCGGACAAAATTTATCAAGTAAATATGATAAAGGGGAATAACTCTAAAAATAGGCAAGGTAGAGTTATTGTTCTTGCACACTGCACTACCTACCAATGTGCTCTGTCTGTGTATGAAGTTTGAATAAAATGCCTCCAGTAGTTTTGGACTTATGCTCCGGACAAAATTGTTTCGGACGGACGCACGGACGCACAGACGCACGGACGAAGGGCATTACTAATATCCCCCTCGCCTTTGGCGGGGGGATAAAAAACTGGCAAGGGGGAGAACAGTCTGACACCCAGTGAGATCATGCTGTCACAACTCGCCTGTAAGCACATCATGCTCAGGTCAAGTAATACGAAATATGAAAAACATACAAAAACTTTTTTCTTTTGTGAAGATATTTTATTAGACGGTGAAAAGAGTAAACAGAACACAAAACTACAAACATGTTGGATGAAAACAAATTCTGACTTCAACCCTGGAAATAATAGTTTTATAATAGTTCTTAGTTACTTAGAAAAGTTGTTCAGAAAAAGCAAATAGATTCATAGTTCTACTAGATTTAATGTTTATGTGATGAATAGCATATTAAAAAATATTACAGTTCACATGTACACTGTAAATACACCAAGAGCGGTTTGTAGGAGATCTTATGAAAACTTTATACATAAAGTTGTGGGTCAGAAAACTGTGTATCACTTATTAAGATACTAAGACCCATAACTATATCTTGACATCTGAATAAATTGTACCTATTTTTGGAATCTTTTATTCACTTTAATTTATTAGTACATGTATAACAAAACTCTTTACTTAAGTCTATAAACAGAGACAATTTAGTCAAATGTAAAGATAAAGATATGGGTCTCAGTTAGTGACCAACATTTCTGATCTAAAACATTATGTATGAATTTCTAAAGAATACCTTCTGTGATTATACAGAAAAAGCCTATCATACAACAAGAGCTGTCAGTAATACATATTTGACCCATATGACCTAGTTTTTTTTACTAAAGATGATCCATTATCGAAATCATTCAAAAATCATTATGACAAACATCCTGACCAAGTTTCATGACAACTGAGACAAACAAGTCAACAATAAAGTGTTCTCAAACAATTATCAAAGGACGGATGACAGATGTGCGACGGAAGGACATTATTATCGGTCCTTATGCTCACAATGAGCCACTGGCTCAGGTGAGCTGAAATCAAACTTTGAAAAATACTCAAGTAAACAAGATAAAACATTCAGATAAAGGTCTAGAAGCATATTATATGTATTAATAATGATTGTTTCCTTCCTATGTCCAAAAGAATCATTTTAAAAATAAGACATAATTACAATTGTAGTGGTTAGATATGAAACTGTTTTTTGATATAAAAAAACCCTGTTTAATAATTACCATAACAGTACTATGTCAATACAGCCATTACATTTTAAAAATGATCTACACTATCACAACATTTTTACATATCACATACATTTACATATATGCCTTTTTCACTCCAGTTTACAAAAATATCCCATAACAAAATTTTGCTTTCACTTCCTGCTTCAAAAATACACTTAACGAAACTTATAAGTACCCCAAAAACAAACTTGCATTAAACACGTGTTATTTTAAAAATATGCACATTAGATAATGATTATATGTAATGCCCCAATTTGTCGTCTGCTCAAAATGAATTTATGCAAAATTAACCATGCAAAACCATACTTTGAGAGTGGTCGTTGAAAATCGAAAACTCGAAAACGAGCACGTGCACTTCGTGCAACTGACCATAATGACCAATATAAACATGTATCGATAGAGTGTAGATGTGCCTAACATAAAAACACAAAACATGGCTCGTATGTCGTTGCAAGAACGTGCAATCGCTATTGGACTTTTAGAAGCCGGAGCGTCTCATGAGCAGGTATGTGGTTCAATACCCATTGTTCGTTTTATTGCATTTCAGTGCATGCATTCTACGACAAGCCCGTTGCATATCAGTATTATGAACCTTGTAATCCTTTGTTTTTTTTCTAGGTTGCCCGAAGAATGCGTGTTACAAAGAAGTCTATTACTAGACTGGCCTCAAAGTACAGACGTACCGGAAGTGTCGCCAATCTTCCGAGGAGATCACGTGGTAGAGTGACAACACGCAGACAAGACCGGTTTATGGTTTTATCGCACCTCCGCCAGCGGAAGCGCACAGCAGTAGAAACAGCAAGGGCGACATTTGGGACTCACGGACGGCCAATCAGCAGCAACACAGTCCGATCGTGCCTCAGATCCGTTGGTATTCGTGCCAGACGGCCGTATCGGGGAATTGTACTGCGTGGACACCACCGTCGTGCACGTGTCCGCTGGGCGAGGACTCATCTGAGATTCACACGTGCGAACTGGGCACAAGTCTTGTTTACCGATGAGTCCCGTTTCAATGTTCAGGGAAATGATGGGAGAACCCGTGTGTACCGCCGACGTGGTGAGCGTTATGCTGATGCGTGCGTCGTAGAAAGAGATCAGTTCGGCGGCGGCACCGTAATGATATGGACTGGAATTTCACTCCACGTGAAAACACCACTTGTTGCAATTCAAGGGAACTTAAATGCAGCTCGTTACCAGAACGAAATTCTTCGCCCCGTTGCCATTCCCATTATTCAACAGAACAGGGGCATGACACTAATGCAAGACGGGGCAACGAGCCACACTGCACGCACAACACGGGCACTCTTGCAACAGCAGAATGTCAACGTACTGCCCTGGCCGTCAAAGTCGCCCGATCTCAACCCGATTGAGAACATATGGGATGAACTTGGCCGGCGTGTCTACAGAGGCCCGAATGCACCCACCAACCAAAGAGAACTACACAACCGACTAATGCAAGAATGGGCTAATATCCCAGTGGCTTATTTTAGAAATTTCATTATGTCAATGCGATCACGGTGCTTACCAGTAATTAACGCAAACGGTGGACATACGCGATATTGACTTCATAAGACTCTGGTGCGAATTTGTGTACTGGTAGTGATCTCGGTTTATGATCTTTTTTGTTAAGTTTGAGTTTTTTATAAATGAATTTTTTGTTATGAAATGTTAAAAATATGATTAAACTTTACACAGCATAAGTTTTAAATATTTGCGTTAATCATATCATAATTTATGCTGAAAACTATAACTGGGGTACTTATAAGTTTGTACATCCTACATATAATGCCACTTTATACTTAAAAACTATTTAGCAAATTCAAAGCATTTGGCTTCACATCAGATTTTTAACACAAACCTTATATGTATGAATACCTTACATATAATAAAAATATTCAACAAATTCTAAAACATTTTGCCTCAAATCAGGTTTTTAATCAAACCTTATATGTCTGTTTGTATACCCTATATTCAAATTTCACTTCAGGCTATAAAAATACTTAACAAAGTCATAAGCATTTGGCCTCACATCAGGCTTTAAAATGAAAACCTATATGTCTGTATGTATACCCTTCATACATATTTCACTTCAGGCTATAAAAAATACTCAACAAAGTCAAAAGCATTTGGCCTCAGATTGGGTTAATAAATCAAACCTTATTATTTTAATTTTATGTACATATAAATCCTACACACATACATATAGTTATTTACTACGATAAATTTACTCTGATATATACTCAGCCAAAAAAGAAAGTACCCATCCTATATATCTCTATAGATTATAGAAATAAGCATATATTGTGACTTGTTTTTAAATTTGTATTAAAGAACAATTTCTTTCTGACAAACTGTAAAAAAATGAACTTGATGCGATGTTTCTTTCATTGAAAAATATTGCTTAGAATGGCATAGGGGTTGATTTCAAAAATGACACTTTTTCAATATGACTGGGTTCACAAAAAGAAAGGCTTAATTTCATTTTTAATGAGGTTTAAGCACCAAAAAAATGCAGATACAGTGTCAATATCTCATGTGTCCACCATTTTGTCCAATGCACGTTGTGATTCGGCGGTGCATGCTGTTAACGTAACGCTGTATGAAAGGCGCAGGCAAGTTGTTCCATTCAACCTGTAAGGCTGCTTCCAAGTCGTTTACAGTGTTGATTGCGTGATTGGTTCGAACGCGACGCCCTAGCTCGTCCCAGATGTGTTCTATGGGATTCAGATCGGGGCTATTTGCAGGCCAGTCTAAGACGTCGACGTTATGGGCCGCCAAATATCGCCGAGTTACTGCAGCCGTATGGGGACGGGCGTTATCGTGCATAAGAGTGGCGTTGGGACCATGGCGTTGAAGGAAAGGGATAGCCTCTACTGCAAGAATATCATTGATGTAGGCCTGAGCATTGATATTTCCGTTTATCACAATAAGGCGAGTCTTGTTTCCATCCATTATTCCGCCCCAGACTAATACCGACCCCCCACCAAAGCGGTCCCTCTCAATGACGCACGCGTCGGCAAAACGCTCCCCCCGACGGCGGTAAACTCTCTCACGACCGTCGGCATGACTGATGTTAAATCGAGATTCGTCTGAAAATAACACCAATCTCCAGTCATTACGCCGCCAGCGCAAGTGACGGCGGCACCAGTCGCGCCTTGCGGCCCGATGGCGTCGGGTGAGAATTTGGCCGAAATACGGCCGGTATGCTCGAATCGGTTTGACATTCTGTCGCAACCGATTCCTGACAGTCTGTGGGTGAATACCCTGCTGTCTCCCAGTTGCTGTTGCAGGTAGACGTCGGTTGCGGAGATGCTGTATGATGATATACCGATCGTCGGCAGCAGTCGTCACACGTGGCCGACCACTCCGAGGACGGTCGCGGACGTTTCCCGTGGCCCGGAACCGTCTCCGCAAACGCTCTATTGTCTTCCGTGTACAACCAAACAGCCGGGATACTTCAACTACTGACCTTCCTGCATTCAGCATCCCAATAGCTTGGTTACGTTGATCATTATTTAATCTTGGCATTTTGTTTGACTTGATTTTGCGTGATTTTATTCAATTGTGACTGATAACCGGTCAATCAGTGCAGTCAGGTACTTCGACCGGATATCGACCTGTGCCGCACGAGGCGCACGTGCAAAATCACTAATCCGAATCTCCCACCGAAGGGCATGGATTTCTACTGATAAAATTTAGGTCAACAGGTGCTCAATCGATTACATGTACATTGCATATGATTCATATTTGTGATAAAACTATATTATATGATATATTAAGGTTTTATAAGTGGGTACTTTCTTTTTTGGCTGAGTATATTTACTCTGAACGTCTCTTTTACTTCAGACTATGAAAATACCCAACAGATTATCCATTGCACCTCAGACTACAAAAAAAACTCTGCAAACTCAATAGCATTTGGTCTATCATCAGGTTTATAACTCAAACCTTTCCCCAAGAAACTACAAATATTTGCATCAGCCACAGTAGCAAGTACCTCCATACCATCAGGTCTTGCATTCAGCCTCATTTGTTCCATAATGTACTCTACAGGATCCTAGTCAGATTCTTCAGGTGTATTCCAGATTGGAACATCAGAGAATAATTCTACTAAGGTACAAGAAAGTGCCCAAATGTCAGAAGAGGTATTTGCACTCTGTTTAGCCAAAAGTAACTCGGGTGCCTGATAGGATGGTGTCCCAGGTTGAGCTGAACCACCAGCCATTGTTGTCACCAATGTATTCATTGTTTTAATTTTGCTTAATCCCATGTCGCATAACTTAACAACTTTAAGATCATCAGAGACAAGGGTATTTTCAGATTTAAGATCTCTGTGAATAATTATCGAGTTCTGATTATGCAGATAGGCTACTGCTTGACTCACCTTCACTGAGATATTCAATCTTTCTTCCATATTCATGGGTTCTCTTTTCTCTCCAAATAAAATATTATCTAAAGTATCACCACCAATGAATTCAGTGACCAAATACAACCTGCTATTTTATATAGCATATGCCAGTAGCAAGACAATATTTGGATGTCTCAATTGACTGTGTAAGGCGAGTTCTCGTACAATAAAAGACTTCATGACTTTAATACACTTAACACAGATTTCTTTCACAGCAACCTTAGTTTTTAACCAATCTCCTTCAAAAAACACACTGAATGATCCCCTTCCTACCTCTTTTCCCAAATGCAAATCAGTCAAATTTACCTTGGGAACACAACTTGAACTTTCTAAAGGACAATTAATATTAAATGTTCCTGTCTGTTTTTGTGATGTACCCTGAAGAAGTGAAGCCCTGCTTAATGTCGGAGACTGTGAGAGTGCATGTGCATGCTTAGTATTAGACTGCACTGGTAGCCCGACAACATCAGATTGTTTTCCTGAGCTAATTCTTTGAATCTTTGTTGGTGTGCATAATATGTCTGCTGTTTTACACACTGACTGACATTGCATTGGTGATATCAAATTTTGGTTCTGTGTTACTGGATTAGCTATGTAGCATTATGCTCCTAAGCCGAGTGTTTGGAATGGTTCTTCTGAAACGATATTATATGATGGTACTGCTGAGCTTATTATATCAGATGGTATGGGTGAGCAGACTGTATTGGATTGTACTGCCGAACTGATTGAATCTATTGGTACAGCTGAGCTGATTCTATTAGATGGTCCAGCTGAGTTGATTGTACTGGATAATACAGCTGGGCTAATAGTAAAAGATGGTAAAGGTGAGCTGACTGTAATGAATGGTATGGCTGAGCTGATTGTATTGGATGGTATGGCTGAGCTGATTGTATTGGATGGTATAGTTGAGCTGATTGTATCAAATGCTAAGGCTGAGCTGATTGTATCAAATGGTATGGCTGAGCTGATGGTATCAAATGGTATGGCTGAGCTGATTGTATCAAATGCTAAGGCTGAGCTGATTGTATTGGATGGTATGGCTGAGCTGATTGTATTGGATGGTATGGCTGAGCTGATTGTATTGGATGGTATAGTTGAGCTGATTGTATCAAATGCTAAGGCTGAGCTGATTGTATCAAATGGTATGGCTGAGCTGATTGTATCAAATGGTATGGCTGAGCTGATTGTATCAAATGCTAAGGCTGAGCTGATTGTATTGGATGGTATGGCTGAGCTGATTGTATCAAATGGTATGGCTGAGCTGATTCTATTAGATGGTCCAGCTGAGTTGATTGTACTGGATGGTATGGCTGAGCTGATTGTATTGGATGGTATGGCTGGGCTGATTTTATCAAATGGTATGGCTGAGCTGATTGTATTGGATGGTATGGATGAGCTGATTGTATCAAATGGTATGGCTGAGCTGATTGTATTGGATGGTATGGCTGAGCTGATTGTATTGGATGGTATGGCTGAGCTGATTTATTGGATGGTATGGCTGAGCTGATTGTATCAAATGGTATGGCTGAGCTGATTGTATTGGATGGTATGGATGAGCTGATTGTATTGGATGGTATGGCTGAGTTGATTGTATCAAATGGTATGGCTGAGCTGATTGTATTGGATGGTATGGCTGAGCTGGTTGTATTGGATGGTCCTGCTGTGTCTATTGCATTAGATTGTATTGACTGGTGCAGTGTAAAAGCACTGTCTGTTTCTATTTGTTCACTATACACATCAACCATTACAGTATCAGAACAAATTACAGTGTTTACTGCTGAATCTTCACATGTGCTACTCACAGAAACATAATATTCTCCTGGCTCAGTTACACGTAAAATGCAACGATTTACACCACTACACAACAAAATCCCATTTTTGTACCAACTATGAAGCAAGTTCTTATTGTGAGCCATAGTAATTAAACACAGCACTAAAATATTTTTTTCGTCAGTTTCAAATCCATAAATCTCACTTGGACCATGAAACATCATCTGCTCTTGTGTTGCTTGTGGACACAAATAGCCATCTTCTATCTGCTCAAGGAAGATTTTGTTGTCCAAAGATATCTTTGTTACAAGAAAACCATTTTCAAATGGATCATAATTATCTTCTGGGATCTTTGACAAATTGCAACAACTGTTGTATGAGTAACAATTTACTTGTGACATATCATTTGAATATTCATGAGTCTCAGTTTTGGAGTATTTTATGGAAACTGTGTTGGTTGCATTCATTCCATTCACGCTTAAGAATTTTTTTACTTGTTCTTCTTTCCTTTTTGTTCTTAGGTAGAGGTGGCACTGTGATGCAAATAGCCCATTACTCTTTAAAAATTCGGTGAATGAACATGGATTCTTATTGGTATCTACGAAAGATTCCAAGGTTTGTCCATTTGATGATGCAACACAGACATTAAACTCATCAAGACTTCCAATATCACTTTTACCTTCAGGAAAAAAGAATCCTAATGACATTTTCTTTATGTAATCAATTGTTAACTCTTCTCCGAACTGATACTCAATTATTCTGTTTCGACCTCCTTTCCCTTTTGCCACTACTCGATACTTTCCATTACGATAATTTTGCCAACCAACTGTAATTCTGTATTTTTGCCTCTCACCTCGCCCTCTTGCTCTGGTAATCTAAACATATAAAAAAAGAATCTGAGTTAAATAAACAGAAATTCCCAATTTTATTTTGGTAGAGCCAGTATCCTATCCTCCACAAGAAACTGCCAATCATCTCACAAAGAGAAAAATTGTCATATTACGGGCTCAAACTTATTAGTAAAAGGTTTGCTGATTATAATCCAATAACTCTGACCATAAGACCAAAGATATTTCACAGATAAATTATGCCACAAATGGCTTATACATACAACTGCAATTTAGATTTATCTACATGTATAAAAGGACAAAGATATTTTACACACCTTTTGTGCACTTCCAGTTTCCATAAGATGTTGCTTCTTATTCTTCTGAGTTGATTTTATGCTGCTGATCAAACTCTTAATCCTCTCTTCTCTTGATTCTTTGTTCTGTAATGAAAAAAGTATTGTCAACATGAGCAAGCAATGTTTGTAAAACATATATATCCTACTTATGGCAGCTTGATTTAAACACCGGCTGTCAGTATGACCTTGACCTTTGACATACTGCCTGCAAAAACTGTAGGAGTATTTTCCTGGACATGACCAATCACAGCATCAAATACGAGGACTGAGGACTGTAAACCTAAGTGTTCATTAGTTATTGTTTGGATAAGGTATGGTCTACAGACAGAGTAGATAATTAAACCGTTAAATATACATGTATGTAGGACATAAACAAGATAACTAAAATTAATAATGTTTTATAAAGTTATAAGATAATATTATCATAATTATAACTTAAAGAATGTGTGGCAAATGCAGTACTTAGTAAACAGTACAACATTCTGTTAAATAAATAAGTCTACAATATGGGAATACTCAGCCATTTAACTGTGATCCAGCTTGAACAGAATCTCATACAATGCCTCTAATAATTAATAATATTGAAACGTTAATATTAAACAAGTAAGTTTTAAATATTAATATTGAACCAATAAATTTTAACTATTAGTTATTAAATATTGAATTTTAATTATTTATATTAAAAAATTAAATTTTAATAATTAATATTTAACAACTACTTTTAACAATTAATATTTTATTATTTACATTTAAATATTAATAAATAAAATTTTAATTTTAACACTACTATTGTTAAAAGGATTGATACTTCTAGAAAAATGTTATTTCATACAAGTTTCTTTCCCATATATATAATAAAAATTAGTTACAAAAAATTAGATTCCTAGTAACATGCTATAGTTCTTTCAATGGTCATTCTAAAACATACATGTAAGGATAAACTATCAGCATAATTCATACAGTACATGTACATATATTTTTCCCTGACAGTGACGCAATTTATCTTTAATACTGGGTAATTAAAAATAAATACAGCCAGACTGCAGTGAACCTGGGCCCCAAGCAGGTACATGTAAATAATAAATACAGCAAAACATTATACAATTCCCAAACTTCATTTTGAGGTACAAACTGACAGTGAATCAGCTAACCAGAAAAGAAGCATGAATTTAAGCAGATTTTTTCCTTTTTAAAGGCCTTTAAATGTAATGTTATGGTATTTTTTTAAGTACATATCTGCTTCAGTGTAGAATTATACATTATTATAAAAAAAGAATTATTTTACGAGTGAGAAAGTCATAAAATTTATTCTCTTTCTGACTTGTCATAGGACATTTTTTAATGCTGACATGGCTTAGGGTTGTCACTAGAATTTTGAAACTTGCAGTGCTCAGATCCCCATCCCTCTACAAGTAGGAGTTCCATTACTTAGGACTCATAGCATGCCTTTATAAATTGAGCAATTTATCTTTTTTTAACAAATGTCTTTTTTAATTTATGCTACTGACTTGTTTAGAATATGAGAATTAAACTTCTCGTTCACATTTTATACCTAAAACATTTTTATGTATAATTTAGTATGTATTTCAATATTTATGATTATAACTGTCAAATCATTCTCACATTTTTCAGAAACCATGGAATAGTTGATTTAATCGCACTTTCAATAGACATCGATTTTAAACTGAAACGGTATCCCTCCAATATAAATAGATGGAATTTCCCATTACATGTGCACCGTGTAAAGGATGACATGTAGAATAGAGTTTTTATTTTAAAATAGTTTTAGCGTATCATACGGTATAGAAAACGACTTATAAAACGGGGTTGTAATTTATTCTTGAGTAAAGTTTTTATAGAAGACACTGAGTCATTCGTGTTTGATAAGTTGGTTATATTTGTGAAAAACATAGATTTGGAATCAATATTTTTTTTCAATTTACCTGTCAGGCAACTGTGAACGAGCAGCTTTAAAAAATATCACACATACATGTATCTACAAATTTCAATTGTATGCATAATAATACTACTAATAGTGTACATTCATATTATGTTTAATAAAGCTTTCCCGGACTTAGAAACATATTAATGGCAATATTTTTTTTGTACAAGTATTACCCAGTCAGAATTTGAGTGTTGTTGTTCCCAATTACAGCTCACTGTTGAACCCAATAGAACAGTGTGTTTTACATTGAACCCTTATTGGGTTTTATATCGGTGAACTCGCTGTTAGGTTAACCTTTACCCTGGTAAGTATGTACAATACTTCAAAAGACTAGTCCGTCTTACAATATGGACTTTACCAATGACTGTCTATAGAGTTGCTGACCATAAATATACTGGCAGAATAGCAAACAGAACAGACCATGCCATAGTGCACCAGTGATTGTTCTTACTTAATTGGGAAGAGGCCTTAGCCTCTTGATTTTGGGAAAAATTATCACTAAAATTGCTAATCTGGGAAGTAAAAAAGCAGGTTAAGTTCAGATTTTTTGGAAAACTGCATGATTTTAAAGAAAATTTCAATTGGGAAGAGGCCTTTTATCAGAGACTGTTTTATAAGCAGGAAAATCACTGTGCACTGATGTAACACAGTGATGTGCAGGCTGATCTTGGTCTGCATTGGTTGCAAAGCCCAAGTCTGTCACCAACAGCAGGCAATAGGTTGATTTTTTATATTTCATTTACCAGCTTCACATTATCTATGTCCTTTTATTTCATCAAATCTCATAACCATGTTGTACAGTTAATCCTTCACATCTTAAACTTAACACACCAGACTCTTCTTGATTGTATAATTTCACACCAGTATCTTACTTTCTTTGACCAAAATTCAGGTGTGACAATTCTCAATTAGTCATCCTGTACTAAAAACTAAGATTTTATTGCATCACACCTGGCAGGAACAAACACTCTTTCAAAGATCATTCTAGTACAATCTAAATACTATCAATTATTCAGTTCCGGCATTAAATCATTGTGTTCTTGTAACAGTTCTCTTATTTAGAGTGATGTTGCTAAAACACACAATGATTTCTTGTCCAATTCTCGGTTGTTAATTCAAGATTGTGAACATGTTCCGGAACTGATTGAATGCCGAAACCACAGGTGGCAGTATCATTGTCTTTACCCCCCCCCCCCCACCCCCACTACCCCCAAAGACCCTGCTACAACCCTGAAAATATACCTTGGTACTTTCAGTCAACATAGTCTTTCAACATCTAAACAAAATTAATCAGAATACAAAAATATGAAAAACTCGTCTGCAATAAGTTAACGTTTTACACGCCGCTCCGGCCATTCGGAACAGATACGGCTCATTTATAATGAATCAAACACTAAGAATAAGATTTGGGCGGAAAGAGAATTTAATTATCTACACAACAAAATTTACAGAATAACAATCGGATGACAGACAATAAAGTTATTTGCAAATAAGTGACGGGCGTGATGATTCCAGAAGAACGCCGCTAGGGGGCGCGTTTACGGTGATTTACGTGACGTCAGAGGAATACTGACGTTGCTATGCAACGCGGGACGTCAAACTCTATCAACCTGCCAAATTTGAAAATGATCGGACAACTTTTATATTTTACCGTCAAAGGTATCGACCCACCTTAAGTTTTAAACAAGGTAAGAACAAATGAACGTATGCGTGTTAACTTTGTAAGTCCACATGTGCGCACTAACACCAAACCAGCATTGTGAACTTATATGAGATGGAGCGTATGGACACAAGTTACGTTGTTTCTTGAGAAATCAGAAACTTGTTTTCTCGGGAATCCTGCTATAATATAATTTAAGTTGTATGTCTTTAAGACGTTCGAACGGATTTTACGTTTTGTTATCTCTTTTCGGAATGTTAGTTGTTAGATGAATGGTATATAAAATGATATTGCACCTACTGTAAGAGGTACCGACAGGCATAGATATAACGGCATTATTCGCGGTGTGTTAAACGCGTCAAAACCGAAGCAGTCAGAACTAAACGGATATCACATCATGGAGAAAGAGGTAATGTACATAACGTTTTATTTTAAATAAATGTTTTAAGAGGTGCACAATGATGAACTTCGGGCCGAGAATGGGCGAGGATGGGAGAGTGATTTTTTTTCAACTTCGCCATCCGCATATCAAAACAGGAAACAATTTATATTTAAAATATATTGGAATTTATAAGAATATTTGTAACAAACTATGGACAATGAAGTTCAAACATCTTTGAATAAAATGCATACTGGTTAATTAGTTTTATATATACCTTGGCGAGAGGACAATAACGCTCTATTAGCTGCCATTTAGAAATTAACGTTACGCTCTCCAAAAGAATGACCAATACAACACAGATTAAATACAGGAAAAATACATTTTACCAATATTTAAGAAAACAACACATTTATCAAATGCATTTCTTTCAATTATTATATAACCCTGTTGTCCATGGGTATGACTAAACTATAGAAAATTTCTAGGATAAGTTTGTTTGTCAGATGCATGTATGAGACAATTGATTCAAAGACACCATGTGCTTATTTTTGATGTATACTTCATGTTGGTTATCTGTTAGATTCTGAATCGTACTTACCATACGTTTCTTACATAATATATGCTTGTCTTGCAACGCGACTTGAATTTTGCTCTATACATGTAGTTAGTAGTCGCTATTTGTATTTGGCGAGAGCTGTACACATGAATGTAGAACTTTCATGTTTAGTCAGAATATTTTTCTGCCGAAAGATATATTTCATATTGCGTTCTAAAGATATTGACAAGCACAAAATGAAGTTATAATGTAAAATATGTAGAATGAGTTAAGAATGTGGAGTTGCTCTTGTTATTTTGGTGTCGATGTTTGTATTTTTTATTCGTATTCAGTTAGCTTTAAAATTACGCATAAATTAGTGGGGCAATACAGTTTGGAAGGTATCATTTTAATTTCATACTTTGATTTCAGTTTAATTACAGTATGGTGCAGCACGAAGAATATGTTCGTGTGAACCGTCTCAACCATTTTCACTCGAAAAATCTAAGAAAAAAGTGACATATTTCATAAAAACGCAAGAAGAAGCTTAAGTTAATTGACAAAATTATACTTTTATTCATGCATACAAACTATATTTCTTGTTGGTAAACATCGTGTTGAAAAATGACAAAGATCGATAGTTAACACGCAACGTTGTTCGCGGTATAATGTTGTTGTTCTACACTATAATCTGCGTCCAATAGAAATCAAGATTCCTTTTTATGTATGAATAAATCCAAAAATGTTTCCGAAATCAAAGCTAAGTGGAAAATCTACGGTTTTCAAAACCAATTTAAGCCTTATGAATGATAAGTTTTTGTTTTTCGATTCGATATGTTAAAGAAATACCAAAACTCCACTACATTAAGTTTTTGTGAACTAAACTCTTTTAGTGTTTTACTGTCTTTTTTTACCAAGAATCACGTCTGGTCAGAAACATAACTGCATGGAATGTTGTAATTGTAAGATTTTATTGATCCAGTCAGAGAACAAAATGCCATCTGGTTACGTTACACACACTTGGGGATTTGTTCGAAATCTTTTGGCAGTGAATTATCGAGTTCATGATATGCACTATATTTATTGTCACGTTGAAGATCAGGTCCTCCAGTTCTTATTATATACACATTGAGAGACCGCCTCTAAACAAATACTGTAGGTAAATCATCTGAAATCCAGTCAGTAAAACAAGTGCACTTCGTAAAATGGCGTTAATTTATGATGTTCAACTAGTGTAATATTTATGTTACAATTCTTCCCGTGTTTCTGTCCTTAAGAGTATCATTGAAAATAGTTTAAATTATGATACTAGGACTAAAATTCTGGGACAGATCACGATAAGGAGTTGTATTTCAATCAGAAAACTGAAAAAGTTTGTTTACCGTTGATAGCACTCGAAATGACAGATTGACCCTTTACTCCATATATACGTCATTTATTGCATGAACGAACACTGTAGATCAAGATCAGCCAGCATACCCGTGCTGTCTGATAAAGATCCGCACTGTTCTTTTTTGATTAATTATATTAATTATGACCAAAAACTAAACAGCGCCGAACCTGATTAGACGGCACGGATGTGCCGACTGATCTGGATATACACTGTTCGTACATGCAACAAAACGCGTATATATGGAGGAATAGTTTTAAAGTAGCACTCGGGATTCACAGTTTGCTTAAAAGAACAAGTTTTACTTATAAAATTATGAGAGTAACCCTGACAGACTTTTCTGACTCCAACTATGAAATTATGGCATTAGTGATAAGTATTTATAATATATGGATATGTAATATAATGTAGTCAAGCACTGTAAACATGACCTATGATCATAAAACTAAGATTGGAGACCAGTCTAAAATCTCAAGCATCTAACTAGCTGAAATGGCGACTGGTCGCCATTTCAGCCAATCCAATGCTAGAGACTTGAGACAGGTCTTTAGATTTAATGTTTTGATATTGGGCCCTGGTCAGCATTCATGTAACTATTTTTGCATGTAGACAAAATGCAGAAGGACTTGTACAATATTGTTTGCGCTTGCTTGCAGACGTTGGCTTCAAAAACTATGTGCTTAAATTTTACTTACTATTGAAAATGTAAAAACCTTGAACTAGAAGGATGGACTCACGGACCACGACAGTTTGCTTCATTTGTATGAATTTTGGCTGGGATCGCTTCATCAGTTTCAAAACAAATTCAAGCCACCTGCGACATTGACGTTAAAAATAGAGTCAAAATTCTTGTTTAATCTAGATGAGCATTTGTGCTTAGTTTGGCCTAGGTCTTTTCAACCGTTACAAAGTTATGTTCTGGACAAAATGTGAAGGGGAACGTATGATAAAAATATCAAGAGCCAATAAAAAACTTGAAATTTTTTAAATTTAGTTTTTGTTCCTGTAGTTAATATTAGAACTTTCCAGTTCAAACAATATTTAGTCTACAGTTGGTTAATATTAGTATAAAACTCTTTGCATAAACTATTCTGGCCATTTTATCTGAAAAGGCTTCAACCGGTGATCTGTGCACATTTATTTTGAAAAGCAACACAGCTTTCCTCTCGAACTCCTAAGTAATTAATACTATCATGACCATCTGATAGTCTAATTCCTGCATACTTTTCTAAGAGGGCTCACATGGTCCTAAAATATTGACTTAAAATGTCTGAGACCAATAATTTTAACGGTTAGCGACAAAGCTTACGCAAGAGAGTGGGATTAAAACCAGGTTATTCGGAGCGCCAACCTTAAACTTGCATTGTTAAGGTCTCATATTAACAAAACTTTCACGTTACCTTTAGTGAATTACCTCTAAACCCTGAATAATCGACAAGTTTTCGTATAAATGCACAAAAACACACAAAATATAACGGAGTGTTAGAAACTAACACTGTCAAACACAATGGGTGAGAACCCAATGACTTGAACGAAACCAGAGCATCTGGATTTAAATCAGCAAAACACGTTTGCATGAATAAGAAAGATCGACATATTTTTTTCTTCATAAACTCTTAAATTGCATGCACAAAATAGATAAACAAAGGGGTCGGCTGTAGATGGTGTATTCACCAAGCATGCAGAGCGCTGTCATCCTCTTTACAGTCTTTAATATAGAATTTACATATTTGTTGTAACGAATAATGTGGACGATTGATATTTTTTTTTTCAATTTTAAAATTAAATTTCCATAAAATGGTTAAACTCGTAATTTAAACTACAGCTGTATTCATGGTATACATCTGGATATCGGCTATGAAACTTGCTACATGTTTTTCTTATGCTGTAAAGTATAAAACCACGTAAGATGATGTACGTCATCAAAAATTGACAAGAAGCACATAGATGAACAGAACAGAACATATCGTTTATTTCGTCCAAGTGCATGGTTACGCAATAAGGATACCATAACACAATATAACTAATACATACATATATATCTGACCCCCGGTAAAACAATTCGGGTGTGTATGTGAGGGGGGGGGGGGAGAGAGAGCAAGTAAAGTAGACAGTGCGACATACTAAACTGCGTTACCTGGTTCCAATAAGTGTATAGTTTGAATATATTACCTCTGTTGACGTGCTTCATATTAAAAGTGCAATAAATCAGATTCACGAAGTTGCCTGCATCTGATAACAAGTAATACAGGGACATACGATTCAAATAAAATAATATCAGAGATTATGTATAAATGTGTGATACGCAGTAAAATATCATTTTTGTATCAACAGGTTATTTTCTCCAGCCCCACTTACTCTCCCCACTTCGACGGACGACATACAGACGTACTTCATCAATATATAAGCCTGCTTTCTAAATCACTGTACAATTAATCCACCAATTTATATACTTTAGTGGTTCTAAAATATAGCTGCGGCCTATATTTAGACTGAGAAAGCTTGTTTTTTTTTCTTATTTATTTGCTTTTACAAAGCTGTAGTAAGGGTATATATGTTGTTAACCACAGTTTTAAAATAGTTATTATATAATATTAAATAAATCGTAATAATATTAGATGAAACTCGAGGTGTTGTAAAGTCTGTAATAGAGTCATTAAGTACAAATAGGCTTTTCACCGTAGTATCAATCATATCCAGTAAACAACTGGGTCGGGAAATGTATAATTTTATCTAGGTCAATAGTCATGCTTATGCAAATAAACTCAGTGATTGATATATTGAGTGCCCTAAATAAACTAGATGGATCAAAACTTTAAAAGCTACCGAATAACACTAATACCAAAATATTGCAGACTCGGTTTGATTGAGCTTGTTCATGGGCAGTAATGGAACTCAACATTTACACAAATATATGTACCGTGCTCAGCGGTATACGTATTGATTGAATTAACTTTTTAAGCCGCGACACAGCACATTAAACGCTAATTTTGAAACATGAAAATTTATTAAGATACTGTTTAGAAATAAGTGTTAGCATATTTAAAATCGTATTCAAATGCAAATACTTTGACGTATGCCAAACATCACGGCTTTATTTTTCATACGAAAGAAGCAAATTAAAATCGATCGAAATTGAAGTGAAAAATGCACAATCAGAGAAAAGATTAACAAGACATGGTTTTCAAGTTGATGACTGTCATTTAGGAACTACTTAAACTGCTTATAAGTTTTTGTTCAATCTTTATGATATTACTTATGATACTTGTATTGAGAAACTACTTGAGGTGTAATAAAAAACATAAAAAGAGGAAATCAGACAAAATGTTGTATAAAAGAACTATATAAAGAGGCTTTAAGTGGCCACTTAATTAACAAAAAAATCTTAATTAAAAGCATGCTTTTCTTACATAGACTTGGTCAATGCAATTAATTAAATACTTTCTTTTCAAAAATATTTAAACTTTGATTTCAATGTTATTCATAGTCAATATTAAAATTCGAAACAACTTGGATTATCCTGTAAAAGGAATAAGCAAGAGAAAGTTGTTATTATTGTTTTATTGCTGTAAAATTGATCACCTGTTATGTGTAACGATCACTTGATAAAGAAAACCCTGTAAAAGTTCACAGTACCTTTAAAGGTAAATGTCGTTACTTTATGCGAGTATTGCTGCAAAGTTGAAATTGAATACGCATGAATGACTTAAATATTCTGAGATGTCTTGTGTAGACGTAAGTGAGTCCGTAGAGGACACATGTATGAAAGCCAAGACTGCCGATGAAAGTGAGTCTCTTTATATAACACTCTTAACAAATCTGAGTAAGAATATGCTTTCGCAACATGCCGATTTTGATTCATGAGGGTCCACTGCCTGCGTTACTGAGCGTCACAATGTCTAAACCTCAAGGTTGTGTACTTTTGTGCACCATTACTTATTAAGCCCAAAGGCTCGATATTTCAAGAGATGATAGTACTTAGATGATAGTATAGATGATAGTACTTAGTTCACTTCACAGGTTACATATAGTGAAATATGCATATTAGGAATGAATGGCTACACCCAGCAGACACAGCCTCTCTACACAACCAAAATGTAGAGTGGGGAATAGAGCATGGTTATACGCTAATCAGTTTCAAAAATAGATGCAACACAACCCTCAGCACTTCGTTAAATATTATTTTTGCAGGAAGCAAAACGTGCTAACTGGGGAAGTCAGCTAGAGTTTATATTCACTTTGATGGGCTTCGCTGTCGGACTTGGCAATGTTTGGCGTTTTCCTTATCTTTGCTTCAGAAATGGTGGAGGTAAGTGAAGCACTTGGTTAACGGTTGCCTTTAACAATCCAGAGTTGACTACAAAAATATAAACATCTTGTTAAGAGTAACAATTTCTGAAACGAGCATCTCATTCTATTGCTTGAATAATATACTGGTGTAAATTCCAGCAAAACTGCGCATGTAAACTGGTTATATATAACGAGTGCTAGTGTATTGCCAAAACAAGCATGTCCTGATATGTTTATTTTTTATCCATGACATGGCAATGACAAAAGGAGTAACGCCTTAAACGGGTTACTGTTCCTGTTTGATATTTGCAGAATAACCATTATTGTTATATGTGTTTGTGTAGGTGCTTTTCTCATCCCGTACTTTCTCAGCCTGTTCTTGATCGGGATACCAATCTTCTACCTGGAGGTGTCATTCGGACAGTTTGCCAGCCTCGGACCGATTCGCATATGGATAATTAACCCTGCCATGAAAGGTTTGTCAATTATTTCCTAACATTTCAGTCAAACCGATCGGAAAATTACGAATCCAAACTATACCGCTTTAACATGATTTACAAAATCTTTTTTGCCAGGTATTATTTGAATTTTACTTCTCTAGCTGAAATTGTCTAGCAGTCAAGCCAAACAAACAACAACAAAAAACCAGTGTAATTCGGAATTATTTTTAAACGTTTCCGTTGCTTTCTCTTGATGTTAACAGACTGCTTTTATTCAACAACTTAAACTCATGAAATAGATATTTTATTTTTAAAATGACATTGACTGAACTAAACTAAAATATCTCGTAAAATAACCATACTTTTATTTCAGAAATATTTTCATAAATACGAATAAACTACTTAAAATGAAACTTGTAAATCAAGTATCATCATTTTCGTTTAAAAAGTGTATACCGGTATATCGTCTCCGTCGATGTATGTCGTGTATATTTCGAATGTTTACAATAATTACCAAACTTGAATTTGCCTTTGTTGAATATTTAAAACCTGTCTTTTGGACAATAAAAACAAACATAGGCCTACAATGCTTTAATTGGATATTATTTTAAGAAAAATTTCGTCATTTCAAAAATTCAAAAATTAAATCAATTACTTTCAAAATAATACCAGGGATAGAAAAAGGATTTTCTTTTGATAAGACAAGAAAATATATTAAGAGAGAAAAGTACGTGCAAGACCGGTCCAGGTTAAAAAAAAATCACAGACACCTGTTTAGAGTTCCTTTTCTGGAGAAGAGCTATATAGGCTGAACAGAGCTCTAGTGCCAAGTTTGGTCAATTTCAGCTAGTAAATGGGTGATCTGTATCGCGAGATGCAACCACAATCACCCAGAACACAAAATATCCCCGTTGTCGAAAAAAAATATATTTCTCGTTATCCTAAATTATCTAAAGATAACAAGGTAAACATAATCCCATTTTGCACATCAATTTCGAAGATAAAATCGTAACTTACCGAACAAATGTTGATTGCCGTTAATAGATCCTTTATTAATCTTTCCTTCTAATCACAAAATCCGTCTATTAGTGTGAAAATCTAAATTTATTATCAAAATTTAAGAAATTTTTACATGTAATATTTTCTATTCCGATATTCCAATTAAGCCCGATTTATTTTAAAAAAAAACTAGTTGTCAGCGCATTACAGCCGGGCGGAAACTTCTGAATGTCAGCAAAACGTCGGTAAGTTTCATGTACGTACGATGTGTAATTTAAATAAAAATCAAGTAAATATAATATAGACAATCAAAACAATAGACAAATAACTGAGATTGCATGTTATTTTCAAGGTTTTTTTAAACGATTGCCAAAAATTCTTTCGTTAATTGTTTGTGGCGTCCATTTTGAAACTGATTACTTTTCCTCTCTACTTTTTGGCTGTGTGGGGAGGCTGTGTCTGCTGGATGTGGCCATTCCTGATATGCATATTTCACTTTTTCCCCTTTTTTTTAATTTACTCATTTTTTGAATTTATCGGCGTTTGTAGAAGTAACCTTATTTGCATATTTTCGTAATAGAGCAGATACCACGGACAAAAATGTGAAAACCTCATTGGATTTTGATAATAAATTTGGATTTTCTACGCTAATAAACGGACTTATGTTAAGTTTTTGGTGTAAGCGGAAGGATAAATTATTTATCGATCAACGGCAATAAATATTTGTTCGGTAAGTTACGATTCTCTCTTTGAAATTGACGTGCAACTGGGATGATAAATGTTTCCGTGATCTGTTAACCTTATTATCTTTAGTTATTTACAATAACGAGAAATATGTTGTTGTTGTTGTTGTTTTTCGACAACGGGGATATTTTGGGTTCTGGGTGATTGAAGTTGCATCTGGTGATACAGATCGATCATTTATTAGCTGAAATTGACCAAACTTGGCACTAGAGCTCTGTTCAGCCTATATAGCTCTACTGACACAATGACCAGAAAAGGACATCTAAACAGGTGTCTTTGAAAAAAACAACAACATAGTCAATAGACATTTTGATATCGCAAATTGCAATGAATTAAACAAAACCATAAGATATAACATGTCGCCCGTAGCTAACGGCAAGAAAACTCAGCAACAAATGCCGGTATTCTTGCACAGTATATTTCATTTAATTAGTTAATCAGTGTACTCGGCAGTATTAATCAAGTTAGGAAAACATTCCCATAGTTACGTCAATCGTTTGATTCGACTGACAAATTCACTCTCTGACATTCTACTTGATGCATGGTGTTATTCATAAGTCTCGAATTTAAAACCAGTCATCAGGACCGAACACCTTCTGTGTTTGGTATAGCTGCTGTGAAGTTGTGTTGGTAGTAATATATTGACATCTTTTCTTGTAGGCCTTGGATACTCAATGATAATAGTTTCCGGCTTAATCAGCATCTACTACAACGTCATCATTTCTGTTTGCGTGTATTACTTCTTTGCGAGCATGCGCAGTAAGCTGTTGTGGACATCATGTGACCCAGAATGGTCGTCTTGTTTTTGCCGCGACAGCACAATGAACATCTCCGACCCGAACCCATGGAACTTCACAAGACCGGATTGCTGTAAACATTTAAACGTTATTTATAAGTAGATACTAACAACCATTATAATTGTTATAGACAGGACTGATTTCAAAAGTTCCGTGTTTATAGTAGGTTATACCGATTGCTCATGTAATACATGTCGTACATGTATCATTATGTTTATCTCATGTCCAACATCAAACAGCAAGAATTTAGGATACATGTATTTATATGTATCAGCATTTCAACATACATTAGTGTTTATGAATGTTTAAAATACAGATTTCCTAATAAAACAAACCTTATATACTCTTACTATGTAGTCTATGCAAGTTCGTCGCCATTTTACCGGATGCAGTTCGTTTTTTTTGGTGTGTTTTTTTTTGCAGTATCAATGTTTAATAAGCTGTTTTATATTTTTCAGTGAACTATACATTCGAGGCAGAACACGTCACAAATCCTAGCGAGGAATTCTTTTAGTACGTATTCGATTTAGTAAAAGTTCGTATTAATATTTGTTCTTTTGAGTTTGTGGAGAAGATAAACAACACACATTCGCCCATTTCTTCGTCTCTCTGTTCTTATGCAATTTATTGTGCTTATGAATATGTAACAAACAGTAATAGTTTACATTTATTTAATCGTTCCATCAATTTAAATACTCAGTCAAATTCTCACAAAAAGTTAAAAATCTTATAAGTAATTGAGGTGTACTTTTACTTTTTCATTCTATCATTGTGTGCGACACTCCTGTAACCTAGGTGCATATCATACTATATGTGTGCATACGATATACAGATTTGAAGAAACTTACCGTATTCCGAGTCAGGCAATCATTACAATTACGAGGGTTGTTTAATATGTAACGGTATTGTACCACAGCGCAATAACGCTTCGCACGAATTCGCGTATGTTCATACGCCTGCACAGCTCTATTAAGTACCTTTCCAATGGTTAAAACACGAGCCTTCAGCTCAAGACAGTCCTTGTAAAGCAGACTTTACTGAATTGGGGAAAGTATATGGGTCTGATAGTGTATAATATAGACAAGGTGGATAAAGAAAGTTCTGAATGGCTCAAAGTCCTCCAAAGATGCAACAAAATCTGGCCAACCTGTGACCGAAACAGGAAAGAAAATTGTCTCAAAAATCAGGGACATTATTGAAAGTGATAACAGGTACACGATCCGTGATATAATCAAGGCTGATGAAGTTATAATCATTTGCGAACCCATGAGGTCCAAATATTTCATCTATGCCTGTAAAAGCTCATCCGTGACGGCGTAATTGTCATTATCCATTGTCCTACAGAACAGTTAAGCTTCGTTTTTGAAATCTCTACTGATCCATTTCATTTACAAAAACATACGATGCGATAAAAAATATAACATACATTAGTACAAACAAGGTTTTAAATGAAAATTTGAGCTACCGTTTTAAAAAAAATTTTGATGCAGTTTTACTGTCCGTATATCAGGCAAAAGTTTTTACTTAAAACAACTGTTTAAAGAATAGTTGTATGGCAAGAAACTCTGTAAGTTTAACCGGGGTGTCGTTTTGAATCATACCATATTCTATCAGAAATTGTCTTTTCGGAGCGGACAACAAAAGCTGCTCCGGTGGTATTAAAAGCATAAGATTAAACTAACACAACTGGAAAATAATCTTGAATAGTTTCTTTCTGGAAATAAGTGATGGTCAATTTGCAAATTTCATTCATAACTTAACCTTTCAATCATCTGAGTAAGATCAAATACAGTTTTTTCTTTGTTAATAAAATATTCTAATGAACATTACGTTTCCTGAACTAAATATGCTTTTGACTCCCCACCCGTCATCTGAAAATATGTATATTTTAAGACAATTTATTCTCAAATTATTTGGCCACTGACCTTAACAATCTATTGAAGATAGAAGAGTTGAACTAAGGCCAAACACCAAAACTTAATAGACAAACAAACACGTAATATCATTATCTAATTGCCACGAAAAAAGCGTGTTAAGTATGCATTTCAGAAAATGGCGATAACCGCTAGACATATCAAACTTAAACATTGAACCAACAGGTATCAACGTTTTTAAGTAACTTTGAAACTTCCCGTGCTCTTTCTTCACATTTGTGTTAAGCGGACATAAATCAACGTGTCACTGTTTTTTGTTAGAAGAATTTATCGCATTTGACAATGTAAGATACTTCATAGATACACTTGTTGTGCAATAACTCTTTAACAGCTGAGATAACAAACTCTGCAATTTTAAGAGCAGATCTGTAGGGGTTTATTTTTTCAAATATAATGGGGGGATGAGAAGAGTTGTTTCTTTGAAAGGAATAACGTATCCGTCTCTCAACGTCGGCACAAAAGTACAGTGAAAAAAAAATTTATTATCATAATTATTCCACATGTTATCATTAAAAAATTTGCATGAAATCGCAGGCGCTTGTATGCTCCTGGTTGACTGGAGTGGCCACCGTTGGTCACGCATTGTCGTTGTGACCGGGTACCGGATGCCTGTTGATATGAAAATTGTCCGCCCATAAACCCCTGAAATTTCCTTGCCAGAACTTACGCAAAATAAGAATAAGATTTGAAGCTAAACATCTTTATTTTAAAGATTTGTCAGTCTGCCATTCGTCCTTTACTCAGCTCTATGAACACGTTTATCGAATCTAAGGAATCATCGAATAATTCATCAATCTTGGACCGTGACTTTCCATGTCGATGAAGTGTCGTTTATTCTGTGTTTTTTTTCTATTTGTTATCTTATACCTAGCTTTTTTTAAAATCTTGCGCCTAAGAAACTTGTCTGAGCTTTAGCGCCTTGTCAATACTAATCAAAAGAACACCAAGGTCCGAATGAAACTTAAATTTATATTGTTTCCCAAACTACGAAAAGCAACAGACGAGTATTTCCTGACCTTTTTACGTATATCCTCGGCAACCAACTCTGTATGAGTTTTTATTCAACACTACTCTGCATCACCTACTTTGTTGGAATACTCTTTCGATTGGCAAATTACCTATTTTTTCAAGCTATCTCGTGCTTGTTCCCCATAGAAGGTTTGTTCAGGTCTTCACCAATCACTGGCAAATATTTAAACCTTGAATGGGGATATACAAACACAATTACCTTTATATATTCTATACATCTCATATTCTAAACATCTCGTGTACTTCTACGCCATTTCATTTAACTCAATGTTACTATACACATTAAACCATAATAATTTATTCAAGTTAACACCAGCTGAATTACATGTATGTGTATTCCAAACGAAAACAGTTCAATATAACTTAAGGTAAAATGTGTCAGTCATTTCCGTCAGATCAGTATTTGAGATGTCGATGATGATGATGATGATGATGATGATTATGATGATGATGTTCATTCTGCTAATAATGATAATAATGATGATTATATTTCGTGAATTATTTTATTTAACATACGTATGCTATACACAATTATTTAACGCAATTATTCTCTCAGTCGTAGTTTTACTTGAGTTCTCTGTCCTTCAAGGCGAATGTATGCATTTTGTGCTGTTTAACTGCAGTAACCACGTGCTGAAGTTGACTACGGGGCTAGGGGAGACAGGCGGTATAAGCTGGGAGCTAACTCTTTGCCTCTTGCTCTGCTGGACAGTTGTGTTCCTCGTTCTCAACAAGGGCATTAAATCTCTAGGGAAGGTAATATTGATTTAATGTTAATTTGATATAAAGTTTGCCCTGTTCATACCTGATTTCAAACTTGTTCTAACAACTTTTAAAATAATTGCTAAACTGGTCTGTCTACAATCATTTATGGCGAACGAAAAGGCTAAAACATATCCGATGCACCTGTATCTTTCATTGCAACCCATTAAGTTATATGTTGAAGAACTAATCCGAACAATAATCTAACAATATATTTAGGACGCAACCGATGTTGAGAGAAAATGAAATTGCAATTGTTATTCAAATTAAGGACAATCCTCCTGCCTGCCAAGCAATAGCTAGGTGTAAGAAAATCTTACCACTATTAGAAGGCGTAAAGGGGGCGGAAGTATATATTACCACAACACAGACAGATTGTGGTGGATAATTGCAAGCCTAAGAAGGTGATGTCGACCGCGCTACTGGATCTCCAGGGCACGATTCCTTCAATGAAGCATTCTGCGGCCCTAGTTGATCTCTGTGTTACCATTTTAGGTAGTGTATGTGACGGCGACATTTCCTTATATCCTTCTAACGATTCTTCTAATAAGAGGAGCAACTTTAGAAGGCCATCTTGAAGGGATCAAGTTTTATTTGACACCAGATTTAGAAAGACTAGCAGATGCCCAGGTAAGAGACAAGCAATGTTATTCTTTCACCAGCTCGCAAATGAAACAAACAAAATGTGTCATCAAGTACTTTCTTACAGCGTAATACCACTTTCCACACCCCTCCCCACTCACTCATTTACTATTGTATACCACATTGGCTCTCTCCCTCTCTCTTCTTCTTGACTGTGTGGGGAGGCTGTTTTTTTCTGAATGTGGCGATTCCTGATATGCATATTTCACCTTTTTTTATATAAAAATTGACTGAAATAGATTGCGAGACTGTTTGAAAGCTGCTATCAAAAACTGTTATCATCTCTCTTCAAACCAAATGTTAAATGGCATTCAGTTAGCATATATACATTCATTTCAAAGGAACACACAGCAGAATGGCTTAATTAACCGGCCAGTATACATCACTGTTATGTAGAAATTAAGGACTTGCAATGAACTATCTTCCTAAAACTCACAAATACTCAGACCGTTAATGGATTTAAAGCGAGGGAGCCATAACCGTAAGTGTTCCACTCTCTTCTGTGTGCAACTCCTCCTACATTTGGTATTGTTTTCAATTGTTGGCAGATACACACACAATTTTACTTCAAGAATCGGTTTTATCTTAATTATAAACCAATAAATTAAAAGCCTTATGGCAACTATTTTTCCAAGTGAAGTTTTAGAGATTTGTTTAAATTTTACACAGGACCTGTTTTCTATTTTAAACTCCGCTTATTCTAAAACTTATTTAAGTTAGGTTACTTCATTTCTAAGCTTATTGTTGTTTTCTATTAGGCATGGTCCGATGCGGCGGTACAGATTTTCTACTCCCTCAGTGCCTGTTCTGGGGGTCTGATTGCCATGGCTAGCTACAATAAATTCAATAATAACATTCTGAGGTAGGTTTAAACTCTTGCTTGCTTTTCTATAGGTCGGTAAAAGTCATGCAGATCTAAGTCCTTCTAAATGACCGCTCATGAGAGGAGATGGGTTGTGAAACTTCCGAAACGTTTTTCCATACCAATCACAATCGTCACTTTCGGCGGTAACATTATGTCATATTCGATTTAGCGAACCGAAGACTGAAAGCATTCGAATAAACGTGAGATATTCAAAAGAAAAAACCCACTTCATTGCTCTTCCATTATTCAAACTCGCAATTTGATCAAAGCTTCTGTATATAAATGTTGTATTTCTGTTTGCAGAGACACATTTCTGGTACCTATTATCGACTGTATGACGAGTTTTTACGCCGGTTTTGTGATATTTTCATCGCTTGGGTTCATGGCACACCAGAAAGGAGTCAAAGTGTCTGATGTAGCTGCTGGAGGTAAAAAGGGTTTGATAGAACTACATTGTGTCATGTCTAGAACCTTAAAGTTATTGTATGATAGTGATTATTTTTATTATCATTATAATTATTATTATTATTATTATTAAATCATCATAACATCGTCATTATTTGTAGTACCAGAATTATTATCATGCTCACATCTATTATTGTTATAACTTTTAATTATCAGATAAAATGTAATATAATATTTTTTATTACTATTTGACGTTTCTATCATCATTATCATCACCATCATCATTTGGAAACGGTATTTCAGTGTACTAACTTCAACAAACAAGATTTAGAGTTGGTATTCTTTCAGGACCGGGTTTGGCTTTTATTGCATACCCAGAGGCTCTGGCGCAGATGCCGGTAGCTCCATTGTGGGCGATCCTCTTCTTTCTTATGATGATGATGCTGGGGTTCAGCTCGGAGGTGATTTATTATTTTAATTATCAATTGTAACTAAATCATGACTGCTTGAAAAAAGTAATATATGCATATCAGGAATCGCCACACTCACAAAACACAGCCTCCCAACGCAGCGAAAAAGACGAAAGGAAGAGAGAGAGAGAGAGAGAGAGAGAGAGAGAGAGAGAGAGAGAGCATGTTTGTTATAAGTATGTCAATTCAAAAAGGACGCCACAAACAACTAACGAAAAAGAGAACCTTTGGGGATACCGCCTTGGAACGGTCAGTGGAAAACCAAATTGCCACTTGGGGATTTAAACCAGGTTCTAGGGTGCACCAACCTCACACTTGCCCCAACAGGTTCTCGTATCACAAAACAAGTACAAATTGTCTTGGTGAAATAACTCCAAACCACCCATCGGCTCAACCATGTTGCATTTAAAGGCACACAAACATATAGAACATAAGAAGCTAATAGCATTGCAAAGCCAAAGAACGGGTACTCAATGATCTTACCGAGACCAGAGCACCTGGAGTAAAATCAGCAAGAACACGATGACAGGGATAAAAGAACAAATCGAGCTTCTAGGTTCTTTTAAGAAAAGTTTACCCCATAAACCTTCATAAACTCTTAAACCCCTGCCACCGTCGTGCAACCAAAGAGGTAAGCATAATGATCAACTGAAGGGACTGAAATTTGTCTATATGGATGTTATTTGATACCCTTAAAATTATCTAAGAGGTTAGTTGAAAAACGTTTAACTAATCAGTAAATCATAATTTGATGTCTTCATAAATAAGAAGCTGAAATGTTTAATCAGATAATTAACAGAGAGCGTTATACAGAATGTGCCTGTTACCTGCGTGTTGAAGGAATGTGCGTTTTACCACAGCGCTGCGAAGAATTAACTTGTTTAAATAGATGAAAAGGGAACTTTGAAAGCCATCGAACACGACAAATATGCAGCTTGTCTTTAGACATATGCTTTTCAAACAACCTTTATGTAAACCTGTGATTTTAACGAAAGTTTTATGTAAGAACTGGTATCTCAGTATTGTGTAAAAGTGTTTTAGTTAAAACAGCGATAATCGGTTACTTGTTTGTTGTTTTATTGCAGTTTTCTATTGTTGAAACTGTTCTTACTGGTGTTCTTGACGATTTTCCCAGCATCACCAAGTCCAGTATAAAAACTAAACTGTTCCGTGGAGGATACTGTGTCCTCGGCTTCCTTCTCGGACTCCCCATGGTCACAGGGGTAAAAACTTGACGCTTTATACTCTACAGAAAAACCAACGCTATGTTAAGAAAAAATAAATAATGTGCTCCTCATGTAAAATAGTTTTGATAGGATACAAGTCGGAACAAAAAAATAATATATTTATCTTAAACGATGCACAATGCGATGTGTAGTAATTATGGTAAGTATCAAGTGGGGTTATCAGGAAATATAAGTTTTTTATTTATGAGAATAAATAATAAATAAAGGTTTATGATTTACAGGTTTATGCAAAAAAATTCATAAATTCTGATAGAGGTCCAAATTCAGGACAGCGTTGATAAAAATACAAAAAATCCTTACACAAGAATCACCTTATGCATAGAAGTGTTGTTCACTATAGGTCAAATGTCAGGTGAATGTTTTTAATAATTAAATGTGATTTCAGGTTTATACACGACAAAGGTCAGATCCATTATGTGATTTTCAGAACAATGCCTCATCTCTGTCTACGTGAAAGGCTAAGAAGGAAAATAATCTACTTTCCAAAATTTATGATAATAAAATGGATTTTGTATTTGCTATTTGCAACATAAGACTCACTTATTATGCAGTTATCATTTATTAATCACTTACTCATATAAAAATACCAACAGTCAAACCAAGCAATACAAACAACCACCTGTCTTAAGCAACAAAACAAAAAGATAACAAAACTCTTGATTTGAATGAATGTACCTTGTATTATGCAGCCACCGGTCCGATCAGCCACTTTGGTCCATACGGTCCTTTAAATACATGTTTGACTGTATTGTTGAATTTATTACCAATACCGTCAAACCTGTGTTCAGCAGTCATTCATGGAACAGATGGAAAGTGGCTAATTATTATGATTGGCTGCTTTAGAAAAAATATAATTAAACCAAGATTTTTATTTTCTCAATTTACTGTCAGCTAAAGACAGGTGGATGTTAAATGCAGGTATCTTTTAGGATTGGTTTTATTGTAAATCCATTTATTTGTTTCAAAAACATTGCTGTCAAAAACAGGGAAGCATTTTCTGTGTAGCATAACGCTCTAGTCAGTTACTTCAAATAGTCAGTATCCGTTTGCAAAAATTATTGACAGCGGTGTTTACCGGTAGGGGACTGTTTTAATATGTGCATTACTTTGATTCATGAAGTATTTTGTCATTATAATAATGTGCAGTATGTTTATTTCAGTGTGGCTTCCATCTACTGGATCTGGTGGACAACGCTACAGGCGGATTTCCTCTGTTGTTTGTTGGACTATTCGAACTATTCGTAATTGTCTTTGTTTATGGTAAGACATCTTATTTATGTAAACTTATATCTCATATGAAGATCATACGCATATGGCGTTGAATGTTCTACATTTTTGTCAATTATAAAAAAAATCTAAGGTATCTTAATTGTATTTAACTATAAATATAAAAAGATGTTCAAAAAGATGTGTGCATGCAAAAGCACACAAAAATATACAACATAAGAAGCTAAAAGCATTGTCAAGCAAAAGACAAGGTACTCAATAACCGTACCGAGAACAGAGAATCTTGTGTCAAATGAGCAGAAACACGGTGACAGGGATAAAAGAAACAGATAGTGCTTCATTGTTCTTTTATAAAATTTTCCTATAACTTTCGTAAACTCTTAAACTCAAAATCCCTACCACCGTCGTGAAAACAAAGAGGTAAGCATAAATATCAACTGAAAATGGGTTAATCACCAGGCATACAGAGCGCTGTAGAATATTATGTAGGTTACCTTTCTTTTTGAATTTACAAATGATTTTTACGAACAACTAAGAAAAATCAATATTGTCTATCATTGAGTACCCACCCCCTCGGCTTTGCAATGCTCTTAGCTTTTTATGTTTTATATGTTTGTGTGCTTTTGCATGCAACATTGTTGAGCCGATAAGTGGGTTGGAGTTTTTCCACCAAGACAACTTGTACTTGTTTTGTGATATGAGAACCTGTTGGGGGAAGTGTGAGATTGGTGCACCATAGAACCTTTTTGAAACCCCCAGTGGCAATTTAATTTGCCACTGACCGTTCCAAGGCGGTAACCCCTCGGGTTCTTATTTTTTTGTTTATTTTTAGTGGTGTCTTTTTTGAAACTGATCATTTTATTAACCATGCTGTCTCCCTCTCTCCTCTTCTTGACTGCGTATTTTTTAGTTTACGTTCATTGTAATCTTTACATTGTTACAAGCTCTAGATAAGCGAACAAGCTGCGAAATATAGACACCGTAAGATATTTCACGTTGGTCATCACCGTCTAAAAATGAAAAAATAGTGTAATAATTACAAAGAAAACGTATAAGGTAAAGATACTTACATTAGTCGGAACGTTAATTAATGCTCATTTACATATATATAAATACATCAAATAAAATAATGTTATACGACATTGCTATCTCCTCTTAATCGACTTCGACGCTATTAATTATTCCACGCCCATATAATTTCATAAATTTTGATATCACGTGCTTGCCGTTATCAAAAATCTTATAATATTGTAGGATATAAGACATTCAGGGATGATATAACAATGATGCTTGGCGAGTCTCCGTTAAGGATGAAGTTTGTCAATTACACGTTTTACTACTTTACTCCGATGTGGTTTGTGGTCTCACCATTATGTCTTCTGGTAAGAAAGTTTTACTGTTTCATTCTGTGATGATTCTTCCTTTCATCTTGGTGTTCTCTGGTAAGAGCTTTTCTATTTCAGTCTGCTGTGACGCCTGGACTAATCCCTATCGGTGTTAACGTTTACATTGATTGTTATCTGACAATGTAAATTGGTGTCATGCAGTTTTGTAAACATGGCGCCTGGCACTTTTCTGTGACGTGGTGAACGAATAAGCCAGTCTTTCTCTTTCTTTTCTTATTTTATGTCGAAGTACTTTTTTCTTTCTGTAACTCGTATGCTTCCGCCAATGTCTTCTGAAAGTCCTTCTTCCAATGACGTGCCTGATCACACTTTTCTGTATTTTTGTGTTATTTTAATTGGTGATCTAAGCTGGTCACGCCTTTTTGTCATTTGATTATTAATCTAGTTCTTTCTTCTGTTTTTGTGGCTCGTCATGCTATCATGACCATTGTAGAATTGGGTACTTTCTTCCGTAGTTTAGTTTGATGCTTTTGTAAGAGTTTTATGAGTATTGTCCTGTGTGTTGCCGAAATGAATGCATTAGTTTCTTCGTTATGGTCTCAAACTGTAAAAACGGTTAGCCTTGTTGTCTTCTAAAATATTTCTCTTCCTCCTTTATCTGGTTTGTATTTTATAGAAGTGTTTTAATATTTTATTTTTAAGTGCTAGTAGGGATGTTTGTCGTTGAAATTGGGTATAAAATAGTTATTGCATGTTTCAGGCAGTCATTGTTTTCAAGTGCATACAATACACACCAAAACATACTGAAGATCCGATCGTTTATCCGGCGTGGGCAGATGCCATCTGGTGGTTGATTGTGTTGGCTGCGATTATCTTAATACCTGGTTGGTTCCTTGGTTACTACTGTGCAAGGGCAGGATGCCGCGAAATAATGGAAATCAACAATCCGCACATAGAATGGGGACCAGCCCTACCGGAAAACAGAACTGGCAGATACGCAGACAGAAGCTACGAAATGAAGCCTGGTACCAAACTGTCATACAGTAAGTCCTTCCAGCAGGCGACATGCTGTCTTCCTATTTAGAAAATTAAACCTTAAGACACTGAAATGATGTCATGTACAAATCTTTCTATCATTTAAGGCAACTCAATTTATTGTTCATAGAAGCGTTTTACATAAATTCATTATCAGTTTTTATTGAAAAGTATAAACCTTGATTAGACTGCGGGGATGTGCAGGCTGATCGGAGTTTACCAGTTGTAACGTCATGTTGTAACAAACGAAGATTACTTGTAGGATGTAGGTGTAAGAAGAAAATATCACGAGAGATTCGTGCAGTAATATTAAGATTTTCCACTTGTCTTTTTCTTATTTATATTTGTTTATGACAAAGTGAAAGAGATATCAAAATACATGAAACGATGTTCATCCATTTTGAATGCTTCACAAATTATCATGAGTTCACATTAACAGATGGAAATTTGGAAAGCAATGACTCCCCTCACTCAAAGTACAAAGAAAATGGGCTACAAGCTAAAGACTCCATAAGCGATGCAGGATATGTTTCACATACTGGTAAGTAATTATACATTGACGAAAAGAACGTTTTTTTTTATTTATGGATTTTTAAAGAACATGGAATTATGTATTGAGGTAAATATACACCGAATCATATTGTTATTGAAAATACAGAAAAAATAATGACCGATACAATATCCAATCCGAATAAGTCTTCGGTTCGGGTGCAGTTAATGAGGATTTGTTATAGTAATGTTCTTGATTTTTCTTCAATAATGTGCTGGAAATAAATAAAAATATCATAAAACGCTAGTGTATATACAACTCTATGTCATATCACACGTTGAGAACGACATACTCCACGTCACCTTCAATGATTACACATGTACAAAGCTTTGTATAAATGATTAAATTTCAAAACAGCACAATCTTTTTTCCGGGTTTACCTAACGGTCACTGCTTCTTTGAGAGGTTTAGGTAGTTTTGGAGAAACAAAATATGATAGAGTATATTTTATATCCAATTGTTTATCTATTTAGGAGGACACTCAGAGGATGATAAAAGCGATGGCCATCCTACAGAATACGACAACCCCGTTTTCACCTATATGTAGCAACAGCGTCAGACATTTCCATGAAAAACATTTAAAATCATTATTTTTCAATAAAGTTGGCTTATTTACAAGATAAAAATCGGACCATACATTATAGACTCTGTTCTGAATAATATGTTGCATATATTGAAAATAGACCACAGCTCAAAAACTTCGAGTGAATTTTAAAGGTTTAGACATTGCATCCATGCGCAATACTGAAAAAAGAAATCAGTAAAGGTAACATGCTCAAATGCTGAGCAATATATCCAACTAAATATGTTTGTGAAATAATAATTTAATGAAAAGCCAACTTTAAGATATTCAAGAAAGACTCCTTTCAAAACAGTGCATTACCCAATCCAATGTGAATTGCGTCCCCTTAAAGTAAGCAATTTAGACATATACTGATACCGATACAGATGAAAAATCAAATTCAACAAATCTTTGCTTCATTTTACTGGACTGTATACTGAACAAATAATTAATCCAGTCATGATTTGTTTGTTGTTGGTTTTTTTTTTGCCTTGGTCGTTAAAATATTTACTTCTTTTCATTAATTATTTTATAAAGTTTGCTTTTAAAAACAAATTGAAAATTAAAATGTTCCAATTTTAAAACTGGTTGGGACCTTGGCACTATTAATATAAAGTTGGGAAAAGTAACTATATTACCTATTATAAAATAGATTATTACTCGGTCTATCTTAATCAATCTTCCGGAAAATTGTCCATAGCCTTGCAAACCATCTTGTAGACACTTCAGTTTAACGCTACTCTGCTTCAACCTTTCATTCGGACGATCTTACTTTTGACATACACGATCGAGGTTTGGTTAAAATATCGTAGACTTATACATATATATTAAAAGTTCGGTTCCAATTTGCGAGTGTCTACATAAAGATGGAATAAAATATGCTTGTTTATATTGAAAAATGAACGCATAGATGGAACACATCGATGGCGTAATTAACGATATTTTTACGAGTATTGTTCTTAGCTTAACATCGTCAAAACCTGAACCTAAAATATTTGAAATATCTTCACTGCAGTTCAGTTGGACATTTGATATAATTACGAGGCCAAACTTATCCTTTCTCACTGTCATGGAAACTGTCCGATATAGTTTGACCATTGTGGTTCTAAACAGGGGGCCAGTATCTCGAAAAAATGTTCGTATCGTAAGTTAAGGTATGAGTTACGAAATCGCTACGAAGGCGCTAAGGTAACGTTACACGGGTATCTCGAAACACCACTTAGCGTTCTCGTAACGCGTCCCGAAGTTACGAATTCGTAAGAATTACACAAGGCATATAATGACGTAATTGACATGTGAAATATCGGCATATAGTAAACCTCTCAGAGCAAAATGTTTATTTACTCAACGATCTTACCTACTGAGCCAAAATTATCTACTTTGTTGATTATTTGGGGCCAGTGCAAACCTACTTTGTGCAAAATGTCATTTATATTTTAAATCTATGGTATATTGTAAGACATTGTCTGTTTCAAATTCAAAACATGAAAAAAATTAACAAATAAAGTGGACGTATTGCATAAAGACACTTATCATCTCTGAGACTAATGAAAGCATTAAAAATAGAAAAAAGTTAAAAGTTTGAGTCTCGTCGACTTTTAGATTTCACATTCACTTGACAACTTACTGAAAACAAACAAACATAATACAGTCCAACCTGTGCTAACGACCACCTGTAAACAAAGACCAAATGTGGACCGGCGGCAATTTATTACTTCTATTCTAACAATAATTGTGAATTTAATCGCCGTTGCTTCAATCCATTATCTTTGGAGAATTTTAGCGGTCATGTAGGAATCCATGATAATTTTGATTGAGATATTTATCAACAGTTAAAAAAGGGGAATTATCAATAACTGTCATGAAAATTCATCACGAGTGTATAAGATTATAGTTATATTTTGTTAATCTAATTTTACTAATTGTTAAAATCCTATTTTGTTGTTGTTGTTGTTTTTCAATTGATAGCAATAACAATAATTTTAAAAGATTGGCAAGGCAGCAATACAGACGACCGTTATATTTATTCTACGTAGGTTTGCACCGCACAAAGACCATTTTCGTAAAAAGTAGATATACCGTTTATCGTATGTCATAAACGTATATCGCTTATCGTGCATCTTCTAAGTACTAGTATATCGTGCGTCCGTGTATCACTTGTCGTTTGTATCGTTTGTAACCTTTTACGTTCACGGTACTAAACCCGCTTCACATTGTCTCAATGCATGACACGGTGCGTACCAGTAATTTGAAGCAGGTGGACCAGGATGAACCAGGAAGATTCGTGAAGCCTTGTGCCTTACGCGGGGAAAACCCGCAATGAATCGGGATGAATGAATTTCAAATATAAAATCATGGTTTAAATACGGCTTCCGTAGTTGAATCGGCATCCACCGGCTTTCGACGTAGCCATATCCAGACTCCATCGTCACTATATCGGAATTTACCCGCTGCTACCGTGCCAAACTGTAGTTCGACCATCACGAGTCTTGGCTACGTCGGCTTCCCCCAGAGACACCGTGGCAAAACCGGGAGTCACCGTTTCTCCAACTTGGACAGAGGACATGCCGGTTTAATACAGTTTGACCCTGTGGACTTTGGGTGGAGAGACGGATCATGACGTAAGAGCTTCGGTAATGCACCGGATCTACTCGAAATAAGCCGGCATTTGGTTTCGCTCCCGGGGAGTCCCGGTTGTATTTAAATTTTAAACATCACCGGGCCCACTGCCCGGTTATCGCCGGTTTAATTCGGTTTATTCCGATTCAATACGAGTTTTATCGCTGTCACTACGGTTGTTGTGCCGGTTGACCCCGGTGTCTGAACCGGGACGCACCGGGGCTGTATAAAGGGACAGTGTTAACCAGGATATACGAGTACATTGAATATTGAGTTGTGCTCAACCCGTGGCTAGACAGCATGGGCAGTAATATACATTTCCATTACTGCCAATGTACTGGCTCAATCAAACCGAGTTAGCAATATTTTCATATTTGTCGCATTTGGTGGCTTTCAAAGTTTCATTTTCATCTATAAGGAACATTTAAAAAATAAATTCGATTAAATAAATATTGAGAAAGTACAAAAGTTTAGACCACTCTCCTGAGAATATGATGAATCTGCTCAGTTTATTAAGTTACGAGAACGTTAAGGGGTCGATTTATTTACCGTATGTTACGACCAAGTTTACGAATCTTCGCAACTTGCGAATTCTTCGAGATAGAGGAAAATTTGGCTACGAATGTCGTAAGATGACGTTACGGACAATTTTACACTTACGATAGCTTCTAGATACTCGCCCCTGGTGCATTAAAAGTGAACCATTATTCAACAATTGGTGAATACAGTTCAATATAGATTAATGAATTTATAAAGCATAAAAGAGATACCATTTAACTCAGCAATGCTTGTTGCAAAGTTTTTTATTACGATATTATCAATACGTATAAGAATTAAATAGAAAAACTGTCAATTTAGAAATTTGACGTATGTAGAATGTTAAGGGCAGGCATCAGATTAAAAAAATGTCTGTTTTTGTTTTAGATTAAATTATCATTATCCAGCAGATACGAGAGAAGTAACTGGGTGGTAACATTGTATTTGTACCAAATGATTACATGACTTTTTAAGGTTTTAGAACTGTAATATGCACTTTTGCAGATTGGGATTTTGTTGTTTTCATTTCCAAGTACATCCATTTAGACATCTAAACACGAGTTTTAAAAAACATTTACCGTGCGTAACTCGAGAAATTTAGTATTTTAGAAGGGGACCCTCTGTTTCGGAAAATGGGCTGTAAAATCAAACATACTAGAAGCTAAATTCATCTCTATTTCTTGGAAACCTTGTAAAATTTTGTAAAATAAAGGCTAATTGTTTAAGGACATCATATCTGAACAGGAAAAAACAAGCATTATGTTTAGAATTTATTTTTAACACTTTATAAATTGACTTTTTTAAAGTGTACCCCATCTTCGGAAATGCACATTTTTCCGATCTGCAAAAATTAAGCAAGTTTTTATCTGTGATTTTTGTGCATGTTTAATGCAGTAAAATAATTGTGTTATACATTTAAATTATTTGCAATGTGTATAGAATCAAATAATTTAAAACAAGAAATATCTTTTAAAAAGATAAACGGCGTTGATGGAAAAGATTTTTATATATAAGAAAGATAGAAATAAAGAGCGTGCAAAATTTTTTTATGGTGATAATACGTCGATTAAAGAAGAATGTCTAACATTAACTGTACATTTATTCAGTTTCAATAAAATACCTCTTGTAGAGTTAGTACTAATGATGAATAAATGTCATTAAAATACAATAAATAAAAATAATAACAACTTGTTACAAGAGCGAAATTTACCAACTTTTACGTAAATTAACTTTAAACAAGAAATATCTTTAAAAAAGATAAACGGCGTTGATGGAAAATATTTATATATACACGTATATAAGAAAGAAAGAAATACAGAGAGGCGAAGCAGACACAGTTTAGTTATTTTATTTTACTTGTTATAGCTGTTGACGAACCCTCCCTGCCTTCTTAGTATGACCTAGAGATTAAGCGACCGAATCATGACAACTCATAAATTCATTGAAAGTGTCTTTAAAAAAAATGTTCAAGCTGTTGCAACAATTTCATACAGTGATAACAAGTCGATTAAAGAAGCAATGTCTTACATTAAGTCTTGATCTACATTTATTCAGTTACAATAAAATACCTCTTGTAGAGTTAGAACTCAAGATGAATAAATGTCCTTGAAATTTAATAAAAATAAATACAAACAGCCTGTTACAAGAGCGAAATCTACCAACTTTTACGCAAATTAACTTTAAAAAAGTGTCCGTCCTGAGTATTGAACCCGGGGCCCTCCGCTTGAGGGGCGAGAGTGTCATCCACTACACTACAATGAACTTGTTTTTTTTGTACTTGAAATTAACCATCAGTATCAAAGGAACTAGAAAGGAACCAGTAAGAACTAGAAATATCTACACTTCTCTTTCGTTTTACACTGTGTAAACTTGTATGCAAGTGTTTACCTGTCACCCAAGAATATTCCATATAAAATTGTATTTAAGCTATCAATATTGACTTAACTGGTTATTTAAATCGTAAACATGTTTTTTTCTCCAATACAACACCCACTAACAACCAATCGAAATAATCTATTTGATTTTTCCGCTGCATAATAATAAAAATCCCACTAGATACCTCTCCACCCTGCTAGATGCCTCTCTGGTGTAAATAGCTACCAACCGAAATAGTTTATTTCATTTTCCCTCTGCATAATAAGATAATACGAGTATTATTTACAACATTTCATTGGTCGAAAAACTAGGTCAAAAGTGAGCTTAGACAGCTAACGCCGAAAAAGTGTCCCTCCCGAGTATTGAACCCTGGTACTCCGCTTGATAGGTGAGTGTGATAACCACTACACCAAGGCGATTTGAATATCTGGCATGAAATTAACAATCAGTATCAAAGGAACTAGAAAGGAGCCAGTAAGAACCAGAAATATCTTCACTTCTCTGTCGTTTTACACTGTGTATTGTACTCGAGTGTTTACCTGACACCCATGAATATTCCATATAAAATCGTATTTAATCCATCAATTGACTTAACTGGTTACTTATACCGTAAATATCTTTTTCTCCAATACAATTATCGCTTTTAAAAACGAAAATGATTATCGCTTTTAAAAACGAAAATGCCCGAACATAAAAGTGCCAGGTAAATACTAACATACAATATAAAAATCGTTACGGTAATCATTAACGAGACCCACTCATAACCAATCAAAATAATCTGTTTGATTTTCCCGCTGCATAATAAGTTTTATTTACAATATTTCATTGCTAGAAAAACTAGGTCAAAAGTGAGCTTAGACAGCTAACGCCGAAAAAAGAGCACCTCACCGTCTTTGTTTTCATTTTATTGGCCTACAAAATAGGTACCTATGGCCGAGACCAAACGGTTAAAAACAACAAAAACCAAAGGGCTTGGTTTACGAATGGTGATTTTTTATAACCCCTCAAATTTTTTGAAAAACAAGAAATACGCAAGCAATCAGCTATGCTGGTTCAAATTTAACCTCAAAAAAGTAATTTTGGCAACCGTAACCATAGCAACCAAAGCATTCTTTTGAAGGAAAAAATCATCGTGCAAACACATTAAATTAGTTTTATAAGACAAGTATCACAAAATTGATGTTCAATTATGGAAACAATAAAATAGCAACATTTTCCTAAATGAAAGTACAGATTCCATAATCATTTTAGTTTCATATCGTGATTCTGTTGCTGTATTATAAAAGAGTCAGTATTTTGTAATAATATCATTACAATATTTCAGTTTTCATGGCTACTATATGAAGATGAAGAATAATAACAATTATTTGAGAATTTTAAACCTATTGATTATACTATTTTCTCCAAAAATTTCCTCACAATAATTTTTTAAAAAAATAAGAAAAAGGGAAAAAAAAGGTTCCTCTTCCGAGGATTGAACCGGGCCCGTCAAAATGAAGAGTCTTGAGCGTTACCACTACGCCACCGAGGATTGATCGAACCGTACGCAATTTCATATAAGCTCTATTCATTACTGAGTGTTGTTCGTCTATAGACTTATTTTGAGTATTTGTTATGAAAATATTTGTTTACTTTACATCAATTTTATATCCGCACTTTGTTATTATTTTAAGTAATTAATGACGTCATAATCGCGGAAAACACCTAAAGAGTATACTCCTTTTACGAAAAATAGTATCAACCGGAAACGTACGAATCGGCGTTCGGAAAAAAACGAATTAGTGACGGCATAAGTCGATGTTTGGCGGAAATATTACAGTTCTAAAACCTTAATTGTAGCTAAGAATGTTGATATTAACCATGCTAGAATTAATATCAATTTAATTTAAATATCACATTTTCTTTTACAATAAGATATAATTATCGAAGAAATTTTTGTGCTTTAAATACGAGTCTTGAATATATGTTAATAAATAAGTGATTTGATGTTGGCCCTGTTATTTGTCCGAGGGCATTCGTATTGGCCCGAGGTCGAAGGCTTAACAGGTTATTTATTGATAATTTTATTAAATAACCACAAGTATTAAATCCAAGTCAGAAAATGCTTGTGTTTTGTGAAATCTTCACGTTGTAAATTTATTACACTTTCGGTTTAAGACTCTTACTCAGTCGTTATCCGTAAATAAACGTCAACCAATTCCTGTTTGAAACTAAGTATTTTTATTACGCAAAATCTCTGCGTCGACAAATAGACCGAGTTAAAACAAAATGGCTGCCATTTCCTAGAGTTTCTTGCTGAAATCTCTATCACTTTTTCGGCCCTGCCTTATTAGCCAATAAAATTGCCTAAAATGCGGGCTTTATATTTATAACACTTTTCGGCCCGGGGCCGACAAAGTGTTAATGATAATGGCCCTGTTATAAAGCAGGCCGTCGTGTTATTAAACGTGGAGGATGCTTTTTATAGGGCTAACAACGTAAAGTTATTTAATAAAGATTTCTATTCTATCAATGTACATGTCAAAACAACTTGGGTAAATAAAACAAAGCCTTACCGGTCAGTTAAAAGAAGAGGGTTATAATAGGTTTTTTTTTCGTTTTTTTACACTAAATAAATTGTTGATCAGGTGATCATTTTTATCGGCATAATATCAAACCGCTGGTAAGTAAGGTTCTTCATATAATTAAACGTGATTACAGTTACTGAGTCTACTGGTAAGTTATCAGATGCTTTTACTAAATTATGCAGTAACCTAAGCGTTTGACCGTTCTTAAACCAGTGTGAAATATTTTATAGCTTTTCTTCACTATCGCCAATTCTTCACTAAAACAATGAATGACTTCCGGCTTTATCACTGAGTTGCTGACGGGTATGAAGAACGTCTGCGTAAACAAATAACCGTCTACTTAAAAAAAGAACCCTAAAAATGTTTATTTTCTGCAGGTTCTGATAAGTTTATCCATAGGCCAGTTGCAAAAGAAAAAAAAACAATAAAGAACCTAAAAGTAACTGCGATTGTCAGTTATGCAATGAGTATAATCAATTAATGCTAAGATTACCGCAAGCTAATGATTGTCGCCAACGGTAACCGCTCGGATCGGTACTATCAGCTTACATCCCTTTTCGGCCCTCAGCATTCATAGCAATTTTATGTTCCTTAAAGAATTATTTTGAAATGTTCTGAGAAATTATCATTTCACTTAATATTGTTTCTTTAACATTGCGAGTACTTTCCCCGATATTTAGCTTATGCAATCATAGTGTGCAACCGATTAATATTGCGTACGAAAACACGACGAGAAAAACTTAAAAATAATCAAACAGAGTTATACAACAACGATAGGTTATTGTTAATTTGGAGGCTTGTATGAAAACTAAACTGTCAGGCCCAAAGCAACTGGGCGACCGTTTAATTTTTCATACAAACCTCCACTTCTTTTTGTCTTTAAACTTTGAAACAAACGAATTTTACAAAATAATTAATAAATAAATGGGATCAAAATAAATCGAACATTGTTTTTTGTCAGTAAATTTCAAAATACGATGAAACAAGCATGTTTGGTCTAATGTTTTGATCTTTAATTGATCAGCTACGACATTCTGATTATCGTAAGAATAAAAATTATATGTTACATCATCACTAGTATGAGAATATAAAAGCCTGTTAAAACGTAAACATTTCTCTGATTTTAGAACAGTGCACAGTGCAAACGGTACTTAGTGAGAGTAATTTGAGCGATTTTTAAAGTATATTAGATACAGAAGGAAACATTGTCATTCAAAACAAGAGCTACAACAATCGCCTGTTATAACATAAATTTGTTGATTTGATTTCTTATTACAATCCATAAAGAAAACTCTCCTCACTTTTGAACTGTCTATTATGTTTTTGTGACAATCAGTTCGCTATATCAGGTAGATGGTACAATCGCTTTATATGCAGTGAAATCTTCTATACAGAGATTCATTTTCAACTAATGTCTGAAAGACTTTCGGTCGTTAACGCGTTCGTTATCTCTTCTGAATGTCAATATATGGGTAGGTGAAAGGTCTGACGCGCCCGTCCTACCTACTGATCTCAACAAATTTACCCAACGACATTCTACAGAGCGAGCTGATAACGCGAAAACCAGGCAGACTGGATTTTAACACATTATGGATAAAGAGGTATATTTAACGCTTATATGAATTTTTAGTTATGCATGCAATATTAGGTACTTTTGCCGATAAAGAGGACTCGGGGGAGAGGGATAGTTAAATTTTCGCCCAATGCATTATCGAAATATAAAAAAAATGTAATAGATGGGAAAATTGTAATAAATGTTTATTAATTGCGACAAATGATAACTCAAAGAACGGTTTTACTATAACGTGGAGATAATGTATTTCATTTGATTTACTGTCGCAATAGACGTCATTTGTGCACACCAGACGAAGCAAAAATCACTGAATCTGAAGTCCAGTCGAAAGTTTTCAAAAATCAATGCTTTTGATTGAAATTGTACATGAGATGTGGAAAATATTATATCCAAAAGCTGCCATCTCTTCCAATTTTGCAAAAAAAAGAACAACACCGCATCGAACAACATCCAACATAATGTTGTCTGCAGAAACCATTTACTATACCCGACTTTCGTTGTTTCGGATTCCAAGCGCCTGCATCACACTAAATGTACACGGCTACTTTATATTTATTTTTTCAATAGCTAATAAGAAAAAATATTTACTGATTTCATGAAAACACAAAACATGTAAGTATAATTATTATTATGTTAGACATGACAAATATTTCCTGAATACCACTTGTTTTGATAATTTCTACATGTTTCGCTTAAAAGCTGGTATGTGCTACTTAACCACTTGTAATGTGTAAGCGAAATTAAAGAAGTAAATACTATTTTAAGATATCTCAGAAAAGTTTGAGTTTGGAGTGAATCCTAAATATGACGTAGATATGCATGTAACATAATTCTAACATATTTCAAGTACGAAGGGTCATTAGATGAGCTTGTTATCTCTTCTAAATTTCAATGCACGATTAGGTGAAAGGTCTTTATCGCACCCGTGCTACTTAACGGCTCCGATATAAACAATTAACCCGATGACATTTTATTCACTGTGCTGATAACTTCAAATCAAATTCGGCAGGCGTTAATCACATTTGTAAAGTGATGTATATTTAAGTTTTCTATTAATTGTTGATCACGGATGCAATTAAATCCACCCACAAATGCATATTTTCTTAACATATCGACAAATAACGGCGTTTCGCTAGACACTATTGAAATATTCATGTTATCTTGAAAATAATATAAAATCTTATTATATTAAAACTTAACTGTTCAGGATTTAATATTATTAATTAAATTATTTATTTGTCGTTGACACTTCACGAAGTAGCGAGTGTGCTTTACATTTTAATACAGTTACATGTTGTTGTTGGCTATACACGAGCAACTCAATCACACACTCTTTACCCCTTTACAAATATAAATTTACTAGCACATGTACATGTATGTGATATTTCGACGACAACCACTGTAAAACTGGTCAATTGTCATAATATTATTTTTAGTAACACGAAAAGAATGGAGATAAAATACAGAAACAGTTTGTTAAGAAAGAATCTTTCTGGGCAAATTAAACCATATTTTCCTTTCCAGTGCTGTTTTCTCTGAATAGGTTTCACTAGTTATGATATAACCGTTTGAGTGTATTTGATCATGTAGTCCTTGCAATTTATTTTGTTTATACATGTAATTTATTTTCTATATTCTTCTGTGTGTGATATCAGGTACTATTAAACTTTTTATCTTTAGGTATTCTATAAGGCCGATTTTAACTACAGCGATATTCAATGGTCTTCAAATAAAGCAAATGGACATTGCGTTAGGCAAACAGTGCTTCAACTCTTAACCCGGTATATCGTAGCAATATAAGAGATGCATCGATAACAATACTTTAGCTATTTATAAGGAAATCACGTCGTCTGAATTGTAGTAGAGTGGCTAACGCCAAAAAGACAACATATTGCAAATTGTGATAAAACTTTTCGGAAATGATGTGTGAACCAATACAAACACAATAAGATATGGTGGCATTTCTAAAACCGACCGCATGTTTTATTCAAAATGGCTGCTAGTTCCATTAAACTTACCAATATCATTAAGCAAAGACTATGTTTTGGGCTACTAATATATGAAAACAAAGTTAATTCATGTAGATAAATACTTATATCATATTTGTAGGATCTTTCCATATTGAATTTAATAGACAAAAGATATATTATCTTTGTAAATGTTTATTTTTATTAATTGAGTTACCGTTTAACTATCAATTTACATCACGTAAGAGCAATATATTTAAAAGCATAACTTTTATCGATCTCAAAGGCAACGTTAAAATATAGTTTCACGAATTCAAATCAATGGCCCTTTACCTTCGATAAATGGAAACTTCTAAGATGCTTTGAGGCTCTTAAAGTTGCTGGCCCGGCAACTACGCAGGAAGCAATGATTCTTCAATGGTCTTATTATCAAAGGTGTCGGATTTGGTTAGATTATAATACGGTTTACAAATCAACTTCTAGCAAAGTTCAACAAGGCTGCCAAGCGAATTAACAAGTTTTTAGGTGTTGTTGCCATTGGTTTTCGCAGGATCTCATATAATAAATATGACATGAAAATATGTGGTATATTTGTTATAGTTTATTTTCTTTACCTTTAACAGCAGATTTTATATAATAATTGGCGACAGCTCTTTACCTTTAAACATTGCACTTATAACAAAAATATCATGTTTACACCTAACATGCTCTAAATTGTGTTTTTATTTTATAAACTAAACATTTTAAAAGAACGTGAATGCAGAAACCGTATGAATATGCTATTACAGTTGTTCTGGTTCCAGTCTGCAGGTATTTAACACCCCAAATTTATTAAATCAGCATCAACAAACACAACAACAACAAAATCAACAACATTAACAAAAGAGATTTAAGTTACAATGAAATGTAAAAATGAACCTGTTATAAGGTCTATTTTGTCTCAGTATTGTTCATGTAATCATATAGTTGTTGCTGAATAAACAAACCAAGGCTTAGGGTCACTTTAAGTAGAGTATGTATAACAGAAGTAAATAAAGTACGCAACCGGGTTGGGTCAGCCTAGAAAAAAATGCTCGTTTCATTATCAGTGATGTCTTAAACGAGAAAAGCTGACAGAGCAGTCATAACTGCAATAAAAATAACATTAGCTTTGCCTGATTGCTAGGCGTAATAACCGTTGAACTTCGATTATTTTAAATCACAAACTGACATTATTTTTTATGCACAAGGATCTCCGTTCTTCAAGTTTCTGTCAAAAATGAGTTATTTATATATCGACAACTGAATGAATTACAACACGAAATTTCAAGTTTACAGTGAGCAGATAGTTTTCATATGATTTGTCAGATTACAGTTTACACAATTAACTAAGCTTAGAACTTCAATAAAATTACTGTGAATTGTGAGGTAAATGCAAAATCACGGAAGTATTGACACTTAAAATTCAAATCCTGCTAACCATATTTTGGCCATAGGGTCATTAATGATATTAATATTGCAATTGGCTATCGATTATGCAGTTGCATTAATTAGTAATATATATGTAAACGCTAAGAAATGTGGCTTTTATTTATTTTTGTTTGCAAATAACGGTATACCTTGTTCAGTAAAGTATAAATGTATAAAGAATCAAATGCAATATAAATTCTAAACACTTGTTACTCACATGGAAGTACTGATAAAAGAATATGAGAAATGCTCATTGACGGCCTTAGGTTTTTATCTAGAAGAATGAAAAGAACAATCTTATTACTTTATTAGATGTAGTTATCAAAAATGTGTATGTTTATTTTGTATGCAGAAAATTTAAAATATCTGATGCGAACCTATTACCACTCAAGTACGAGTAAACCATGAATAACAGTGAAACGATAGTGCTGTTTGAATGTTGTGGGGATGTTTTTAACTACATTTAAAAACCCATAGACCAGGTCGAGTTTTACGATGACAGTAGGTTTGAAGGGGAACGGAAATGCATTTCTTTGTTTCGAATTGTAGCCGGAGAAATATATGACTTAAAACCGAAAGTAGCGCCTGAGCCAAATATTATCAAACTAAGATCGGAGATCCGTCTCAAATCACAATCATCTGATTGGCTGAATTGGATACAAGTCTCCATTTCAGCTAACCAGATCGATGCTTCAGATTGGAAACTGGTCTTCAGTGTTAGGTTTATGATATTGGGCCCTGTTATTTACTCATATATTCTCCGTACTTGGTTGTCATACTCGTGTAAAGTAAATATTCACTTTACAAAATATATGGAATGTTATGTTAAACCTAAAATACGCAACGCATAAAGGATGTTTTACTCTTGATTTTTTAACACTATATTGGGTCTCAAATTCGTGACACCAGAAAGAAGAGTTACTGAACTTGATGCATTTCAGTTTAATTCGAATACCATTCATCAGTTCATCGTAATATAGCCTTGGTTTGTATCATGTAATAATGCTTTAATAAGCAAAATTAGAACTAAGTTAGACTAGAAATACAATATATTTATATATTGACTACCCTGTCCAGGTCCCTTAAAACACGTTACACATTTAAGGCATGTTTCTTTGTTCTAAATGCAAGAAAATTCTTTTAATTTAGGAAGCATAAACTGTTCCACATAACAGCAATCAAAGGATTATTAATAATTTTTAATTATTATTTCGTCTTTTATAATAACTTATGGTCGGTGACTGCTTCATGGGTTGAAACCAGCCTTGTAAGGATATGTGAAAAGACAAAAATATTATCGATAAATATTCGATAATGATATTTCATCTAATCAACCAGTCTGCTCGAACAGGTCACAGCTGACATCACCTTCAATAATAATTTATTTGTCTTAATCATACAAACTATCTACAACGTCTGTAAATCTTTGCCTTCGGTTTTTAAATGACGGGTGCATGTTAGATGAAACAAAATCTTCAGTTTGGCGTTCAGCTGGCTTTTGACCTACTTTTATATCAATACGATGTTGTAAATAAAGCGCGGTTGATAAATTTTACAACGGCAAAACCAAATAAATTATTTCGATTGTTCGTTTTTTTTACCAAAGAGGCATCCGTTGAGTTGTTGTTCAAACAGAGGCATCGAAAAAAAAAATTACGAATTTATTAAAAAGTTTAATCGATGCTGTTCTCGAAAGAAAACTTAAGGCATACAAATTCATTCATCAAGGCGTTTATATTAAACATTTTGGACACTAATTGGGGTTTTCAAAAAATTTAAAGGCTGTTTTCCTTGTTAATAGCACATAAAAGTATGATTACACGTCTGTCGTTAAGAAGTGATTTTATGTTCTCTTGCTAAGTGAAAGGTCGGCAACTTTTACTTGTTTGAGAATCTGTAGGAATCAGTGTAAGTTTGGAGCTTGATGTCTCAGTATGAAAGAAACTTTCTTTGATGACATTATAACAGCCTTTAACAACACCTCACAGAATCGTTATAATTGGTTGATATTTATAATAATCATATTCCATCTTTGGTCAATAAAGAAAACCACAAATTTTATTTTAATACGTAATTATTATAAAGATATTACTTCAGAAGTGCAGAAACCTTTCTTAAACCTAAATCTTATTATTGAAAAGTGTTGCCAGTATCATATATGACAACAGTTTTGATTTTGAATTTAATATTGAAAATTTTCCATTTTGGATAATGATATATTATGCACTTTACATTTCGCAACCTGTTCTCTTTTCTATAAATCGTAAAACTGTTTAAGATTACATTTATTAAAATATTTGCAAAACCAGTAAATGTTTGAAACAGGGGAATCAATCACACAAACCAGAAAGAAATGTTTTGCAAGTTTAATCGCCGATACCAAGATTTCATCAAAACACAATATTGCATTTTAACTACTGTAGAAACGTTTTAATTAATTAGTATTTATTAATTTGAATTTTATCGATACAAAGATTTGATTTAAAAAAAATTTGCATTTTTCTTCTGCAGAAACGTCACTTATTATTTAATTCTCCACTTAGTTTGTCAAAACAACCAATACATTCAAAAATAAAGGATTTTCTACAGCGCTCTTCATGTTCGGAGATTAACCCTTCTAAGTTGATCGCTTTGATCATCTCTATAGTAGCACGGCGGTAAGAGGGTATTAAATAGTTACAGAGTTAAAAGGTTTCGGTGGCAATCTTAAAAAAAACGTAAGATATCGATAGGTATCTTTTATTCCTGCTCTCGTGTTCTTGCTCATTTTACTACATGTGCTCTGGGCTGAAGATTATAAAACTGAGGTTAGAAACCAGTCTCATATCGCAAGCCTCCAAGTCTCTATTTTCCATTTCAGTGGTTCAGTGGTTTCCATTCTCAGATTTATAATCTTGAGACCATGTTTTAGTTAGGTCATCGAGTACCAACCCATTTCGCTTGACAGTGCCATTAGCTACTTTTATTTAATGTGTTGTGTGATATTGCATGCAACGTGATCGAGTAGTGGGTGGATAAGAGTAAATTTACCAAGACCACGCGTACAGTGTATGCGTTTATTCATATGAGACATGAACGGACCATTGTATAGTTGGTTCACCTAAGAACCTTTGTTCACCTTCCCATGGTGGCATGCTTTGTAACCGACCGTTCCAAGTTGGTAAGCCCTCGGATTCTCATTTTGTGTAATTGTTTTTGTGGTATCTGTTTGAATTGATCATACTTGTTGTCTGTGTGGAGCGGCTGTGTTATCTGGATGCATATTCTGCATTTTTACATGTAATGTTTAACACTATTACCCATGAATAAATGCTAACCATACTACCTAGACAGAGTTGTCTTAACTACAAATGTTATTATAGTCTTAGGATAAAGTAAATGACACTACTTGTGATAAGGGGATTGACATTAGATGTCTTGTAATAAAACAAAGCCAAGTATATAATACAAGTTTGGTGTTGACAGTTAATAAAGGTCAGGTCATTCACTAGTATTATCAAGAGAATTTTGTTTGCACAGTTATTGACATTGAATGAAAATGCTAAAAACGATTTATTAACACAAACAAAAACTCACAAATTGAACTCAACTTAATAAGATAGATTTAATAAAATCTCGTGTTCATTCATTTTGGCATGAAAACCTTCCTTTATGGGATGATAACCTCGGGCTATTACTTCTTAAATCGTTGGCCTTCTTGTTTATATTTATATTTCTTATAGCGTCGCAGTAGTTCTTACAAGACGTGATTCTGAAAAATCGTACGACAAACTTGCGCGAATTTCTTTTTAAACAGCAAATGTTTACTTATGTTCAGCAAAGGTCACGAATTTCCATGCACGAAACCCATTTAAATTATTAATAATTGAAACATTTTCAATCGCTTAATAACTTAAGCAGGAATATACCTAGGCTTTCTAGATTTTCGGTTCAAGTATGAAGTCAAGGAGTGTGTGATACTCCTTGCAGATGAAAAAGTAAAATATTCATATCAGGAAATGCCACATTCAGAAGACACATACTCCCCACACAGCCAAGAAGAAGAGAGAAAGATAGAGCATGGTTAATAAAATGACCAATTTCACCACAAACAACAAAAATTACAAGCTGATGCGTTACCGCCTTGGAACTGTCAGTGGCAATTTGCCACTAGAGGTTTAAACCTGGTTCTAGGGTGAAACTATTTTAAGATGCAGTAGGCTTCAAAATACATTTAATAATTTTAATCAATTGTTCGTTTTTACGGTGTTTATTTCATCTCTTTTTAGCGTAGGTTGAATTAATGTTCGTAGAATCGTATTGGCAATCCATTAGTGTACATGTATAGTCTTCTTACAGTCTTGAAAATGTATTTGCAGGAAACAAAGCGTGCCAACTGGGGTAGTCATGTAGAATTTATATTGACCTTGATTGGGTTCGCCGTCGGACTCGGCAATGTTTGGCGTTTTCCATACCTGTGCTTCAGAAATGGGGGCGGTAAGTAAGGCCACGGGCGTTTAAAGTTTTGAATCTAATTTACGTCTACTTTCACTCAATATACTTGTATATTCAATATCGAAGACTTATGACAGTATACTGAACTGTGGTAGTAAGCGCTAATCCTAAATTGAAATTGAAATTTCAAACGTTGATATCGTCTTCAAAGAATCCAAATTATGCTCAATATGCTGCATCATTCAGCTTGTAGATGGTTGTTGTTTCTCACAAAGATTTTATCTAGAGATTATCCTAAATCAGTTCCTACTAACCATGTTGATTAAGTTGTACATATTTAAGTCTATTTCATTTGAAATTTTAGACCAGACTGTAGCAAGTGAACTGTCTGTTCCAAATGAGCATAAAAATCGGATGCTAGCATGTAAGCTAAACAGAGATAAGGCTGTAGCGTGTGTAATGTTTATGTGGACATGAAGCATAAACAAAAATTTAAAGTCTATTCTAACTAAGCTAGTAGACGTTTTTGCGTGTACTGATTCAAAGGCTATTGCAATTAGAATGTTGATCAGCTGAGGTTGAATTTCGTTTACAGAGTTAAAGTCTAAAGCATAAAATCAAGCTTCAAATTAGTATATAAATATGGTTGAAACATGTATCCGTACTTCAAGACTTTTCCAAATGAGCAGATAGATGAGGCTGTATTTCTTATGCGACTGATAATGTCCTTAGAATAATGCTTACATAGTGGTTAAAAGGTCTATTCTAACTGAGAATGTCGTCAGGATACAGCCGGTAATCTGGTGTAAAGTGTAGTCGAACTGTGAGTGAATGTCCAAGATACTGTGCGTGTATTCTGATGTGAAAAATATAACAACTCTGAATGTCTTCAGTCGTCGTGCATAAAGATGAGGAGTTTTTTCACCTAAACATTATCGGTATCGACCGTTTCGAAAGAGCACCGAGCAATATTATACAGAAACAAATCTACAATTGTTTATTTTGGAATGGTAACGGTTCTTATTTGCATATATATTACAGTAAAAACTTTCTTATCCGGATCCGCTATAATCTGGGATCCTTCGAAAACCTCAAGTTTTTTCTCTTAAAAAAACTCTGAAAACCGGATCTTAGATAAGTGTCATCGAATGCGATGAACTCCAGTTGTCTTGTCACAGGTTTGTTTATTGTCAAGCTCGTCAAACAGTAGCAAGTTCCGATTTGGAGCCCGCATAATATCTAAACGGCGTGAAAAATATCAGAATTAATGACTGGGAATGGTAATTGTTGCGTAAACGTATATAAGATTAATGAGTCGAGTAGACAATGATAAGATAACTGTCTGTTAAAGGGGTAGATTCACGAAGGCTCAAAATTGGCCTAAAATTATCTCCAATTTTCAAATTGCATTTACATCATTGAAAGTGTGCTTTTTATAATCTTTGTGGTTGTTTTCTTGAAAAGATAAAAAGTGAAGATGAACCCATAAACCAAAATGAAAAATTAAGTATGTCATATATGTCTGAAATTTGAAAATGTTTGCCAAAATGCAATTTTTTGTTTAATTTTCATCATATTTTGGTGATTTTCATATTGGGCACAGGCTTCGACCAAACTAATTTAAATAATTTTCTTTGTATAAATGTGTGCTGAATTCATGGTCAAAATTTGATTTTGGTCGAGAAGTGTGCCCTTATCGAAATCCTCTAAAATCTGTTGTGAAAATGGACAAAAATATGAATTTTTGCACATTTTCCTCATTTTTAGCAATTTTGATGGCCCCTTTTCAAACACCTTTAGCAGTAATCAATCTAAAATTTTAAGATATGAAAAGTATAACTATTTATGTATTCAATGGCATACAAATTTAAGATATCTAACAAAATTAATTTTTTTTACATATTTTAGGCCAATATTAGGCCTTCGTGAACCGACTCTTTTATTGTTTAAGCATTTTTATGAGACAAATTTTTATCATGATTGGTCACATGAAAATGACAAATGATTTTTTTACAAATTTACAGAAAAAATCACTATTATCTCCTTGGTGACATACCTATTTATTTATCAGTAATGTACATTAATAATGTCCGAACCTTCCGCCTAACAAAAAAGATATATTGCCCCTAGTAGACAAAATTAAACTCATCAGGAAAATATGGATTAATACAATACTCGTACAGAAGGTGTTATTATATAAAAATATATGTCGTTACGAGTCAATAAATTAAAAATTTTAGATCATATTTCTTTTTTTCATGATAAACAGTCTATCAAAGATTTAAGGTAAGACTTAGAAAGGTGATATACCACACTGATAAGCACGCCACTAGTCGAATAAGCTGATAAAAGATAAAATCCTCTGTAAACCAGAATCCTCCTTAAACATGATTTTTCTCAGCCCCGATCGTCAACATTTTAGAGAGTTTTTACCAACTTGGCATTACACAATTACATGCTTGTTTATTTAGGTGCGTTCCTCATTCCGTACTTTATCTGCCTGGCAGTTATGGGGATACCACTCTTCTACCTCGAGCTGTCGTTCGGACAATTTGCCAGCCTTGGACCTGTCCGTATATGGATTATCAACCCTGCCATGAAAGGTACGTTCAATTTTAACTGAATTTTTTGCCGGCTTATGAGAAATAAATACTTTTATTATATACGAATGAATGATTTTAGCATAGATCAGCGTGTATCCGCAAGATTGAGAGACTTATACCTTGATAACCTCTGTTATGCCAGCCACTATTGAAATCATCATGACTTTTGATATATCGTGTTGTTTATTGTAGGCCTAGGATACTCAATGATAATAGTATCTGGTCTTATTAGCATCTACTACAACGTCATCATCGCCGTCTGCTTGTACTACTTCTTTGCGAGCATGCGCAGTAAGCTGATGTGGACAACATGTGATCCAGAATGGTCGTCTTGTTTCTGCCGCGACAGCACAATGAACATCTCTGACCCGAACCCATGGAACTTCACAAGGCCAGAATGCTGTAAATGTTTCAACATTATTTATTCATCAATACTTAGAATTTTAGTTTTCTTAAGCAATGCATATGAAAATCCAACGTTTGTTAATGATTGTCAGTCATGGTAGTTAAAAAAAGAAAGATAGAACGAAGGTCGGTATCATATTATTTTAAATTAAACAAGTAATAGGCATTAAATGGGTACTAATGTGCACCCCTTGATTGTGATCTGTTTTTATACTGTTGTGAAAGAGTTTTTATATTATCTCTTTCTACCGAACATTAATAAAATAATATTATTACAGCTTTTAACAACACCTCGAGGTACCTTGATGATTTGTTTTATATAGATAATAACTATTTTCAATCACTGGTTAATAAAATTTGTCCTAAAGATCTACAACTTTATAAAGCGAACACTTCAGAAAAACAAGAAACTTTCTTAATCTAAATCTGTCCATTGAAAAAGGTTACGAATACGAAAATGGTTATGAATACCAAAATATATGATAAAAGAGATGCTTTTAATTTTAATTAAGTAAATTTTCCGTTTTTTAGACGGCGATGTTACTCATGCAACATCTTACGGAGTTTATATCTCACAGCTTGTTTGCTTTTCTAGAGCTTGCAATGATGTTAATGATTTCAATAAACGTAATCTATGCATAACAGAAAAAACTTTTAAAACAAGGTTATCGGTATCACAAATTAAAGAAAACCCTTTGCAAGTTTTATCACCGATACCCAGATTTAATACAAATATACAGGTGCAGTTTAAAAATCACTATTGCCACTTGGTATTTTACAGCCAGTGGAGATTTAATGTATAAACTTAAGAAGATAAAAGACAATGTTAATTAAGAGAAAGGTTACCAACATGATATTCTACAACACTTTGTAGGCCTGGTGATTAACCCATCTACAGTTGATCATTATGCTATGCTTACCTTTTTGGTTGCACGACGGTGGCAGGGGTTTAAGAGTTTATGAAGGTTTATGGGGAAATCGCGTATAAGAACCTAAAAGCTCGATTTGTTTCATTTATCCCTGCCATCGTGATCTTGCTGATTTTACTCCAGGAGCTCTGGTCTTGGTAAGAACATTGCGTACCTACCTCTTTGGCTTTGCAATGCTAGAAGCTTCTTATGTTTTATATGTTTGTGTGCTTTTGCCTGCAACATTGTTGAGCTGATGGGTGGTTGGAGTTATTTCACCAAGACAACTTGTATTTGTATGTTGATATGAAAACCTGTTGGGGCAAGTGTGAGGTAAGTGCACCCTAGAACTTGGTTTAAACCCTCAGTGGCAAATTATTTTGCCAATGACCGTTCAAAGGCAGTAACCCCAAGTGTTCTCATTTTTATTAATTGTTTGTGGTGTCTTATTTGAATCTGTCATACTTGTAAACACATGATCTCTTTCCATTCTACTTTTTCGCTGCGTGGGGAGGCCGGTTTTATGAGAGTGATGATTCCTGATATGCATGCATATTTCACTTTTAACTATAATATAATAATGTGATACTGGAAACAATTGCAGTGTGATGTTCAGATGACGACGATGTTAGTGCGGAAAACTGAACAACTGCCAAACACTCTTACTTCGAAAAAACGATCGTTATTTTTTAGAAACGCTTTTAGAGTACTTCTAGAAGAAAACAAGTTAGAATCAATATGTTGTTATGCTGGAAGGCTTTATACTGTACCTATTTCGAAGAATAAAGACATTTATAAATATTGATCTCAAGCAGTATTTGTGTACGTTTCTCGGTATATAATTCAGCGGCATTATCTGTTTTCAGTGAACGAGTCATTCAGCTTAGGAAACGTTACAAATCCTAGCGAGGAATACTTTAAGTAGGTATTGGTTGGGATAAGATTTCATACATTGTAATTGCCATTGTCATGCTATGGAAAGGAGTTCATGCACGGCTTTCATCCGTTCGCTTGTTTGATCGTCTACCACTCTCTCCTCGGGCTCTGTGTGCTTCATGCTCAATACTTGATAATCATCATCAGAACAATACTCATATTCAAGTCTGTTTTACAGTGTAAGGGTTTTAATTTTATACTCAGTCTTAACAACTACATGTACTAAGTAAAAGCATAAGCTGGCGCAAACAAAGCAAACGATTAGACAAGAAAATGTTATACTAACGGGCAAAATGAGAAAACATAGTTATACAATCATTCTTTCGGACTCGCTCCTCCGAATAGATTACATGTATTTTATGTTGAATGACTCCAGTAACCGTGTGCTGAAGTTGACTTCGGGACTTGGGGAGACGGGCGGTATCAGCTGGGAGCTCTCTCTATGCCTCTTGCTCTCCTGGATTATTGTGTTCATCGTCCTCACAAAGGGCATCAAGTCGCTAGGGAAGGTAATATCGTAATATATTTGGTCCTATTTGGAAATTTCAATCGCTTTGGTTAATTAAAGCTTCGCTGTTAAAAGATAAAACTATATATTCTGAACATTTTAGCAGTAGTTTTCAGTGAAATAATTTAAACATTATTAGAACTAGCAGTAATCAAAAAACAGGTACATGTAACCTGATTGCTACCAGTAGTCTTAACTCAACTATCAGTTACCAGAACGTGAGATATCATCGCAACCTTTGACAATAGCAAGGAGTATGGTGATTTTTCTGCGACAGTAATACGCTTAAAGAATTAGCGACAGTAACGGGAACACCTTAAGTTGTGATCGCTTTTGCGAGTTTGTTTCTTTAAGTAGAGACCACAAAACAATCTAACTGGCCAGTTTGTAATATGTCAATATGTCACAACAGCTGGACTATATCATCTTACTGCTAAAGCGACATGCAGTAAACAACGGTATCCAGTTTCAGTATCTTATTTAGGACATCAGCGCTGATTAGACTGTTTAAAACATGCTGACCAGTAACACTTAAACGCTGCAATTCATAGTAACACATAGTAAGAACATATCGACGCCATCCGAATTATATTCTGCCACTAAAGAAATGTCTAAAAAAATATGTGAATTCTAGACATTCTTTACATATTGCACAGATTTCTTCTACATAACTTGGACATGAAGATTTTAATAAAAACACTATGTTACTGCTGTTCTTCGAATCAAGAATACGTAACCTGCGTGAACTCCGTATACGAAATACTGAAAATCACGGACTCGGTGTATTAAATGAAGCATTGTACGGCCCTAGTTGATCATAGTTGGCCCTATTGTGTTACCATTTCAGGTGGTGTATGTGACGGCGACATTTCCGTATATCCTTCTAACGATTCTGCTAATAAGAGGGGCAACTTTAGAAGGCCATCTTGAAGGGATCAAGTTTTATTTGACCCCAGATTTGGCAAAACTGGCAGACGCCCAAGTAAGAGAGAGATCATTTATTTCTTCTATCAGGGTATACATGAACCAAAAACAGTTTACTGAGATATACAGCGGACGTGCCTAGTGATCAATAGTGATCGATTCGTCCGCTTAATAAGCGGAGGTAAAAGGTTCGAACACTACCAAGAACTTTTCTGATTTGTTCGGTCGTTCAGGCGCCTTTTTCATACGTGTGACATGGTTTGCCCTTTACATAGATATGACTGTAGAATAAATAAACACTACTTTAAATACTACTTATAAGAAAAAACGCCGCCTTGAAGACGTATTTGATAATGCATTTAAAATTTCTAAGACATACATGGAAAACTTACTGTTCTACCATGTGTACGTTTGTTGTTCTTGTAACATCTGTCTTATAACAAACAATCTGCCCTTTAATAAACTGATCACCTCAACACGCACTGAGGCACATGCTGTTTAGTAATGTTGCCATTTTTTTCTTGATTTGCGAAGGTGTTTTTAAATAAAAATAGGAATGATAAAATGTGCCCTCGCTGAGGATCAAACACTGGATTTTTTATGTTTGTTAAACGAACCTGATGGAGGCGTTATAGATACTCATTACCAAAAAAACGCGTTATTCGCAACCAGTTATGCCTTAACAATATGTTAAACATATCAAATTCATTATGAAACTATTCTTTTACACATTATTATTTTTCTGTCTTTTCTTTTGACTCAGCAGGCAGTCGCTCTGCAAAAAAGCACCATCAACTAAAAATATTAAACTTACTGTATCGCTCTGTAACCTGCATAATGTTTTATACAGTTCTGAAATTTTATGATTTCGATTTATCATTAAGGCGCATTTCAGCTTAGGATACGTATTAACATGTTTATCAAAATTGAACTAACTACTTGATGTGCATGCGGGTAAAGTAGACTGCAAACATTTAATGTGTTAATTTTTATCTTCCTTTTTTAATCCTATTCAAACTTTGATATAAATCTTACCTGGTTACAGACTTATTTTTTGCCACTATTTTAAAACCATTTTACATCGCGAGATAAGCGTCATCACGTGTATACCCGAATTCCTTTCATCCCGTTGTTAAACTTGAAAGTGTTAAAATCTTATTAAGGTAATAGGTATCGAGGGCTCAACGCAACACTGTCGTAACTCACTTTTTCAAAAATGTTCAGGAGAAGAAAAAAGCGTTCTCCAATTCTTAAAACTGTTGATATGAATGATATTTTTATGAAAACTCATGACAAAATATTCAACTTTTTAAAAAATATTTTATGTTTTTATTTAATGTAAAATGTAAAAATGATTTTGACAAAATTCTGACTTACGACAGTTTTCCACTTCAAAATTTATAAAATATTGGATTAAACTTTGTACAACAGTGTCGTAACTCAAAATTTTACAATGTTTTGTAACTTTTTGCTTGATGAAAAGTGAATAAATACATGTATATGTAACATTTAAATAAAAGAACATGTCTTTAAATCTCTATAACTGTATTGTAATGTAAGGAAACCCTCAGAATTTGTTGCATTAGTGACAACTAGCGAAATCTATGCATCATTATGACCTATTATATGAAACTAACAGTAAAGATTATGCTGTTATACCTAGGTATTTAAGACAGACTGATAAATATGATAAATATGATTTTGTAGAATAAAATAATTTTTTTTTGCCTGGGACAGGGTTGGAATGCAGAGGTGGAAGGGGGGGGGGGGGCATTTACATTAATTATTCCATTGTAAAGTGCTTGATTGTCTGTTAGGAATTCCTTTATAGAATTTGTTTGATTATTATGAAAGAGTGGACAAATTGTGCAACATTAAAAAATACTGAGAGTTACATCTTAATGAAATTTAGTTGTTAATTTTAAATTTTGGTATTAACATGAATATTCCATTTTACAGTACTATACAGCTCAGATCAGCAAACTGACATTTTTACTAGCCAAATAATGGTATGTTATACTACTAATTTAATTGCCTGTAATGTGATCAAACAATTATAATAAGCAGGATTAATATTCTCAGATTACCTGTCAAAATTCTGTTGCCATAAGTTGAACCTATTGTTTCTTGTTAGGGTTAACCAATCTGTTATCATTCTCAAGGAATTAAATTTATCTGAAAAACTTCACTGAATGATGCATGCTTCTTTGGGAACAATCAAAATTTGAACTGTTTACTTGTGTAAATAATGATGTGCACTCATCCTTTGGGTAAGCAACATAGTCAGTAATACGAACATCAAACATTACAACCCATGTACAGGCTCAATCAAACATCAGTCTATGAACAGGCTAAATCAAACATTACAGTTCATAAACAGACTTAATCAAACATTAAAGTACATGAACAGGCTCAATCAAACATTACAACCCATGTACAGGCTCAGTCAACGAAACAACAGTCTGTGAACAAGCACAATCAAACATTACAGACCATAAACAGGCTCAACCAAACATCACAGTTCTAGGGAAGGGTACAGCCTTCTCAATTTATAATGTATAACTATACATGCTTTTCATGTGCAACTTCAATTATAACAGTACTTCTAGCTGTCCAGCCAAGGGATATTATTATGAGGCCCATCTGATTGTTCAACCGAATGCGTGTATAAACAAACATGCTAAAATAATTGTTTACCATCAATGTTTACAAATTATCAACTAACCATAACTCACAATTCTTTTGCTGTTTAATTAAATGCCCATGCACATGCTTAATAAGGTCGTTATGTCCGGTTATTGAAAAAGTTATTGATTGTTCTGTTCATTACATGTATACTATTACGGATTTAGCAGTTGGGCCTCAATTTTAACATCAGTAAATACATCAGCTGTTTTACAGTTTCTGTCTTGCTTTTCAAATGCATCTCTATCAATACATTGACCGACAACTAAAAGTACCGATGTTTTTAAACAGACTCAATCAAACATTAAAGTTAATGAACAGTCTCAATCACATATCACCATCTATGAAAAGCTCAATCAAACATAATTAGAATCCAAACACAGGCTGAATCAAATGTTACAGTCCATGAACAGACTCAATCAAACATCACAGTCTAAGAAAAGGCTCAATCAAACATCACAGTCTAAGAAAAGGCTCAATCAAACATCACAGTCTATGAAAAGGCTCAATCAAACATTAAGGTCCATACACATGCTCAATCAAACATCACAGCTTATGTACAGGCTCAATCAAACATTACAGCACAGCCTATGAACAAGCTCAATCAAATATTACAGTCCATAAAAAGGCTCAATCAAACATTACAGCCCATGAACAGGCTCAATCAAATATTACATTCTATGAATAGCCTCAATCAAACATTGCAGCCATGAACAGGATCAGTCAAACATTACAGCCCATGAACAGGCTCAATCAAACATTACAGCCCATGAACAGGCTCAATCAAACAGTACAGCCCATGAACAGGCTCAGTCAAACATTACAGTCAATGAACAGGCTCAATCAAACATTACAGTCCATGAACAGGCTCAATCAATCATTACAGTCCATGAACAGGCTCAATCAAACATTACAGTCTATGAAAAGGCTCAATCAAACATTAAAGTCCATGAACAGACTCAATCAAACATTATAGTTCATTAACAGGCTCAATCAAACATTACAGTCCATGAACAGGCTCAATCAAACATTACAGTCCTTGAACAGGCTCAATCAAACATTACAGTCCATGAACAGGCTCAATCAAACATTACAGTCCATGAACAGGCTCAATCAAACATTACAGTCCATGAACAGGCTCAATCAAACATTACAGTCTATGAAAAGGCTGAATCAAACCCAGCCTGAAATAGTTTTTATGGCTTTCAACGTTCAACTTTCAACACATATTTTTTAATTCTCAATTTAGCCAAATTTTAATATTTAAATACATCTATGTAAGTGTAGCTGCACCAAAGTAAAGTTAAATTCTCAACACTCAACCACCATTAACAGACAAAAAGAAAATTTTGAAAATATGACCGATATGAAACAGGGTGAAATATTGAAACAAACAAAAATTAGGAGGGCTATTAACATACTAGTATTAAGCTGAACTACATTTTAAGGGTGAAATGTATAAGGAGACTTTTTTCCAGAAACATGCCTTATATCCCATATTTAAATTTTAAGCAAATCATATATCTTATGGTAGAACTGATTACAGATAAGTAAAAAGTCATTTAATACTAAGTTAAAGATTGTATGGCAGACCTAATGGTAGATAGTACAAAATAAGTATACAAGCATTTCCAGTGATCGATGCTCATCAAGAGAACATACCGGTATCAAATTTGTAAAACATTAAGCTGATATACTATTTCTAAATGTACTTATCACATGATTGTCTAATTATTGACAACCTACCTTACTGGTCTGCCTATATTCAGTAAGATATAACCACTGATAACTTTCCTGACTTTCGTCCAAACAAGCTTACCTTCACAATGAAAAAATGTTACTTTTCTACCCCCACCCTATTTTTTTCACAAACAAGATGTAATGTAAGTTTATATAATGCCATAACACATCATCTCTAAGATAATTTGCAGTTACACTACAAAAAAATGAGTTACTACAGTGTTGCACAGATTTTGAAATCATTACTGATATGTTTTGTTGTGCAACACTGTATGTAACTCGAGTTACTACAGTGTTGCATAACAAAAAACGTCTACATTGAGATACGACATTTTGCCAACTAATGATTTTCAGTAGGATGTATTTGGAATTTATAGGAAATATTTTATGACAATATGAATTATACATTAAGTATTCCAAAAATTCAAAAACATTGATTTTTGAACAAGAAATATCTTTAAAAAAGATAAACGGCGTTGATGGAAAATATTTATATATACACGTATATAAGAAAGAAAGAAATACAGAGAGGCGAAGCAGACACAGTTTAGTTATTTTATTTTACTTGTTATAGCTGTTGACGAACCCTCCCTGCCTTCTTAGTATGACCTAGAGATTAAGCGACCGAATCATGACAACTCATAAATTCATTGAAAGTGTCTTTCAAAAAAAATGTTCAAGCTGTTGCAACAATTTCATACAGTGATAACAAGTCGGTTAAAGAAGCAATGTCTTACATTAAGTCTTGATCTACATTTATTCAGTTTCAATAAAATACATCTTGTAGAGTTAGAACTCAAGATGAATAAATGTCCTTGAAATTTAATAAAAATAAATACAAACAGCCTGTTACAAGAGCGAAATCTACCAACATTTACGTCAATTAACTTTAAAAAAAGTGTCCCTCCCGAGTATTGAACCCGGGGCCTTCACTTGGGAGGCGAGAGTGTCATCAACTACACTACAATGAACCTGTATTTTTGTACTTGAAATTAACAATCAGTATCAAAGGAACTAGAAAGAAACCAGTAAGAACTAGAAATTACACTTCTCTTTCGTTTAACACTGTGTAAACTTGTATGCAAGTGTTTAGCTGACACCCAAAAATATTCCATATAAAATTGTATTTAACATGTTTAAGCCATCAATATTGACTTAACTGGTTATTTAAATCGTAAATTAATATGTTTTTTTCTCCAATACAACACCCACTAATAACCAATCGAAATAATCTATTTGATTTTCCGCTGCATAATAATAAAAATCCCACTAGATACCTCTCCACCCTGCTAGATGCCTCTCTGGTGTGAATAGCTACCAATCGAAATAGTTTATTTCATTTTCCCTCTGCATAATAAGAGAATACGAGTATTATTTACAACATTTCATTGGTCGAAAAACTAGGTCAAAAGTGAGCTTAGACAGCTAACGCCGAAAAAAAGTTGAGTTACGACAGTGTTACGTTGAGCCCTCGATATACTGGTTCACGACAACGTTTTGACGTAATCCCGCGATAGCTCAGTTGGTAGAGCGGAGGACTGTAGTTGTATGTACTGTCATCCTTAGGTCACTGGTTCGAATCCGGTTCGCGGGATTCTCTTTTAACAGAACTGGAATTATAGTTCATACTGGTGCATATATATTGAAACTATAAAACTATGGTCATGTACGAGTATGTTGCATAATGCCGTCGAATATCACAGTAAAGCTTTTCTGTTTCCTGTCATTGAATTTTTTGATTGTTTGTTGACTTCCCTCGCCGGATTTATACACTCTGAAAATACGTATGTCAATGCTTTTTCGGATCTCCGAATGTAAAGGCAAAATCTACGCATTTTGAAATTGCAAATAAAGTTCAAACAGTCAGGTAGTAAGAATCGAGTTGCAAAAATAAATAGAAATCACTTCAAAGATCCAGGGCTAAAGGTAATGAAACTGAGTTTGAAACCAGTCTCAAATCTCAAGCATCTGATTGGCTGAAATGGCGATCAGATGCTTGAGATTTGAGACTGGTTTCCATGTTCAGTTTTATAACCTTGGGCACAGATGCGTTTACTTTAATTTATTTCTTAATTCAAAGTTCTTTGTAAATAACAAACTCTTTACCTTAAATTATTTGAAGAAGTCATTATAATTTATAAAGAAGATCACATGAATATAAAAATCATACACATTCTAAACACACTTTTTTATTTTAGTCTTTACCACAGCTTATGTTCAGCTTTTGTATTGTATAGTTGACATAGGTATTGTCATCATCTTCGTCGTCGTCGTCGTTAATACCAGCAACAACAACGAAAATAAAAACAACATAGCTTCAACATCAAAATATTTTCATATAAAAAGTATTTTTTTAAAAACAGTCTTATATCTGGGAGATCTTGACACCAGCTACTCTTAAGGTGTAGCCTCGCATGATATAGACACTTGGTGATCAGTGGAATCTGTTGTTTTCTACCAGGTGTGGTCCGATGCGGCGGTACAGATTTTCTACTCCCTCAGTGCCTGTTCTGGGGGTCTGATCGCCATGGCTAGCTACAATAACTTCAATAATAACATTCTGAGGTAGGTTTATGCTCTTTTATTTTCGTTCCATCAAAAATTAACAAATGTGCATTAGAGTTGATTAATTTATATATAACCTCTTTATCACCAAGTTTTTGCCAAGTTTTGAAGGTATTTTGTTTGAAGGCCCCTCATCGATGTACGAGTACTTGCGGAGCCTTCATCATCATACGTGTATGTTACAGTAAGACGGAGGTTTTATCCAGATTCCCGCCCGTGCCTGGAACAACTTCTGGAAGGGAAATTCGGGTCTTCCTACACTAGAAAAAACTAGACGTCCTTACCCAGATACGCACTCGTAGAAGGCGTTGCAGGACTTAAATCCATTATTTCTGTTTGCAGAGACACGTTTATGGTACCTATCATTAACTGTCTGACTAGCTTCTACGCCGGTTTTGTGATTTTCGCATCACTTGGGTTCATGGCAAATCAAAAAGGAGTTCCAGTTTCCGAAGTAGCTGCCGGAGGTAAGCATGTCTTTATGTATCTTGTCAATTATCTTATCAAAAAGTTTAGAAAACACCTCTGGTTGTTGTTGATGATGATGATAGTGATGATGATGATGATGATGATGATGATGATGATGATGATGATGATGATGATGATGATGATGATGATGATGATGATGATGATGATGATGGTGTTGTTGTTGATGATGATGATGATGATGATGATGATGCATGGTGGTGGTGATAATAACAATAATAATACTTAATCCATCAGCAGCAGCATCACCAACATCACCACAATCACCATCATCATCATCATCATCATCACCATCATCATCATCACCATCACCATTTTCAACATTATCACCATTATCTTAGTCATTGTGGCAAACAATACGTTCGATTTTAGTAAAGCTATATTTAAATGATAAACATATCGTTTAATTAAAAAACTGTTAATTTATTTTGAGAGTTAATATTTTTTCAGGTCCGGGTTTGGCTTTTATTGCATACCCGGAAGCTCTGGCGCAGATGCCGGTGGCTCCGTTGTGGTCGATTCTGTTCTTCCTGATGATGATGATGTTGGGGTTCAGTTCAGAGGTGATTTCTCTATTCCTTTCATCTGGTTTAGTTTTATTTGAATAAAGTCCAAGTTGTCTTTTAATTTATCTTGTTTTTGATTTTGAGCAAGAGGTGTGCGTTAAAAAGGATGCCGCGGTATGAGGATTGTAGAGCTTTTCTTCAATTATTAACGAATTAAAGAAATATTCAGTGGTTTAACATGGAGTGTTTTTGCTGTAACTGTTAAAGATATCGTAATAGCATAAATTCTGACAAAAGTTTTATGACAAGTATATTTCCCTGTATCAATATAACTTCACATAACCTTTCAAAAACATATATTATAACTTAAATCAGATAACTCTCTTCTTCAGCTAAAACAGATACCATTGTAATGTACACGTTTTTGTATATTTCTCTACATACTATCGTATCGTAAAACGCATACGTGTCTTGATTGACGATCAATGGTAAATTGGCTCGAAAACAATACAGACAGTGCAAAATGATATACTGAGAACCTATTAATGTACTTGTGTACTATTTTGGCTGACTTGATTTCTTTTTAAAGAGATCGATTCGTGAAATAAAAACTCCTTCGAAATGTATTATCAATAATTTATCATGGTATCAGAAAATTAGAAACCACGATTTTATGAACCCATGTGTTTTCGTTTTATCGTAAAATACCGGTACATCCTCCCAAAATATGAAGATCTCAATGTTTGTTGGTTGTATTTTTTTTGCAGTTTTCTATTGTTGAGACGGTTCTTACCGGTGTTCTTGACGATTTTCCCAGCATTACAAAGTCCAGTGTAAAAACCATACTGTTCCGTGGTGGATACTGTGCTCTCGGCTTCCTACTCGGACTTCCCATGGTCACAGGGGTAAGAACGCTTTATACTTTCCATCAAAACAAACACCAAAAAGATTCTCGTGTTCAAACTAGTGCAAGTTGACAGGTTTTGTACAAAATGATATTGTTTTATCGAATTCCGTACAAAATATAATTGGGGCGCGTCACGGGAAAAGGTACCTTCGGACAGTTGACGTCAGTCTTTGAAATGACGTCATAATTCTGAGCAGACGGCATTATTTATTATGCATTTCGCGGTAAAATACCATTTTATTGTCAAAATATGTAACAAAATCACATTTTAGTTATAACAAATTGATTAATAGTTGTAAGTTCTTTCTAAATTTAGTAAAAACTAAAATATCACTAAAATGATCGAAGGTACCTTTTCCCCTGGCTTGCCCCAATTAAGGATTTGTTTGGTAAGATATTGGTCAGGAACTATTTATCCTTTCAAATGAAAAGCGGTGTGATAAGCATAATGGCAGGACAGCAGAATGAATAAACTTTTATACTGGAATAGTGGGAAATGATTTCGGTTTTCATTTTGATTTGAAAATATCGAACGATAATCTCTATAAAAATGACCTCCGGGACAACATTTTGGTTGCCACATTATATTAATCATCTCTAGTTGGATTTTAAGTGGCTCTTACGGATTCAATTGAATGTTGCTTTAATAATTAGTAGCAAACTAGTCTTTGCGTAAAAAGTAAGGGTGTTTCTGTTGCTAAATTAATCAGATACATATGTTTCACTTACACTTTTCAAGTTACATCAAGAAAAAATGGTATATAGTATTTAGTCTTTGACGAAAACAGTGCTGCTCAGACAGCCATGAAGTAACTGGTTTAAAATCGGGGTTGATAATTGTTGTATTTGTTTTTTCACAACACCCAGGCATCCGAATAAATAATTTTGCTGATCAAAAGCAATGATTTCAATTAAGAAACCGATGTTTGTTATTTTCAGCATCACTATCATTCAAGAAGTAAATTCAGGGTTTTCAAAATTTATCATAGTCTGTAAAATCAGTGCCCAAGGTTATAAAACTGAGCATGGAAACCAGTCTCAAATCTCAAGCATCTGATTCTTGAGATTTGAGACTGGTTTCCAAACTCAGTTTTATAACCTTCAGCCCAAATCGTCACCTTATTGCTAAAACAGTATAACTCCTTCTTATTTCAATGATACTTATTCCTTTTTGTGACTAATGTGACGAAATAGTGTCAAGAACAACATTGGACAGCAAGTTATCGCAAAGATTTCATTTGAAGCAGAAATGGCATCAATAACTCATATTATGGAACTAGATTATAATCTTTGTTACATCGAGTGAAAAGGCGTATGAATTCTATTTTTAACATTAACCATGTAAAAGGAAAGACTGAAAATTAAACATATTGTCAGAGAAAGGTGTGAAGTAATTGAAAAAGCAGTATAAACATCGCATATATTTGTTATTAAGTTTATGTGTGAAAGCAACCTGCTTTAACAAAATTACAAACCAATAATTAGCAGCCTTAACATACTTACAACATCTCTCGTAGAAATACTACTTTAATTTTCCGTTCACACATAAAACGTGGCGGAAATGATCAAAGCATGTAAGCAAGTTTTGTCAATGACCAGTTTTCATCAACTATTACCAATCGTTTCATCTAAGATAAAACTAGAAAAGACATTTTGTTTCAGTCATTCAAAAATGTATTTCGTTAGAATAGGTGTTTGAAACTGGTTAGAAACTTTTATCAAGACATTTTCCCATCATTTTTAATTTATCCTTACCAATGACAATAGAATGACTACCCCGGGCGACAATTTCTGTTATACAACGGCTTTTTCAAATTCCGCATTTTTGATGACATTTACACATCTTAAAAGGGCGGTTAATGTGAGCCTTATTTCCTGGCTTTTTCGCAAATGACTCATAAGATAAGCACCGTGGTATGTAAGAAAATGTCTATAAAGAAGGTAAAAAAAGGCTATTCCGCCCTGTAACGCTGCATAACAGCATCGCCGCATAAACGACATCGACCATTTATGCGGCGATTTTCAACTCATAAAAAGACTTTTGCCTCATAAAAGCAAATAAAACACATTCTATTACAATAATGGCTGATAATGTTTCATCAGGATTGTGTCCGTATGATGCTGGGTATATTTTCAGTGTGGCTTCCATCTACTGGATCTGGTAGACAACGCTACCGGCGGATTTCCTCTGTTGTTCGTTGGACTATTTGAAGTTTTCGCAATCATCTATGTTTATGGTAAGACAACTTGTTTATGAAAACTTAAAATACAACAGGGTAGTCGTGTGTCACTTACTTGTCAGTAAAATAACCCGTTACCGATGTCTTGCAGTGATGATAACGTATATCAGGGCTAACCGATCAAACTTTTTGGGGATTGTTCCGGTTAGCTCATTTGGTTGCGTCGTCGGAACTGCAGGGATATGTTTTGTCGCCGTGGCGGTCGCTCCCTTGTAGAGGCAATTTCATTTCAAGTATCATTGACTCCCCAGCTCTACCATAGCTTTAAAATGCAGTACGCTTGATTGCAATACATTGGTAAATAACTGCAATATACTTATACCAGTGATACCAGAATATGAACATTTCTATATCATGTAACTATATCCAATTTTATACAACATGCGGCAAAACCATGCGATTAGTGATTTCTTTTCACAGTTACATCAGGCCTGCCAAATCTCCTGTTTTTATCCGAAATCTCAGGATTTTAAGTCAGTTCTCCGAATCTCCGGATTTATAGGCAAAATCTCCGGATTTCTATGAAATTGCAAAAAAGATTAATTGAGCCTAATTTGAAGTTGTGCAAAGAACGTTATAGTTTTTTTAATGCAGTCGCACATTTCCTGTTTATTCCGAGATAACGAGGACGTGGTCAGTGACATGCTGCCTCAGTCCCTCTAGCACAACTATACAATAACCACGTGTCATAATTAAACAAGACCCTCGGTGTTACACCTTCTTCATCTATTTGCATTGCATGTTCATTCTAAAATTGTCAAAAATAGGTCTTAACAGGTTTAACAGGAAGTTAAAAAATGAATGATAAATATAGACAACAGTCATTTTAAACAAGTTCTTTAACCATTTCTAACAAAATCGGCAAAATACATTTATAAATTCTTTGAAGAATATAATTAAAAAGAAGAATATGAGACAAATATCATCATCATCATCATTATCGTCATTATCTTCATTTTTTTTTCAGTCACAATCAGAGCATAAAGACTTTAAAACACTCCATCGTTATCATCTTTATCATCATCATTTTGGTTTAGTCAAAGTCATTATTAACAACGCAACAAGACATTAAAACAACAACAACAACATCATCATCCTCTTCATCATTGACATATTCAGACTAAATCTCCGGAAAATTTAATGAAGAAGTTTTGGCAGGCCTGCTGATCACCATCAATATGCACACTATTGTTTGAGAGGAGGCATATTTTACTCAATCCGGGATTTTTAGTGCACCTTAGATCCTGCTTAAAAGAGCAATTTTAAAAATTGTTTAAAGCGGTAACCCCTTAGGTTCTCATTTTTGTTAGTTGTTTGCGGTGTCTCGTTTGCAATTGATCATTTGATAAACCAATGGTCGCCTTTCCTTTGTACTCTGGCTGCTGCGTGGGTGGCTGTGTTGTCTTGATGTGGCATTTCCTGATATGCATATTTCACTTTATTGAGACAATGCTGTCGTGAATGAACAAGAAATATCAGGATTAACTGAATAAAATAATCATATTCTTTATTTCGTAAGTTGTCTAGAGATATTGTAGCCTGTCTTAGATGCATGATCACCATTTAGCTGGCAATAAATATAGGGCAGCCGTCGTTATTCATTACTGCTGAGACAAGCATGGCTAAATCCAAGATAGGAAGATTTTGGGACATTATTTTAATGAAACCCCTATATTAGCAAGCATGTTTAGTGTCAGAATGTCTTTTTGCATAATTATGTAATATACTTACCACTAAAGCTGTTTAGCCCAATAACACTTCTACGGAAGCCTTTTAATTTGTAACATACCTGCTGTCACATAGATAAAAAATATCACGCACTGAAATACAAATGTTGCAGAGCAATACCAATAAAAAATTTTAACAGTGACAGTTATTTTAATAAAGATCTACCCTAACAGTGAACTCCCTATCACAAGGATGTCAGGAATTATGTTTTGAAGATACACAGAAAACAACTTCAGTATGCGTTTTCTTTTTCTGTTTTCTACAGTATAGTACCATAAAGCCATGAAAGCAAATTCTTCATTTTCATGATCGATTTATATTGAAATTACATGAAGCGATGATCTGATGAAGAACGTTTGCATATTTTTGTACTTCGTAGACAAAGCTATAAAATGATCTTTTTATTGGAAGCATGCACGGTTTATGTGTGTTAAATCATTGCCATCTATGATAATCCATCGTCAGACATTTGAACTAAACAGATGATTATGTTCAACTGAAATAAAATATTATCAGATAATATCAAATGAATGTATGAATTTCGTAAGAACAGATTTTGTAACTGATTACAGCCGTACATACAATATGCATTTCAAAGTCCCATATTCCGCATTTTTTGTGCCGTGTGGCGACTATGTTTCAATATTACAGCCTGCATAACTTTGGATATTGTTCAATCACCCCTCTCCTGCATTATCACGTTTTCTTTGGCGTTATCTGTGATGCAGAGGGTTATATTCTCAGATTCCCTATCAAAATTTTATTCTGTTTAGTTCCAAACGCCGCTGATCATGGAATGGTATTTTCTGGAAATATCCGATTGACAATTCCATGATCACTGTCATATACACACCATTTGTGATAAATTGGTACTGTTTACTTATGTAAATATTTAGTTTTGCTCAACCCATGGCTAGTCTGCGTGGGCAGTACTTGCATTTCATTACTGCTCATGAACAGGCTCAATCAAAGCGAACCTACAATGTACCGTATTTGTCGTGTAAGATGGCGTTCACCTAAAACAAAATATCATTTGCTTTGATGCAACAAAAATACTACCGTCACGAGTTACAGTTGTTGCTTGTATGGACATCTGTTGACACATTGCTCATCTAAAGAGATTGCATGATTTGGTAGACATGATTATGAATTTCGACAAACAACAGACGTCAAACGCTAAAAAAAGCAGGAGTTATATCATCAAGAACTGTTGCAAAAACTAGTAAAGTATATGTCTTTAAAAATTTTAGTATTTAAATTTTAAGTAATTTCATAATATTTAATATATTATTAATTAATATTTCATAATCTTTGTTAGGAATCGAACCATTGACCCCCAGGTCCGCTAGCTTGATAACTTGCGGTCTAACCGACTAAGCTACTGCTGGTCCCTACTTCGTAAGCATTATTAACCCAATAAAGTCTAGATGAATTACATAAATTATTTGAATTAAGTCCCTTTAAAAGGAAAAAATACAGAATCTGCAGCACTTGAGGTAAATTAACATCATCATCATATCGTTTCTACCTTTTTCTCATTAATTAATTCATTTGGACAATGTGTCTGTCGATTACCAAAACGAAATAAGATAATTGAATTCAAACCAATTGAAATGTCTTAAGAGTTGGATATAAGATAGCATTGTAACTTGGTTGTGGTACTTCAGTGAGAGGAACTACTGAAGGCCCACAGGTTAAGGGGGTTAAGGTGGTCGTGCCTTATATTGTTCCTCTATTTTTGAAATCTCCCCCTGTTGGAGGGGTGGGGTGGGGTGGGGAGGGGAGAAGGAAGAGGGTGTGGAGGGGGAAGAGGGTGTGGAGGGGGGAAGAGGGTGAGGAGTGTAGAAGGAAGACGGTGGGGAGGGGAAGAGGGTGGGGGGATGGGAAGAGGGTGTCGAGGGAAGAGGGTGTGGAGGGGAAAGTGGGTGTGGAGGGGAAAGAGGGTAGGGTGGGGAGGGTAGAAGGAAGTGGGTGTGGGAAAAGGATGGGGAGGGGACAGGTTGGGGATGGTCAGGTTGGGGTGAGAGAAGAGAGATGAGGTGGGGTGAGGTGAGATGGAAAAAGAGCGGGATGGGATGTCAGACTTATATTTAGATTTAAGGTCGATCAGTATTGTACACCATCGTGTGCAGAAAGTTGATGAGGTGTGAAAATAAAATTATCGTTTTTTAACATTAAAAAAAAACAACAACAGTTATATTATTATAAACAGATGAATATTGATAATTACAGGAGACAATTGTTGAAAAGAAAGGAATTTTGTTAAAAGGGTAATAAAATATGGTACCTATAATGTTGTCTAATCCGGGTTTCAAAATAAAGCACTTTCCACACAAGTGCTGTTTCAAAAAAATGTTATTCTTGCTATTCTGTATGTTTCGCTTATTGAAACTGAGTACAGAAATGAAAAGATTTTTGAAATCGGTCAACTGGTTGCTGAGATATTGTCATTTTGGGCTATTTCAAAAAAGGCAAGTGAAGTGAAAAATATGTAAAGAGTTTAAGTTCATAAAAAGTCCAAACTGGTTGCTCCATATATTTGTACAGTCTTTACAGTATTCAAAATCTATCAAGTAATATTCATATGTGGCAGAATGAAAATTTTATGGAGCTTTATTAACCAATATGAAATAAATCACGAGAATTTTAATTTATGTGTTTGAAATACAATTATTACTGTTTCTTATTATTTAAATGTGCATTTCTGTTAAAATACATGTTGAAGCTTCAAATATAAGTGCTTTAGAACTTGTGGTATCACTTAAAGATAAAAAAATTCATAATTTTAAGAAAGTGTGTCACACTCCTGACAACCACATAAGTGCAGTGTAATCAGAAATGGTTCACTAAGGCCATTCCTGTTTGTCACAATTTAACAAAACATGACATAGACTTCTAGGAAAAAACATGCTCTCGTTTTCATGTACAGGATGCGTTGACAGAATATTGCAATATGTGCATTATGTAACACTCCTGACAAATTTAGCTGATATTTTCTGAAGGGAGCTGCAGACAAAAAAGCAAAGATGTATTGATTTTCTTAAGGTATTTTTCTTATCTACCACGTTGACTTAATAGCATAAATTTTGATTACTTGAAGAATATGCTTAATTTTATCATAAGTTGATGCCTAACAAATGTACCTTTTACTAAAACAACACTAAAACTTGTCTTTGTTCAAGCTTTTTGTACAATGATGGTTTGAACAAATGTGATTTTTAAAAGTGTCACACTTTTTTGTCACACTCCTGACATTTTTGGCCCATGGCCCATTATTTTAGAAATTTTTTAACGGATGGTGTTTTCATGAAACTTCACAAATCTTTAAAGGGCATGATGAGACACCTCTGCAAAGTAGGAAAATGGAAGTAACTGTATGTTGTACAGTTTTATAACAGAAAAACCCAAACCAGCCATTTTTTAAACAGCCCACAACTAAACTAAAATAATTAATTACAATATCCAGTTCAATATTCCCTCTAGTGCCAACCAGTTCTATTTTTTTTAAATGACTTGAAAATATTGCTCTTACAAATCAAAATCCAAACACATCATCCATAGTCCCATGAGGTCACTCACCCATGCAAAAAGCATGCAAATCATGCCCACTTGTGTTTACCTATAGGACAATTTAATCTCTACCTGTATAATAATGTAAATCTTGTGTGTTGTTATTTGTGCAGTGTTTTGAAATTCATTATAGTCAATGTTAAAAAATTTATTTTGAAAAAATAACACTGCCTGGCCCTAGAGGGAACACTGACATGGATATTTTAATTAATTAATTTTAGTTTGAGTGGAAAATGCTTTATTTTGACACCCGGATTAGGCAACTTAGCAGGTACCACATTTTATTACCTTTTAAACAAAATTCAATTTAAAAAAAAACAAACTTTGTCTCCTGTTATTATCAATATTTATCTGTTTATAACAGTATAATAACAGTTTGTTTGGAAATTGTTAAAAAAAAATGATAATTTTATTTTCACAGCTCATCATCAGTAAAACTGTATTATGAGCAAGTATGAATTACCTTAATACTACAAAGAGTTCCAATGGTTTCTAAGTGTTTTTAAAACACAGTTTTAACACACAGAGTAAAGTTATTAGAGAATCCATTCCACCATGTGAAACCTTTTTTTCTGACACTTCGCACACTTTTGGCTGAGAAGAGCCTAGCAGTGATAATTTTTAATTTCTCGTGGGCAATTGTGCCAACACAGGGGCAATAATTACTAAAATGTACTGCCGAGCGCTAATAAATTATTCTTTAACTAATTTTGAATTACCGTATTAGTCAAGACGGTAAAGACCTATTTAATTATTTTTTTAAATACACTCATTAAACAGTTCAAGCACAATCCAGGTTGTAGATTATAAAACTGATATTGGAAATTCAGACAGAAAATCCGGTACGGAGACCCGCAGGCATATGGCTTTTCGATGACTTCTGGCACCTGAAGCTGCGCTGGCACCGGCCGTATCGGCTTGCCTTTCCGCCGGATTGACACCGAGCAACACCGAGAGGGGGATCTTGGCACTGGGCGCTACAGGATCTCCATACAACTCGTCCAGGCCTACACCTGAAAGGTCGAAAGCTCGGGTGCAGACTGCATTGTCTATAGAGACAGAAGGATGCCAACATCAACAAGGAAATCATAACTGATTTGTGCAAAATGAACATTGAAATTTTAAAAGAAAATGATTTTTGAGAAAATATAGGGTTTGAGTATTAAGAAGTAAGCCACCGAAAATAACTTTCATAAAATTTTCAGCGTTTAAAAGTAGCAAGTATTTTTAAAGTAAACAAAGTTCCACAGAGGCTGGAGTGATACAATTTCGAAAAAATGCCGAAACAAGTTTATCTGTCATGCTTTAATGGAAGTGAGATTTTAATATTTTAATGTGTCTCTAATTTGGTTCTTTTCAGAAATGTAAGATTTTAAGGGCTTGACCCAACAGTTCAAATGTTTGTACGACCTAATGAACGTGATACATGAAACAACGGACCCTATTTTCAGCAAAATTATTATTTCTCGAATCATATATGTAATTAGAATACATCGTGTAAAAAGCACTAGACAAGGTGTAAAATATATATCAAACATAATACAAATTGTCGGACATGAACATTGAAAGCCACTGAACACGACAAACCTCAAAATACGTATTACAGGTTCGGTTTGGCTGATGACTCGGTTTGACTGAGCCTGTGCAAAAATGGAAATGCATTATTACAGTCCACGCTGCCTAGCCTGGGAATGAGCGCTACAGAGATATATCTACCGTGCCTTCAGAATGTGAATGATGAATAATTGCAAATAAAAATATTATAATATTATTCAGACTCATTGCTATCTAACGTTATAAAATGATCTCAGATGGTTATTTAACAACGAAAAAGGTCTGCGTTAACACATTAAGCTCCAAGTAAATATTTTTGACAACTAATCAGAGATAGTTCTCATTTTTTGTGTGTAATCGTAACATGCAAGTTATATTTGTAATTGGCTTCCAATCAGTAGATCTTAAATATTAGATCATATTCACTGTACTAAATTAGACAGTATTCTTAATATATTTGAATATAAAAATGAAAAGTACAAAAACAGGTGAAAAAAAGTTAACAATGTTTGATGATTTCGAATATGTACCTTAACGAAACAGCTCTTTGTTAACAAATGATAATGTTAAAAATAGACAATTGTCATTTTTAGACAACTTTTTTTTTACCATTTCTAACAAATCGGCAAAAAACATTTATAAATTATTTGAAGAATATAATTAAAAAGAAGAAAATGAGAAAAATATCATCATCATCATCATCATCATTTGTTCAGTCACAATCATAGTGATCAGAGCAAAGAGACATTAAGACAACCCCATCGTTATCATCTTTATCATCATCATTTGTGTTTAGTCATAGCAATTATTAATGTCATTTCAAAAAGACATTTCAAGAGAAAACATTTATAATAAAATCAACAACTACACAGGTGCATAACACCGGCTTCGCTCTTTAAGAAGCTGCGTATATAACAAGGTAATGAATGACACTTCATTAGAGTGAAAGACAGAAAAAATGATAAAAAGTTACAGCCATGCTTGTAAGATTCTGACAAGAGACTTTGAAATTATATATTTTTGAGGTCTGCTTCTTTAAACATGATTTTTGTTATAATTTTTTGAGCGTTATTAACTTTTCCTGAGACGTTAAACATTCTTGATTATTATGGCACTTGGCTGATGTGCCCGATGCAGCTTTTCAGTAATCACATTCTCGTTATCTCTTTACAATAAACTGGAAAATTGCAAATGAGTAATATCAGGGGGTAGGACGTGGCACTGCATCCGAAGATGGTTAAGCGAGTAAAATGTTGCATTGGGATAAAAATATGCATATCAGGAATCGCCACATTTAGAAAAAAAAACAGCCTCCCGACACAGTCAAGAAGAAGAGAGAGGGAGAGAGCATGGTTAATAAAATGATCAGGTTTCAAAAATGACACCACTAACAATAAACAAATATGAGAAACCGAGGATTTACCGCCTTGGAACGGTCAGTGGCAAATCAAATTGCCACTGGGGGTTTAAACCAGGTTCTAGGGTGCACCAACCTCACATTTGCCCCAACAGGTTCTCATATCACAAAACAAGTACAAGTTGTCTTGGTGAAACAACTCCAACCCACTTATCGGCTTAACAATGTTGCATGCAAAAGCACACAACCATATAAAACATAAGAAGCTAATAGCATTGCAAAGCCAAAGGGCGGGTACTCAATGATCTTACCGAGACCAGAGCTCCTGGAGTAAAATCAGCAAGAACACGATGACAAATAATAACAAATTTGTGGATCAAAACACATATCAAAACAACTGCTAAAGTAAAACTTTGAACTACATGTGTTATTCCCAAAGCGGTACAATGCTGAAAATTTCGAGAGAGGATATTACACGCCGGTATACTGGGTGAAATTTTATAGATGTTCAAGTTTAATCATACTAAGCCAGTTGGCTAAAATGCTACATTGAAACTTCCAAGTGTTCTATATTTAATAATTCTAATATGATATGCAAATCATAAATGGCTAACTTTCAGTCTGTGATTTGTCACATGGAGGCACCTGCACTCGCGAACCTTGAGGTATTGATTCTTCAGATTGCTCAACATGTTTACACTCCAAATAATAACTGCATTTCGAATGACAATAGGTCACTTTTATAACATTGTCATATACTTTACAAAAAATAATTATACCACGGTGTCACTTTGCGCGTACTCGATGGTGTAGTTATTGTATAGGAAACTGGATAAATTGTCGTATTTAATTATGCCTTATATATCATAAATGATATTCCAACTTAATCTGCTAATATTCAGATTGTAATTATATTAGAAACATAAACAAGAAAATAAACATACTCCGTAATAAAATCTGTGAATAAGCAAATGCTTTAAGAGAAACCCTATCAGTAAAGATATCCAGGTAATGCCAAAAAGGGAATGTCCCAATCCTCGAATGCCAGAAAATGGCATGTCCTATTTTCTTTCGAGCGTGGGGGTTGCTTATTGTGGACGAGCCAAGAAGAAAAAAAGAATATGTTATTTTGACTTGATTAAATGCTAAAACCCAATATGGAAGTGCCCAGATGTCTGAAGATCAGCCTTCAATACCATATTTTTAGCGTGTTTACATTACCTTTACTGTATAAAACCTTCAATAACTTTTTTGTTACAAAACCTGCGTTCCTGAAACAAAGTGTCGAGGGTACCTTAGGCATCTGGTCGAAGAATGCATAGGTGGACTTTAAATTAAATATAGTGTGAAGGCACTTACCTCGCAAAATAAATCCGTTTTATTTAAATAAAATGCCCACTAAACCGCCATTTTTATCCCAATGCAACAGTTTACTCGCTTAACTATCTTCGGATGCAGTGCCACGTCCTACCCCCTGAGTATAAAAATCGCGAAGCAACGATTAAATTACAATTTTTTCAACTTAATTTCGGTGTTTTATTGGCGCATGGTAATTTTTCGTAGAATATTATAAAGATTTTACAAAGAACATTAACAAATTGTATTAAAATTAGAAATTTGTCGAAAAGAAAACATCAATTGAAACTAGAAATTTCGCCAACGCTGATTATTTCGAAATATGTCAGTGTTTAGCGCATGGAAGATTTTTAAAAAGTGTTTCTCGATTTGCCACTCAGTGAAGCTTTTTTTTTAACATTTATAGTAGCATTTGAAACTGGACAAATTCTTTGGCTAAATTATCTCGGAAATAAATTCAACAACATAGTAACCATGTAGAACTGTTTAATATTTGGCATAATATGGCCTGGCAGTCGAAAATAATCATCAATGTTCAAGTTTGATCAAAGTTCAATGTTCAGTTAATCAAATGATAATCCAATAATTAATCAAATGTTAATCCAATAATTAATCAATCAAATCAATAATCGATCAAATCAATAATCAATTATCATCAAACAAATGTCATTCAAATCAATTATCAATCAAATCAATTATCGATTAAATGTCAATTAAATCAAATACCAATCAAACGTCAATAAAATCAATTATCAATAAAAAAAATTATCAATCAAATGTTAATCAATCAAATTTTCATGGATTAAATGTCAAAAATTTTCTGCATTCATCAATATTGACTTGTAATCAACATGTCAATGTCGTAGGGACCAATTGTACAAACGGGAAGGAATTCATCTTATATCTGTTGGAGATTCCAAACAGTATATATGGAAATAAGTGCACAGACAAATTGTAATTTATCACTGAAGATAAGTTCAAATTTAAAGTTCATATTCTCAAAGTCTGTTATGCATAGCATCAAATATTCTGTCGACTGCCTGACCTGGTGTGGTGTTGACCGCCTGTCGTGATGGGGGTCTTAACCCACATCAAGAACCGGAGAAACCAGATTGGCTTGATACGGGTATCGCTGATTTTATGAATTGTCAATTTTCCATTAGCATGACGAAAAAGTCTATTATGCATAGCATATAACATTATGCCGACTGCCTGACGTGGTGTGGTGTTGACCGCCTGTCGTGATGGGGGTCTTAACACACATCAAGAACCGGAGAAACCAGATTGGCTTGATACGGGTGTCGCTGATTTTGTGAATTGTCACATATTCCACGAACACGACAAAAAGTCTCTTATGCAAAGCATCAAATATTCTGCCGACTGTCTGACGTGGTGTGATGTCGACCGCCTGACATGATGGGGATCGTAACACAAAACTGGAACCGGAGAAACTAGATTGGCTTGATACAGGAGACGCTGATTTTGTGAATCTGAAAAATACAGAAAAAAAGGAGAGCAGCCACGTTCATTCAAAAAATGAATTTAAGGGTGGGTGGATGGGTGCCATTTTCGTTCCTAGCTTACATGTGCTGATGACGTCAAAGAATACGTCATCAAAAGACAACTCCAAATGTAATTACTAAATCATTCATCATGATTTACGTCCCTTTGTTAAAGCATCAATTTTAATTTATTCCTTCTGTAAATGGCATTATCGTCTATAGCCGATAATGCTTATTATCTCGGAAATAAATTCAACAACATAGTAACCATGTAGAACTGTTTAATATTTGGCATAATATGGCCTGGCAGTCGAAAATAATCATCAATGTTCAAGTTTGATCAAAGTTCAATGTTCAGTTAATCAAATGATAATCCAATAATTAATCAAATGTTAATCCAATAATTAATCAATCAAATCAATAATCGATCAAATCAATAATCAATTATCATCAAACAAATGTCATTCAAATCAATTATCAATCAAATCAATTATCGATTAAATGTCAATTAAATCAAATACCAATCAAACGTCAATAAAATCAATTATCAGTAAAATAAATAATCAATCAAATGTTAATCAATCCAATTTTCATGGATTAAATGTCAAAAAATTTCTGCCAATGAGCGCCAGTTGCGCTCACGCCAACAATACAAATTTTTGACATGACTTTCAAAATGGTGTTCGCATTCCAGAAATTTAAATAAACTTTTAATACTGCCAGGCCTAATAAACAATTTATACGGTCGAGTACATGTATAGAATTCGGGCTCGTCTGAAATGATTCCAGAGCAGATTGAATTTTTAACAAAAATATGTCATTTCGACGAGCGACAAATGTACACCGTCGGGTAAAAACAGACCACTAGAATCCGAGTGTTTGGCCTTATACCCAAACCCAAATCATTTATCCATCAGATGTCAATCACAACAGTTATCAGTCAATCAATCACCTAAATAATCAATCCATCAATATTGACTTGTAATTTACAAGTCCAAAGCCGCAAGTACCAACTGTACATACTACAGAATTAAACTTAAATCAATCAATCATCAATCAATCAATCAGTCAATCAATACTGACTCGTAATCAGCAAATCAAACTTCGTAAGTAGCAATTTCTACAAACGACAAAGATTTAAACTAAAATAAATCAATCATCATACAATCAATGAAATATCAAATCAAATCAATCAATATTGACTTGCAATCAAGTCTAAGATCGTAAGTACCAATTGTACAAACGACAAAATAAAATAAACTAAAATCAATCAATTATCAATCAATTCAACTCAATTCAACTCAATCAATATTGACTTGTAATCCACAAGTCCAAGGCCGTAAGTACCAATTGTACAAACGACATAAAAAATGAAACTGTTGGTGATTCCAAACATTATTTATAAAATCAAATCAAATCAATCAATATTGACTTGCAATCAAGTCTAAGATCGTAAGTACCAATTGTACAAACGACAAAATAAAATAAACTAAAATCAATCAATTATCAATCAATTCAACTCAATTCAACTCAATCAATATTGACTTGTAATCCACAAGTCCAAGGCCGTAAGTACCAATTGTACAAACGACATAAAAAATGAAACTGTTGGTGATTCCAAACATTATTTATAAAATCAAATCAAATCAATCAATATTGACTTCCAATCAAGTCTAACATCGTAAGTACCAATCGTACAAACGACAAAATAAAATAAACTAAAATCAATCAATTATCAATCAATTCAACTCAATTCAACTCAATCAATATTGACTTGTAATCGACAAGTCCAAGGCCGTAAGTACCAATTGTACAAACGACATAAAAAATGAAACTGTTGGTGATTCCAAACATTATTTATAAAATCAAATCAAATCAATCAATATTGACGTGCAATCAAGTCTAAGATCGTAAGTACCAATTGTACAAACGACAAAATAAAATAAACTAAAATCAATCAATTATCAATCAGTTCAACTCAATCAATATTGACTTGTAATCCACAAGTCCAAGGCCGTAAGTACAAATTGTACAAACAACAAAAAAATGAAACTGTTGGTGATTCCAAACATTTTCGTTCCTAGCTTACATGTGCTGATGACGTCAAAGAATACGTCATCAAAAGATAACTCCAAATGTAATTACTAAATCATTCATCATGATTTACGTCCCTTTGTTAAAGCATCAATATTAATTTATTCCTTCTATAAATGGCATTATCGTCTATAGCCGATAATGCTTAATATTGGTGATATATGCACTATACTAGTGTTTACTGTGTTAAGAATTTAAAGTTTTGTTTAATTTAGTTTAAATATATCTTCCTATCTTGATGCTTCATGTACATGTTGCTGATTATACATTTAATAAAACTGCAGGTTTTACAAGATTCAGGAAGGACATAGCCATGATGCTTGGCGGTTCTCCGTTACGGATGATGTTTGTCAACTGTACATTTTATTACTTTGCTCCGATGTGGTGCATAGTCACGCCCCTCTGTCTTCTGGTAAGAGTTTTACGTTTATTCCAGTGTAGTGCCTTGTAAAACTCTGTCTGTCGTGATGTATAGACACAAATTATTGTCCTCTCATAAGATTTCTAGTTCATTCTTACGTTGTGGTGCCTGGTAATATATTTTAGTTCTCTGATTAGAGTTTTAGTCCTTCCTTTCGGTATCATGCCTAGTTACTTTTTTTTTCTGTACTGTGGTAGGAGTTTTAAGTTCTTCATTCTTATATTGTGTCTCTTGAATAAGAATGTTGTTTTTTTCTTGTTCATTTAATAAAAATGTGGAAGGACAGTGATGTAGGGGAAGGACGTCGAACTCCAGATCCAGAGAATGCAGGTTCGAAACCCACCAGGTGTGAGATTCGCCTGCAGTTTCCCCAATCCACATTCGGCGCGATTACTGGTTGGCAACCCAGGAAGCAGTCATCGAGCGTGATTAATGTAAATGGAAGATCCTGTTTCACTATCGATTTGAAATAAGTTTAAATTAAACATATATTAAAAAACAGCTGCTAATCGGTATAAAAAAATAATCGCTTGTTTCAGGGGGTTATTGTATTCAAGTGCATACAATATGTTCCCAAGCATTCCGAAGATCCGGGCGTATTTCCAGTGTGGGCGGATGTCATATGGTGGATGATTGTGTTGGCTGCAATTATCTTAATTCCTGCTTGGTTCTTCGGTTACTACTGTTCAAAGTCAGGTCTCCGTGTGTTGATGGAAACCAACAGCCCGCACTTAGAATGGGGACCAGCCCTACCGGAAAACAGAACGGGTAGATACTCAGACAGAAGTTATGCAATGAAGCCGGATACCGAACTTCCATACAGTAAGTTCTTCTAGACGGCACGCTGTCTTCGTTTTAGGAGATTTTTTTACAAACAAACCTTACGCCTAAAACAACAGTACATTAATTGAAATTCTAAATAGGAAGTATTTAGGGAAAATTTAAAAGACAAATATACAATTATTTAAATAATTCCCAATTTGTAAAGATTCATCCATATTTATTTTTGTATTCGTTGATGTGAAAAATATGTCATAATATAAATTTTTACCTATCGTGAAACAAACAATCCTGTGTGAATATTTACAGATGGGTATTTGGAAAGCAAAATCAATGGCTCCCCTTATTCACAGAACGAAGAGTTGGGACCAAAAGCCAAAGACTCCATTAGCGATGCAGGTTATAGTTCACATAATGGTAAGGAACGTGTTAATAAATTCTCGAATTAGAAATGTGTTTCTTAAATGTTAAGATAGGATATAAAATATCGATAAAGTAAATATGTATAAGATATCAATGATGTAAATATATTAAGTGACAAGTTTGTGTATATCTAAAACCATAGTGATGGAAAAGAAATCCTTGACACAGAGTAGCTTATTACTTAAGTACTTTAATACTTGCAACTAAAACATCGGTTTTAAGTTTATACGTTAAGTCTTTATAAGTGTTAGGTACGGATTCAGTTAGCGAGTCATCTGTTTTCATTATAGTTTTTATAAGGGTTCTAAACATCAAATGAGGATTAAGTGCATACAAGTTTTAAAATATTATTTTGTAAATGTGAATTGCTTCTACTGCCTGTCTTCCAAAACTAAACACTCGATTTCTATAGACCATTTAAATTTGGCACAGGTTTGACTGTATTAGAAATATTTATTTAAAAAAAAATTGTAATAAGCCTTTTCAGTTGAAATAGAATACCATATATATGTGTTAAGATAAACGAATCACGAATCAATAAGCTATATACATGTATATTAAATTGCATATGTTTTGTGTTTCATGTAAACAGATTATGTTTAAAATAAATAAACGAAGTTACTCGCAAGGGGCCTCAAATGAGAAAAGAAAGAAAGACCATATTACTATAAAATATTTTCACAACAGTCACATTTTGTTTGGGTCATGCTACCGTAAAAGTTAATTAATGGACAAAACAGTGCTACTTGTCGGTAATGGCCAAAACATATAAATAATGTAGTTGCATCTCGTGATAAAGATCCCCCATGCATTAGCTGAAATTGACCGAAATTGGCACTAGAGCTTTGTTTAGCCTGTAGCTCTACTGCATTTATAAAGCCAGGAAATGACCCCTTAACAAACGTTTGTAATTCTTTGTCTGTAATTTGTTTACGTTAGTGTTAGTCAATAAGTTTTTTAATATGCAATAAAACTATGAATAAGGACCATCTCTGGAAATGCCAGTAGGTCTCGGATATTTAACAGGAGATCTTTATGAACAGTCACATTAGTTTGGCGGATTGTTCTTTATCATCTATATCGATTTCAGGTAGAAACAGTACACAATTCGAGGATGAAACAAACGAGAATAATACCATGGGACACGACAACAAGGCCTTCTCTGCCATGTAGCAACAGCGTCTGTCGGAGAACGTTTCCATGAAACGCATCTCTAAGCATCGGGTTGTCCATGTAAACTGTGGCAAATCTGAGAGTTAATAGGAACATTGCTTTATCTGTACTGAATGGAGCTTTTTCTGTACTGAATGGATGTTTCCATTCTTCAGACACAGTGGGTTTAAATATCAGCCCAAATTGTATAGCTAGGGGTATATTATCATTAAAAAATGAAGTTATAACATTACATGAAATAACAGACATCTTAACAACAAAGCACAATAACAGATTTAGAGGCTTTATTTACTACGTAGTCAACTGTGAACTTGCTGTAGAATAAGCAGTTTTGGCAGAACAAATGATGTTGGACATGTGCATATTTGGTTAACCTTAATATACAACAAAAAGTTTGCTAAGCATCAAGATCATGTTGTGCATATTTCCTGGTGTATGACAGTTATTAGTTTTATTTTTTATTTCTGTTTATTCACCTGAGTAATGACTAATAAGACAATATTCATGTATAGACAAATGTTTTAACAAAATTTTGAAATATGTTTAGGGGGGTTATTTTGAATTTGATTGAGGTATATGGGATGTGAGAAATCCTAGTTTGCCAAAACAAAACCAAAAACAGCTCTCTGTGTCTGCATCCAATAAATGCCTTGCGATATTCGCATTTACCATTAATGCAGTCATAAACAGTAACATACAGTCTTTCAAGGGGAAGTCAAGATTGAGTATTTTCAAATGTCGAGTACATGTAGCATCAATTAAATACTGTGAAAATAAAGGCTCACCTCGCTGGCACGACTGTCGTTCGTAATTATGTGTACACGGAGGCCATTCTTAATGCATTACAAAAAGTTTTCCAATGTAATTACAAATAATGTAGACTTCACAGTGATAATTTGGTATTATGTGTTTAGCAACTTTTGAAAGTATATTTATGTAATGTTGTGATCGAGGATGTGCAGCAAAGTTAAACCTAACAGTACAGAAGTACAAACACTGGACACATAAATTGTTAGTCTTATGTTTTCCCTCTATACTTTTAATTGTGTATCTCAAATGATATTGCCATTTCTTATACTTTCTAATAAATCTTAATGTTGTCTATTTGTAGAATTTACACTTTAAACATGTTGAATAAATTCGAACTTGATTGCATCGTGTTTTTCCTTTTAGCTAGACAAAATGTTGACTAGAAAGTAATACGAGACGTAGAATAGTGGTCTTCATATAAAGTACCTTTAATGTTTAATGTGCAATAGTCAGCCACAGAACTTAACACTTCCAAGTACAATTTTCCTTTCACGTTTTCATGGGTTTCATTAGACCTTGAGTGCCCTTTTAATCTATTAAAACAGAAATTTGAAAAATGAAGAATTAAGTTTTATTAATACATCTTTTTTGAATCGCCAACAATTAAACCAATGTAACATTTACCTTGAATTGTTGGTGAAACGCATTCCTTGTATATTTCTGTAATTCCTTGTAAATTTCCTTGTATATACACTCAACAAGTTCTAATTGGTCACTTTTTGCCCGTAATGTTTTATTAGAAAGACATTGAATTCACTCTTTATTTATGATAATATGCCAACATCAGTCTTCAACTTAAGCTTTAATCTTGTTATAATTGACTTTGGAAAAGTTTGACAAGAGTTATCCTTAATTTTGCTAAAAATGCATTTCTTAAAAAAAGGTCAAGCACACAGAAATTTGCTCTTAATTCCTTGTTTTGTTTTAAAAGGACCCCTCATTAGTAGGAAAAACAGAAAACATGATTAATCAATAGCACATTTGTTAAGATAAACCCCTTTTAAAGTATCCATTTTTAAAATTACCTCCCTTTTAATTAAAGACTTTCAAATTTTGACCCTGCGCTCTAAGTAGATGGTATTGGATTTGTTTAATAAAACAATCAATAAAGATTAAAAAGACATAAGATAATTGATTTCTAGACAAAACAGTTCTTTCCACAACCTCTCTTGACGTAGGGAAGAAACGAAACTAGCATACATCGTAAACATATACAATGAATGACCAATTAGAACTTTAGTTGAGTGTATATGTAAATACTAATGTTCAGTAAACATGCATATCAGGAATAGTAACATTTAGAAGATATAGCCAGAAAAAATTAAGAGAGGAAGAAAGAGATCACAAGTATACAAACTGATAAATTTCAAATATGACATCACAATCAAGGAAAAGGTGAGAAAGCCGAGGGTTTGCCGCCTTGGAACGGTCAGTGGCAAAACAATTTGCCACCGGGGGTTTAAACCATGTTCTAGGGTGCACCAGGCTCACACCACTTGCCCCAACTAAGGCTATTTATATGACATTTGCAAGGCTTCAGCATGATTTTTCCACGACAACTAGAAAGGTAGACACCAATGGAGGAAAAGTGCTGATAATAAATTAAGCTGTTTACTATGTCTGTCTACTTACCATAAAAACATCAGAAAACATTTTTTTCTGTCTTTTCCCGGCTAGTCTCATTTAGAATTGTTGTATGTACATTTTGTTTTATCTGAAACGTGCTTTCCCACCATTAATAAAATTAAAATAAAATTAATATCGTCATTACCAATTGTCATTGAACACGTTACAACCAGAAATAAAACAATTGTGCTTTAAAAAACGCATTTCATTACAGATAGAAGTGTTAATTAAACAAGATTTTAACGAAAGGAGTAAATCTAATTCGTACGGCGATAATCACATTTGTGGTTGTTCGATTCTGATTAAAAAAACTTTGCCGATTGATATTATTGACCAGTACTCCGATCCGAAAGGTAGATATGTTTTATTACATGTCGAATTAATGAATAATTTGTACTGTATTCTTAATATATACGCGTCATATGACAAAAAAACTAGAAAAAAAGTTTCTACATATCGGAGCGTCTTACTAAAAATCCCAAGGTGTAAAAACGTAAGGAGGTGATTTTAACGATATTTCTAATGAAAGTGACAGGCTCAGTAACTCCGCCCAAACCAACCTTTGTGCAAGCTTAAATAAATTGAAAGAAAAACATAAACTTGTTGACATATGGAAAGAACTTTATAAAACTAAAACACAATATATGTGGCTTATGAAAAAAGGGGAATCGAAAAAAGCAGAATTGATTTTTGGCTTATCGACGAAAACATAATCCCCGAAGTATTTTCTTCAGATATTCGTTCCGCGTTAATTAAAAGTACTGGTCACTATGCAATTTCATTAAAACTGAAACTTTAATCTGTAAGAGGTCCAGGTTATTGGAAAGTAAACAATTCATATTTGTTTGACCCGGATTATATAAACATAATAAATAAAATAATTGATTCGTGCAATTTATTAAACACTCATAATTTCTAAATTTTACGGGATATTTGCAAATATAAAATAAGGTACACATCAATCGAATTTGCAAAAAAAGATCGCGCGAAAGACAAAATAAATTATTAGTATTAGAAAAACGCTTACAAGAATTATATAACACTAAAAGCTTAAATAAAAGTGACCATATTAAAAATGAAATTATTAAGTTAGAGCAAGAAACCGAAGAAATATATTATTTTAAAGTCACTGGTGCACAAATTAGATCAAGAATTCAGTTTTTAGAAGAAGGTGAAAAAAAATCAAAGTTTTTCTTTGATGTAGAAAAGTCATGGCAAAATCCAAGTTATTAGTTCTTTTACAGTAGATGGAAAACGCTACACCTATATTATTTATATCCTTACAGAATTCTTATATTCATGTAACGTCACTATAGCAAATAATAATCAGTACTTAAATAATATCATACCAGAAAAATGGTTAAACATTTAAGAACTTTAGCTACTACAGAGATGAAGAAAAATAAAAGCCCTGGGTTAGATGGTCTAACAGCAGAACTTTATCAAGTATTTTGGAATAAAATTAGTAAAATTGTACTTAATTCGTTAAACGAAGGATTTCAAAAAGGTGAATTATAGTTTACACAAAAACAGAGTGTTCTCTCGTTTCGAAAAGGTGATCCTGAATGAATCGATCGAGACCAATATCATTACTTAACATTGATTAGAAGATTGTTTCCAGGGTTTTAGCTAAAAGTCTTCAAACCGTTCTACCAAAAAAATAAGTATGGACCAACAAGGGTATATAAAAATCTATTAATAGGATATAATATTAGACTGATTCAAGATGTTATAGACTATACAGATAATTTTAACATTGAAGGTACCTTGTTATTTCTTGATTTCAAAAAAACTTTTGATTCCGTTAGGTGGTCTTTCATGTTGGCAGTTCTAAAAAATTCGGTTTTAACGAATGTTTTATTGATTGGGTAGAAGTCATTTAGAAAAATATATCTGCATGATTATAAATAACGGAAACTAAATAATTATAAATGACGGGTGGAAATCAAAATTTTTTAAGCATTTCGCGAGGAATTTGTCAAGGCTGTTCATTGCCTGCTCTTCTTTTTATGTTTTTGCCCTGTCCGTCTGTCCATCTGTCCGTCTGTCCGTCTGTCACACTTCGTTTCCGCTCAATAACTCGAGTACCCTTTGACCCTTAGCCTTCAAACTTCATAGGATGATAGCCCTTATTGAGTAGAAGAACCCTATTGATTTTGGGGTCAGTAGGTCAAAGGTCAAGGTCACAGGGGCCCGAAGAGTGAAAATCGTTTCAGCTCAATAACTCGAGTACCCTTTGACCCAGAGCCTTCAAACTTCATAGGATGATAGCCCTTATTGAGTAAAAGAACCCTATTGATTTTGGGGTCAGTAGGTCAAAGGTCAAGTCACAGGGATCCGAAGAATGAAAACCATTTCCGAGTACCCTTTGACCCAGAGCATTCAAACTTCATACGATGGATATCCTTATTGAGTAGAGAACTCTTATTGACTTTGGAGTTAGTAGGTCAAAGGTCAAGGTCACCGGGACCCGAAGAGTAAAAACCGTTGACCCAGAGCATTCAAACTTCATAGGGTGATAGCCCTTATTGAGTAGAAGAACCCTATTGATCTGGGAGTCAGTAGGTCAAAGGTCAAGGTCACAGGGTCCTGAAGAGTGAAAACCGTTTCCACTCAAAAACAGGAGATATTTCACCCAGAGCCTTTAAACTTCATACGATGGATGTCCTAATTGAGTAGAGGACTCCTATTGATTTTGGGGTCCCTAGGTCAAAGGTCAAGGTCACAGGGACCATGAAGAGTGAAAACTGTATCCGGTCAATAACTGGAGTACCGCTTGACCCAAAGAATTCAAACTAAATAGGGTAATAGCCCTTATTGAGTAGAAGAATCCTATTGATTTTGGGATCAGGAGGTCAAAGGTCAAGGTCACAGGGGCCAGGGCGCAGGGGGGAGACATGCGTTTTTCACAAAACAAACATCTAGTTATCATTGTTGCAGAAGTTTTGGCAATAATAAATCGCACCTCACCAAACATAAGTTGCATTAGAGTACCTATAATTCCAAAACTGCTCATAAAAATTTTTCTTAATTATCGGATGACACCACTTTATTCCAGCAAATCGCAGATGAAATTTCTTATGTTCTAGGAATTATAGACGAATTTGGAACATTTTCAGGTCTTAAGAGGTCGCAAACATTGCAAATCCTGAAAACTGGCTAAAATTTCAAAAATGAATTTTGGGGGAAATACTTATTGCCACCTAGATTTTAGTAAAGAAATGTATTTAGCTACGGATGTAGTTAAAGTTTGCAGGCTCAATTTAGTCTAATTGATGTAATTACCAAGCACATACTAAAACAACAGAAAAAAACGTTTGCATGAGAACTCTGAAATTCATGGACAATATACCAAAGCAACTCATATCTGAAATAAGTATATGCTGGTCTACAATGTTTAGTGCCAATTCGTCTAAATAATGTTAGGGTTTTCAAAAAATTCAAGGAAAACTTACTTCCTGGTTTAAACCGATAGTAGTTTTCTATAGATTCCGAATGATTTTTGTTTTCAATAAAATTAATAAATTATTGTTCATATTTCTATGGGGAGGAAAAAGCGAGAAAATTAAATGAACCATCTTAATCAGTGCAAATTCGAATGACGGTTTAAACATGACAGATATTGAAAGTTTTACAAAATCAAGGAAAATAAAAATGGATCAAAACACTCATAGAAAAAAACAAACGCCTCTTGGAAACACATGTTACTCACTTAATATCGTGAGTAAAACAATTATTCACTAATTCCATTGTAACTACACTAAACTTAAGAAAAACACAAAACTTATATAGGAAATAGGCTTTAGTATTTGACAGCATTTCAATCGAAATAAATATGTCCGGTGATAATACAACATAGACATGTAACAAATGTTCTTTTAACACTCTGATAATGTCATATCTTTACACTGATAATGTCACATGTATCTTTACAAATCAAAGGAATCGACAAAAAAATACCATGTTAAGGTTCATATAGTTCCATTTAACTTCAACAATTAACATTTTGCACAGTAAAGTTCGTCGAATGATTTCAGGTGAAGAACACTTTATTGTTAACTAGTCCTGGATAATAGGCATCCCGAACGAATATCTCTCGGTTTCAGATCTGTAGTGTGTATAAACCTCAGACCAAAAAAATACTGTGTAAAATTGAGAATAAGATCGAAATTTATTCTAAATTCATGATATTATAGACATAGATAAACAAGTACTCCCGAATGAAAATAACATTTACACAGTGTCTAAGCGTACAGTTAACCGAAACGGAAGTTGCTGATCTGTACGCCGATGATCACATAGTTGCTTACAGAAAAACCTGCGACATCGAATTATTTATTGGTAAATAAACCAAATTTAATGTGCATTTGGAAAAAAATATTTCTGTGGTAAGTACAACGTTAATTGTTAGTCCTGCTGTGATCATATAGACTTAAAGGAAGGGTTAGTATTGTTATAATCCATCATCGTTCCCAACTCGATCAGTGAAAATAGGAGCAAAACATTGAACAAAACGGGACGTTTTGGGTTCAAATTTCTTTGTGTAAATAGACTTTGGACCATATTTGTGTTGGTATGGGAGAAAATTCATTTTTTTCAACTTGTGTACTTCGTTGACCTGAGTTTGAACGACTTAGCAACGAGAATACTTTCTTTATGTTACTGTAAATGATAAGACTGTACGCATAGTTGCAACTGTACGCGATCGTTAGTTGTTAACAGATGCCTAACATCTGTACGCATAGTTGTCAAATAGATCATTAACAATTTATGGTTCCAGTTAATGCTTTCTGATTATATCGACAGGTTATCATTTTAGCTTCAGTTAACCTTAATAATTCTTGCACGAGAACCTGAAAAATGCATATTTTTTCAACAAATTTGCTCATTCTTTTAATTATACAACTGTACAAACAAATAACTGATCTTGGCTTCTGTTTCAAAGTCAGATTTGTTTTTAAATCTCTTGTTAGCTCTTCGTGAAAGGAGGCGTGAAAAAACGACTATAGTCCAACCGAGCTATATCAGTGGTAAGACCGTGTAAGATGTGTAGAGGCCCGCTGTAATGTTTTCATTTCTTCTCTGAAGTGCGAACAGTAGAAGCCATAATATAGCTGGACAAATACGCGTTAGTACTTCAACCATAGTTTCTAAAGATTTCATAGAACGCTCCAATCAGATTAACATAATCTCTGAAATCTACCAATGAAAGTCGGCCAAAATGAAATCCAACTCGACATTTAAATAACGACCTTAAACATGAAATTCTTAGCAGTTGCAGACGTAATTTTAGACTAACTTAACTCAGTCACGAAGTGGTGGATTTCAACATCTGAAACACCTTAATGGAATTGTCCTGTCAAAGACCAGATTGCTAAAGTCTTTATGATATTGGATAATATTTGTGCATAATGTAAATTTTTGCCAACACCGGCAGGGATATCAGCAGGTTTATACTAGGTTTTATTTAATGTCACAATCAGGGGATTTATGATTTCTAGCAATTATCGGTGTCTTATTTGCAAAGTGTACCAATTCGTTCATATGGTTCAACAGTAGATCAGAGTAAAAAACCTATCTATTTATAGCTCAAAACTTGCTTGTCAGTTCTAAAATGTGATCATATAAGGTTTTATTTTTGAATAATAATACATTAGATTTGGTTGATTACTTTGATTGATTCATTTAACAAGTTCTTGCTTCATTGATGCTTTTACGTTGATCAGTATATGATGCACTTATGATCGCAACTGTTCGTACAGTCTGACATTGAAGTACTGCAACTTTGCGTACAGTCTTGTCACTTTCGGTTGCTGCACAGAAAGACCATTTTCTCGGTGCTAATTCGTTCAAGCACCGTTCAACGGATTTTGTGAGCGTTGGAAATGACTTTTCTTTCACGGGAAGTCAAATATATACCTTTCCATTATATACATTATAAAATATGAGGTCACAAATGCATATTTTCTCCACTCTTTTTCCCCATTTTGTACTGATCAAGTGAGAAAAGATTACAGATTGCAACTTAACTAGCCGTTATTTCAAGACTTCAAGATCACAGTAAGACTATTAATCAACGATGTACTTATTATAAAAATAATTTCTGCAAAAAGCACGTTTAATTTGAATATATTTTACAAATAAAAAGCCTATGTCGCGTGTTTATCTGTAAGCAACTACGTGATCATCGGCGTACAGATCAGCAACTTCCGTTTCAGTTAACTGTACGCTTAGACACTGTGTTTAACTAACTTTAAAATTCATCGATGACAAAACCAGCTGGGTGGGCGGGTGGGAAGCAACCATAATGTATTCGCTGTCAAATACTAGCCTCGAGTGATTCAAAATAACGAAAATTCGGGATATTAAACAGATTTGCACGAAAACTGCATGCGAAACGTCAAAAAAAAACCGGGAAAACCATAAACCTTGCAAATTCTACATAGACTGGCTACATACTCCATATAGACGGTCACAAAGCGTAACAATGTCAAACGTGAAAAATTTTATCCTTCGTTCTACTTAAATCAATACGGCAAAGAATTTTTTTAGATTCATTGAAATCGTTACCTAAAATAAAGTATACGCGTCCGTTGTTCTATCAAAACATCATTGAATCTTGGATTTAAGTACAAAACATAAAAAATATTGAAAAACCAAACACATTGATGAATATCAGAAAACAAATAATCTGGGGTAATGATTTTTTAAACTAAATAGACGTGCTTTAATTTTTAAAATATGGATCGAAGCAGGTCTAATATTTGATAATGATATTATCAACAATTACGGCGATATAGCAAGATATAAACTAATTTCTAGCTGTGTGTGGCTTTAAATATTCACTAAACTCGTGTAGACCTATGACTGCTTGACACAATATCTTGTACTGTAAAATTATAAAGTTTCCTCTTTATGATTTGAACGAGAAACCTAAATACATACAAAGAAACAGAAACCGGCAACAAGCCAGAGATAAAACTATTAAATTGTCAAAGGTCCTTCAGTCAACAAGTCATAAGCTGCATGATAACGCTTATGTGGAAATTTCCTCTGTTGGCATGGGTGTTTTAGCATGTATAGCTTTATAAACCTTATTCTATCGAACTGCGTCTCGTGCTTTAGACCGAGAGAAGTATTAAGGAAGGTGCATTAAGTCAAACAATGGATAAACATATTTAAAAATTAATATTAAAGTGAAAAGAAAAAAGAAGGAATATATGCTTTTATCAATCAAGAATTAAAGTACACTGTCAGATCAGACCGGTTTTATCAAGTGTGTACGCTACATTGTTTCTGATGTCCTTTGCACATTAGCATACATAGGATACCCTAACCGGAACGAATCCGTTATCTTTTTTTCTCCAAAATGTAATTAAGATTCCCCCTCTCTCTAACGCATGCGTCGCATAACCGATCTAAAACCTTTTGATCTAAGCCAAAAGTCACGCATGTCAGGATTGTTACCAAGCATGGATAAGCCAGAGGTGTGTACGCTTTGTTTTGTTTTGTAGGGGAGATAATTTTATTATAAACTCCAAAAACTTTATTTATATCATAATTACATTATCAAGTCCGTCAGATGAATGCTATTTCTTCTGAACTGTAATTTTAATTCTTTGATGTTATGTCATTCATCACATCTGAGTTTCTAATGTGTCATTTTTCCCAATTGTATACTTTTATTGTTTCCGTAATGTTTAGGATTAAATTGATATTTTATTGGGTTCAAAATGGCAAGAAAAACATTTGGTTGTTGAATGTAAGCGGAGTTCGAAAAATTAATCCGTTCTTTAAAACAACATAAATGTTGTTCATATCTCGATGAACTTAAATAAATTCTCGATTTAGTTCAGATATGTTTTTGTGCCCCATTTCGGGATCATACAATTTATTTTGCAATTTAGGTAAAATTATTACAACAGTACAATTGCGGCGTGAACATTAATGGAAAACAGAACATTATTTTTATATAAAGTCACAAATATTCCCATTTCTTACCAAAGATTAAAAAGAATATGTGATGATAAGGTTTTTAGAATAACGCTGGCAAAACTGTTCACACCAACTCTCGACAAAACTTAGAAATAATGAAAACTCAAAACTCTGACGAAAGACAAAGTGTAAGTTGGATGGTAGTCATTTAGGATCGTGAAAAAAGTGAAATATGCATATCAGGAATGACCACACCCAGCAGACACAGCCTCCCCACACAGCCAAAAGGTAAAGAGGAAAATAGAGCATGGTTTTACAATAATCAGTTTCAAAATGGACGCCACAAACAATTAACAAACGTGAGAACCCGAGGGGTTACCGCCTTGGAACGGTCAATATCAAAATAATTTGCCACTGGGGGTTTAAACCAGGTTCAAGGGTGCATCAACCTCAAACTTAAAAGCTTCACGACCAGTATGAAGTTGGCAGCCTGTAAGCATAACGAGATTTTTACGGCCATATCATTCAATAATTATTTAATTTATAATTCATGTTTTCATACTTTGGAAAAAAAACTAACACAAGGCAAAAATTGAAATTAGAAGAAAAAAAGTTACATTTAAACACGGTAGATGTATTTCGTAATTTAAAAGTCATTTTATTAAGAAATATCATTAAAAACCCCAAGAGTTTGGGCTTTTGGGGGATTTTCTTTGATCGTCAGAAAAGAAATTCTCGCGATTTTTGTATCTTGCTTAAATTATAAAATAAATTCCTCTATCACCATATCAAGATATACTTTTCTGAGCTATTACTTTAATTTCCCAAAGGCAGGCAGTTCAATAAAATTTTGCACAATTTAATGATTTGAATGTAACTTTATTTTATATACTTTAATAAAAGTCAAAACAGTAGGGACAAATAGCTAGATCTAAAAATTCTCTTAAATTCTATACAAAATCAAACACATATTCTTATCATTATCATATTACTCATATACGTATTACTTCGATATAAATAGAATTTAGACTTTTCGGGAAATATAAGGTCTAGTTATTTTTCTATACTGTAATAACTTTTCTTTACGTTTGTAAAATAAACATACATTAATAGTATTGATTTATGCCGTTAGACATATTTTTATAATGTTCTTTTTTCGATGACACTGCAAAGATGACTGCCAAAACACCCTAATCAGAATATATTTTCAACAGTTTAAGCCGGTTTCTGTATACCCGCTAAACAAATGCCACGGTCAATTTTGTGAGATTAGTTTATGAAGGCACGAGTTTAAGTGGCATATTCTTAAAAAGTAGTAAAAGTGATGACCCTTGTTAGTTTTAAGTTTAAAGATTGTACACCAATTCCATGCAGAGAAATTAAAATTTTATGATCGGTATAGTTAGAACATTGGTTAAGAGTAGCTATTTTCCTTAAGCTGTTCTCCGTGATGTTGTAAAAATAAAGCTTAGGAAATTTCCTACATTGGCATGCCAGGGATAAAGGTGTCTTCGCTCGTATTTTTAAAATTATTTTAATTGTTACTAAACTTGGAAAGAACGTACAATTATTTATTATTTTATAATAACAAATTTTGTTACACATTTTGACAACATCATGTTATTTTTACCGCGAAATGCAGAATAAAAGGTGTTGTCTGCTCAAAGTTAGGATGTCGTTTCAAGAATTAACGTCAACTGTTTAAAGGTGCCTTTCCCGTGAGGCGCCCCTGTTAAGAACGTAGGAATCTAACACGCGTTCAAAATGATTGTCAGCACTTATATTAACAGTTTGTTTTGTGACAACTTGATATCATTTTAATAGAAAAAAATATTCGAATTGATACAACCGTTCTCGTTCATGTCATTTATACTGCTTCCATAATGATATGTGTTTACTGATAATTCAAATAGATGCGGCTAATTTTTAAAATTCATTTGTGTATGTAAATAAGAACTGAATTAAACTGGGGGTTCGTGATAAGATACACACCGTTTATCAGTCAATGCAAACACTTGGCATTTTTATCATTTTGTATGTTCATTGATCAGTTTTTCTTGTAATTAAAGTTTTCCTCAATTTGAAAACAGACGTCCAGAAAAAAGGTTTAAACGTGCGTGATTGGCATGCTAATTTAATCGACCAGATAATAAATGTTAATCAATAAGTTCTGTGTTGGTTATTTGTTGACTTGTTTTACAACATTAATGGTCATTGGCTCTCTCCGAATAGGGAAATAATATTGTACTGTGCAATCCCCGACACCCTTTCACTAACCCCCACCCCACCATACCCCATCCGCCTTGCAACTGGCACGGGTGACATTTGGCAATATATCAATAAAATTTGTAACGTCCTCGACACTATATCAGACATATGTGTCATATCACTGTCTCAGCTCTGCAGCAGGTCAGTTCTACGACACTGCATCAGACAATGTTATAACTCCACATTCACTTGAGCATGAGTGTAGCTTTCGGCATTGCATTTGACATGTTTGTAAAATCATATTTTGGTACTGTAACCTTGAGTGTGACACAATTCGGTAAACATTTATCCGGCATTCACATCTTTGGAACTGTATCCGGCATAGTGGTATCGTTTTGTTTGGTATCCGACATCGTTGTAAATCAAGCTCTTCACCATTATTTCATCACTGATTATAAAAATCTTCCTTTGCACCATCTCTTTGACATTGTATCTCACATGGATGTGAAACCTCTTTCGGTGCTCTGCAACAGATAAGAGGCACATTATTAGTCACGCCACATCCTCATCACTGTCGCTTTCATGATTGTAAAAAAGCTGTTAGCACTCTTACAGTTATGGGTGTATCAGCGCTTCTGCGTCTCTGTATGAGGAATGGCTCTAACACTGCTTCGTCGGCTCTGTCATTTCTCGGTACTTTCTCATGCATGGTTGTAACAACCCTACCACAGCACTTTGTCATGCGTGGTGGTAGTAACACCACTGCCCAGCTGGTTGTAACACCCATTCCTCGGCACGATCTTAGGCATGGTTGTAACAACTTTATTATTATCGGGATTTTTTGTTGTTGAAATATAACAACTTTATTTTTAACCTTTATCATTAGTGGTTTAAAAAAATCTTCTTTATGTGGCAAAAAAGGCACAGTAGCACCACCATTTAACAATTACATGTTTATGCGTTAAATTCGCCGCATAAACGTGTGTCGCTCTGTTTGTTTGTTGAAAATCACTGTAAAAAGCGAAAGAAAATACCTTTATCGAGGCGATGCTGCTATGTGGCGTTACATATCACAATTCTTTGTCACTATTGTCCCCTTAACAAGTCCAGTAAGTCTGGACACAATACTATATCCAGTTAACTCTAAATTATTTTACAGCACAAAGAAAATCGACTGAAAAGTTGAACTTACGCACAAATCGAAAAATCATGGATATGAATAAAACTTAACTTATTTTACCTGACATAAATACGCATGTCTATACTTTGATTTGAAAAGTCTACCAATAATGCAATTAAAATCATTCTGAATATTATATGGAACGACCTTTATTACATTTCGTGCAAAAGTATTCTTTTTATAGACATTTCAGTAAATTTGACAATAAGCTGTTGTGATACACCAGACTATTCTTCTCTCAGGTCAAATTCCAATAATTGGCCGTTTCAGACCTTTTCTTTTGACGACATACATGTATAACTTCACAATACAGTCCAGTCCATGTTAATTGTGACAGTTTATGCTTGACATACCCATCAATATCCACGCTTTTAACAAGTACCAGCAGAATGCCAAATTGTAGTTCTACCTTTCAAATAATTTTGAAGACCCATGGAACTCATTTTCGATGAGTACAATATTAGTTCGGTAGTATTAGCAGAATCTGTACAGAAGGATATAGTGATAAAAGGATAGAGTGAAATGATCACGTCGTCATTCGTTTTCAATCGATCGACGTAATCCCAATGTTGTTACATAGTTTTAAACAGATAGTTGGATAAATAGCGCTTACAGGCAAAACACTATTTTTTCATAATTGTAGAATAATAAATAAGCTCCACAAAAATATGTTACTTCGGCCATCCTAACATCCAGCGTCGCAGAGAAAACAACAGAATCAACACGCAATACCATCTTTCGTCGGTTTTATGTGCTTTACATTACTGGTATAGATTATCTAATGAATGCATGTATTACAGTGTTGTTAAAATCAATAGAAATAGCATTTAGAAATGACATAATGTGTTTCCGTCGCCAAAGGCCAAAGCAAGGACTAGAAGCTTTATTTCTTACTACAGCTAGAGATAAATGTATTCATAGAGGAAATGCAGATTTAAAAAAGGAAGTTATTTTTGAATTAGGAATGTTAATTAGAAACTTATAAGCACGTTAAGTTTCAAAGATACGCCTCTTTGAAGGTTGCAATTTTACAACGTCATAAAAACATTATTTTAATAACTGTACTTTCAGCTAGCAGTGGAGACAACGCGCGCCAACTGGGGAAGTCAGTTAGAATTCATCTTGACTCTGATTGGCTTCGCTGTCGGACTCGGCAATGTTTGGCGTTTCCCATATCTATGCTTTAGAAATGGTGGAGGTAAGAAAATTTTCATCCAGTCTACTACAAGTACAGTCAAACCTGTATTAAGTAGCCAGCCACCCAAAGGTGTGACAAAATGTGGCTGCCTAACACAGGTCGCTTAGAACAACATCCTCTATTGCCGCTGAATACTCATAAACTAAATTTTGTTCCCCCCTACGTCAATCTCCAACTGGATTGGAGTATAAGTAATCTATATACATGAAGGCAAAGCCTTAAAGAAACACAAAATCCAACATTTAACATGTTTAATTTGTTGGGAGCGACCTTGGATGCCGACTGACAATAACAGAACATTGTTACATAAATCCATAATAAATACAATGATAATATTTCTTGCAACTTAAGCACTAGGTACACAAGAACCGCTATATATACCATATTTTGTATGGAATAAAAACCATAAAACCATTCAAAGACATATTGACTCAGGCTTGCAATTATTAATGTAATTTGGCGCTTTGAAATATACTAAGTCTTTTACGTTAAAATTAAAATTTTCGCCTGTCATTGTCGGCTGTCCAAGCGCTGAATGACCACGCGGTTATAAAAACCCGAAAAGCCCGTGCGAAGAAAGAGCCATCTAGCCATCCATTGGACACAGACAGGGGGAAATTAATTTTCTTCTAATTCACTACGTTCAAACGCAGAAAATTATATATACTTTTTGTAGTTATACAATATGAAGACGTCAAGAAATACAAGAGCAGTTTCTGAACCAATTTAACAAGTTTTGTTCTATAACTAGATTGCCTTAAAAACATTCATGTTAAAGACACATTTTAATGGTGAGGGCCGTCATTTACGTGGTAACTGCATTTGTTATCCAAAGCTTTGAAATTAGAAATATGTATGGTACTGATATATGCATATGCATAAGGCAATAAAGTATGTTAAAATCATAAATCACACAAATGTAATGTCTAGTTCATTTAGTAAATATTATCACATATTTATTTTATACAGTTAATGAAACATAACTTTTGATATCTTGGAAAGAAAAGAAAAGTAGGCATGTGTAAAAATTCATGTCTGCCTTTTGTTCATACAGGTGCTTTCCTTATCCCGTACTTTATCAGCCTGGCCGTGATGGGGATACCACTTTTCTACCTCGAGCTGTCATTCGGACAATTTGCCAGCCTTGGACCGGTCCGCATCTGGATTATCAATCCTGCCATGAAAGGTGCGTTCATTGCTTTCAATATATGTATGATTAATCTGGATAACAAGGCCGGCTACTGACATAAAGTATATTACATTTATATGTATACATGTTAAGCTTATTATTCATTGATGAATTTTGAGAGGGTTATTTTATAAAATTAAATATTTTTTAAATTTATAAAAAGAGAACGCTTAAAATTTCAATAGCAAGCATTTCCGTTTAGCGATACTTATTTTTTGTTTTGTTCTGCTGAATGTTATCTTCAGTTACACTTGTAACAAATGTTTTACTAAATTGTTTATCAATGGTCCTCTAGAGTATTATGTCTTTTGGCGCTTGCCTGATTAGATACATGTCGATCGAGGTTTGTAAACAAACAGTTTAAAATGCAAGACTTATTGTACAAACTCTGTTCCATATATGGCGACTTTTAAAGATGGTCCATTGCTCTGGGTTTCATATTTAGGCTGTAGGGCGTTAACTCAACCCCATAGGCTTCCAATCTGAATTTACTTTTGGGTGAAGCTGAATAGAACCAACCCAGATACTCATCATTTTAGCATGACCGATAACCTTTTCGGCGTTCTTATAGGTGAAAATGGAACTTTGAAAGGCACAGACAAATATGAAAATATCTCAGGATCTGTTTGATTGAGCCTGTTCATGGACAGTAATGGAAGTCAGAATCGTATCACCCATATGTGGAACAATTGTTTACATTCTGTCAAAAACATTTGCTATATATTAACGCTGATGTTATATATTAACGCTGAAAATTGTTAGCGTTACTGTTAATAATATTTTCTTAAACCTATTACACAAACCTTACATTTTCTACAAAAAAGGATCTTTTTGAATTATCAGATTTTATTTTCCACCAATTAATTTTGATTTTTTGTTACAGGTTCCCAAATAACCTACACAAAATTGTTTTTTTTATGCCTGATATACATATATAACAATTGCTTGTTGTAACATCGTCAGTTAATTAAATATGTTCTATGCTTCTGATTTTACCAATTTAAACAAAAAAAAACTGAGAAAGCATAACATCTTGTATATGCTATTGTTTGAATTGATTTTTACAGACAAATAACACACTTTCTGGTATAATTGTTTAACTGTATGTATTAATTTATGTGTGCGCACAATCATTTCGGTAGATCAAATTACTTTTTGACTTCCATTTATTTAAATCTCTTGTCACGACTTTCTAAAACATGTTATGTTTCTAAATATTGTTTAAAAAGGGTTACTGTAATTATTCATATTTGATTGCTGGATGAGCAACTAGTATTACATTAAACAAACCATTGTATGCATGTAGAGGACCATTATATGTAAGCCATGTTGAAAAAAAAACAATTCTTGTTTCTCGTAATTAATACTTATACCGAACACGTAAGAATGTTACTCAACGCAAAGAATAAACATACCCCAATCAACATTCTGGTCTAATTGACCATGTACACTAAAACACAATTTGAATTGCATGAATAGAAAGGTTGTGTAGTTCCAGTTATTGTAACAGAGATATAGTTGAGGAGCCGTAGTTTAAAGATGCGACTTTGGCGACAACAACATCAAATTTGGCGTGCTGTAAACCGTCAAATCTGGATACCAAGCCCCTTCTTTAACCCATTCTTTATAGCCATAAAATACGTTGGAAAAAATGAACTTAGAGCTGGCAACGTTTTTTTTTTGAATTTTTTCATTACAGGAATGGGATATTCTATGATTATTGTATCCGGCTTAATTAGTATTTATTACAACGTCATTATTGCCGTCTGTGTGTACTACTTCTTTGCGAGCATGCGCGGTACACTGTTATGGACGACATGCAATCCGCAATGGTCATCTTGCTTATGTCGTGACACAACGATGAACAAGTCAGACCCTAATCCGTGGAACTTTACCCGACCAGATTGTTGTAAGTAACACTATGTATGCGTTGTATTTGTTCCTATTTGAGACCTGCGCTGGTTTTATGACAGATTCTAAGCTAGCACTTTTGTTTAAAGTCTTAACAGTTAGTCCGTTCTATAGAATGTAGAATTGGTTTTCATTTCGGGGGTTGGGCTCATGAATATAGCTACGACAATCTAAGGTGCACCCTTCGATTTAATTAAATTTAATGTACATTGTATATTTTAGGAGCGTATGTCTTATAACAAAGTGAAAAGTTATCGTTACGTACAAGACTCGAAAACAGTGTTAATAGTTTTAATGATTGTTATGATGATTTATTTAAATTATTTTCTCCTTTTCAGTGAACTACACATTTACAGAAAGCGCCGTTACAAATCCGAGCGAAGAATACTTTTTGTACGTGAATGTTATTAATTCGTAGATTCTGATATTAATAAATGTAGTTAAGAAAATATATATATGTTGAAAACGCATTTGAAGGAAAAAGTCACAACGTTACAAGACAAAACCTGGTGCTAGAAGAATTTTACCTTTTGTCGTTTGTCTCAGATACATCCATTTTAAAAGAGTACATATAGAGTCATCCGTTTTAATTAGTTTAATTTTCTGGACAGGGTATTGAGGATATATTTACGGTTGACATGGTCTATTATCATATTGCTAAAACATGTAGAAGGCCAGAGGTGGAAATGCCACTTTTGAAACTATATTCACGGCTAATCCAAAGTTTAGGAATTATATTTACAGTACAATTATATATTTTATTATTTTCATTAAAATAATGGTCTACAAAGTCAATTAAACATTTATCAGCCGGAATGTGTCTAACCAGACCTTGGATGTACAATGGAATTCAAATTTTTACTGTAGAATTTCCCAGTTTGTCAATTACCGATAAATCATTGTTATCATCGCAGCAACCGGGTGCTAAGGCAGACGTCAGGGCTCGCGGAGACCGGTGGGATCAGCTGGGAACTTGCCCTGTGCCTCTTACTCTGCTGGGTCATTGTATTCCTGGTCCTCACCAAGGGCATCGAGTCATTAGGAAAGGTAACTTGTTCTCATATTGACCTGACTCAGAGCCGAAAAATATCCATCATTTGTATTTTGTCTTGAAGAGCAGCAGGCCAGTATGTAATCAATAATGATACGGCAAGTTAATGAGTAGCGGATTTGACATTTAAGAAGTTTATATGATGTAAACTGATTTCAGTACAACAACCATATATGTTGTCTTAAGGGGCTTATAGATACCTGACCCTGACTCTCTGTGTCAATTAAATGTTGTCGATGTTGCGACGACAGAGCATAAACATCTACTCTGTATAAGTGACGTTTCTTACCCTTTCTCTTAATACGTGGTTAAAGGTGGCATCACATATATAATGTGTATACTTACAGGTGGTGTATGTTACGGCTATCTTCCCCTACGTGTTGCTCACAGCACTGTTAATAAGAGGCGCCACACTAGACGGCCATATGGAAGGCATTAAGTTTTATTTGACGCCTGATTTGAAGAAACTGACAGATGCCTCGGTACGTATCTATCCTTTCTTTTATTACTCTTGACATCAGAATTCACGTAACCATTTGCTATTGTGTTTGTTTATAAAACTTTCTAATTCCAGGTATACCAGGTATATTGAGATTTTTTCTGTTTGCTTTTACGTTCCTAATGTTTTAATGAACAACTTTTTAACCTTGTTAGTTCTTTGATCACATATTAGGGATGGCGTGAGCGGAGATACTCATTCCCACTTCATTTATTGTTACTTTCGTTTCTTTTCAGTTTTTTTATCATAAACAAAACGAATTCTGCGAATAATTTCATAAACATTCAATATATAGTTATAGATTTTTTTTTTTTTCGGGCCCCTTCGCGGGTAACCCCATATATTTAATATTACACAGACAATAATATAAAATCATTGATAATATCAAATAACATTCATAGCAATAAATATCAGTTCAAATTCGGATTCAAATTCAATTCAATTTTGTTCAGTTAATTTATTCAATTTCTATCGGTTCGATCCGATATAGTTATAGATTTAATATTGCCAATCAAATTTTGAAATCTTATGTTTTATATTGAGGATGTGATCTTTTTATGAGGTTATTCAAAAGTTCTGTCGATTGTTCAAAAAATCAATTTATCTTTCATTTTTGATCTCTTTTTGCACTCTGCTAATGTGTTTACGTTAGCAATCATCAAACAAGTCCTATTTTGTTCTACAAAATGATGACAATGTTTTACAGTTAAGGATTGGCGTGTGACCTCGTGCGAAAAAATGTGTACTTCATTATTTCTTTATTGACCAAATTAATATTGTTAAAATAAGAACTTGTTGTATAATTCGATTTAGGTAACCTGAATGGATGGGATTTCGACATTCGTTTAACACACATTGTTGTTTTACCATCAGTTAGCAATTATGTGTTCATTTGCATTTCCACTGATGTTTTAAAGAAAACAAAATCTCCTTAGCCCTGCCTCTTTCCGTTCCTAAATCCTAAATCAAACCAAAAAGAAAAAAAACTCCAATATTCCACTCCCCCATTCCCCAATATAAAATATAAATATTTCTTTCAGTTTTCACTAAACTTCAAATCTTCTGTCCAACCCTACTTACTAACTCATAAAAAAGAAAAACAAGAAGTGTCTAAAATTGCGCTTAAGTTATGCTGCCCACTTCTCTATCGACTTCTAAGAATACCGTTATTCGAGCATGCTGTTGTTTCTGTTTTCACCCGAACAGGGTCGCAGATTTCTGCTCTATTTTTCACAGGAACTACAGGACTGTTTTAGAACTTGGAACTGTAGAAAAATACACTGGGATATTTGCACAGTATCAAATAGTACTGGAATGTTTATATTTAGCAGTTATCAGCATGGTTGATTATTTTAAAGTATCGAGATATTCACGTAAATCCGCTTAACGGAAATAGTCTTCTCTTTCACTTGTGCAACGTTTGGATTGGAAAACCCAGCCATCGAGAACTAAGTAACTGCTCGAAACAGTTTCTACAGAGATTCGAACTTTGCCATATTCTTGCAAACTATTTATCCATTTACCGCTTTGTTTAGTTTTTATCTCAAAACTTATTTTAATTTTAAAACTGGTGATTTTTTCCCTCATTTCCAATTGTGTTATTGCGTGACGGCGCGTGACTCGTCAAACACGATCTTTTCTAGCACCCGTAAAAATAAAACGGGAAAGTCAGATCTGGAATGCAAGAAATGAAATGCTTTATCCCACAGGTACAGGACACAGCGTTTGGAGAGTACGAATCCCAAAATATTTATTAAAATGCCAAAAACAGTTTAAATATATTTTTATAAGTTCGATTTTCAACATATAAATAGTAAAATATTTGTTGTTAAAGGGGCCGTCAAACTATGACGATCTGGTCAACGTTCTCTGAACGTTTTAATCGTTAATTTTTTGAGTGTTCTAGAATGAGGATGACACATCTGGCGTGAACTTAACGTTTAAACTAACGCACTTCTAGCGTGTGTCTAACGCTCTAGAAGCGTCTAACAACGACCAAGTAAGAAAACCCTAAAACCATTAGAATGTTCTCACGGGCCACTGGCGCGCGAAGAACGATTGGTCAACGTTAGACGAGCGTGCTGAGGCATAGACGTTCGGGTAACGCACGAATGACGCTCAATGGACGCCAAAAGGACGTTCGTTTCACTTTAGTCACACGCTGCGTGCGCTAGGGGACCGTTCAGCGATCGTTGACAGGTCGCCAGTGAGTCGTTCACAGCAAAGCAAACGATTTGTAACAACCAAGTAACGCTTGAGTAACGACTGACTCACGCTAGCCGTGTTAGACCGTATATGTCACAAAACGTATATGTCACACGTGGAATATATTCGGTCGAATACGTCACACGTTGTGATATATTCGGTCGAATACGTCACACCTTTCAGCCGAATATGGAACATGTGACATATTCGGCTGGAATTAGTTTTTCCACGCTCATTAAAACGTATTTGTCACTTACCAAAAATGTGTCAAAAATGAAAACGGTGTGATAAATAAAAATCCAATTATTTAAAATATTAAGAACATTAACCTAGTGCTGGAATTGTTAATATCATCATCATTATCATGCAACATCGCGACAACACGATGCGACAATATTATATTTTCGTGTAAACTGTTACATGATTTCTAATGTGTGTTTCTAGATTTTACGTTTAATGGTGTGGTGTTTTTTAAATCACGGTTGATAGCGAAATTGTGACGGCGACAGCATATTTGTAGACTCTTTTCCTGTAAACGGTTATATGATTTCAAAAGTATGTAGTTAGAATATACGTCTAATGGTGTGATGTTCTTTAAAATAATCAAAATTATTAAAATTCAAAAAGAGATTTTACGTGTAATGATGCGATGTTCTTTTAAATAACTGTTAAAGTTATGTCTGTACTTTGTTTATTAAAGTTATAAAAAGATCCTAATGCTGTTTATTTGACTTAAAAACTTGCATATAATATATTATGCAATTCGAAAACGTTACAATAAAAATCACTCGTGGTGATGATGTTGATGGTGATGTTTCGTTGAAGTTAATGAGGGCAAGCTGCTGCTGCTGCGGACAAAGATGTTTAGGATTGGTTCATTGTATGAAATGTGTGATATATACGTTCCGAAATTTTATCGCTAATTTGCACAAATGTATATGTCACATGAAGACAGGTGTGATTAATTCGGCCGATCGCGTGCAACGCTCCGCGAACGTTAGTCAAACGCTCGACGAACGTTCTTAAACGTTCTTCAGCGTTTAAAATTAAACGTTATAGAACGCTGGTCTCAGTGAAAAATTGTGTGCATGTTAAAAATTTTTTCCGGACCAGCGTTCTCCGCCGATTCTCGGCGATCATCGACGTTCACCGACGATCACTAGCGTTCACACACCGCACTTCTGGCGCTTTACTAGCAACCATGAACCACTAACAACGCTTCATCAAACGTCGTAGATCGCATGCCAGAAAGTCATAGTGTGACGGCCCCATAAGGGAATGTAAAACAGTGCAATTCAATCTGGCTTATTGATCATTTTGTCAGAGACTAGCCCATATTCGATTGGTTATCTGACTTCTTAGCCCCCCACCCCCTGTTTTCCAAAGCAACTCCTTTATAGGCCAATAACTGTTAAAATATTCAATTATCTCGCCTAATACATAAATACAACTTTCCTAAAAAGACTTAGCTTTCCGACCGTCCAAACGTCTAAACCAGACTACTCGGCCAATTTAATAATGGTTATAAACATAACATTATACACAAGTATGCTTAAGATAAGCTTCACTATAATTTGATTATATGTCCGTCTGCCAGGTGTGGTCAGATGCTGCGGTGCAGATATTCTACTCCCTCAGTGCCTGTTCTGGGGGTCTGATCGCCATGGCGAGCTACAATAACTTCAGTAACAACGTGCTCAGGTAACCCAATCATAACACAATAAAATGTTCATCAGACATCACCGTTTAGTGATAATGGTAAACACAATTACGTGATCGGGTAAATACACGATAAATGGTAAACATAAACAATATACTCATGTTAGCATGAGTCAGGTTTAACTTTACATGTCTGTCTGTTAGGTATGGTCCGATTCAGCAGTGCAGATTTTCTACTCCCTGGGTTCATGTTCTGGAGGTCTGCTGGCCATGGCCAGCTACAACAAGTTTAAGCATAATCTTCTCAGGTATAAAAACTTCCTGCTTCAGACTACCCACCCTACAATCCATATTTATACCGATATCAAAACACCCAACCTTTGATCACCTGGTTTCAGCGGGTCTTGAAGAGATACGTGTGATTAAAACCGTCCTTGAACGATCCTACCTGTCATGTCTGCCTTGCCCTCGCCTACCTTTCAAGCCTGGTTTAGGCCTTCCTTGTACTATCCTTCCTTATACGCCTAGTTTAAACTGGTTTTGTCCATTCCTTTCATACGCCTGGTTAAAACCGTCTTACCCTTTGCCTTGTTTAGACTAGTCTTTAAACGTCTTGTAAAAACAATACATAACCTATCCTTTAGTTAGAATATTCTACTAATTTCTTTATAATTTAAGATCATATTTTTGATGATTTCAGCATCTTTCTCTGTTGTCTCTGTAATTATCAATAAATACATCATCTTATTAAAGTCTAAGCATCAGTCTTGCAGTGAAATGTAGTAACGAATGTGCTTTATAAATATAATTATTATGTCTTTCATTATAGATGTTGGACACGGTTTGAGCGCAACGGTACCGCCAAGTTAGGTTTAGTGCAAGATGTGCTTGTCACTTGTCATTCAAACAAATTCAAACTACTATACGCCTGCACAACTTATGACATAATATTCAACAATAATCCGTTTAGAAAGCCAAAAGAATCAACAGAAAATATCCCAGTATCAAACATTTGACCTTTTGTGACTATATAAACGCAGTCGTACCCGTACATGTACAAGAATGTTCCAGCTGCAGCGTTAACACGGGGTTTTCGCTGGCCATGCTAAGTCAACTGTTTGCAATAACTAAACCTCATAAATCACACTTTTGGATTTAGTTAAATTTTCTCTCACTTTTGTTGTCCAATCCATTGCGTCACACAGTTGTTTTTATATAGGCATATTGGGTCAATATTCGTATAGGTGGTATTCGGTTGTTTTCTGAGTGGAGTGTGTCGGAAATAAAATTTGGTTTGACATATTGTGGCCAACTGATGTTTAGTTTGGATTACTTTTACCAAAAGCTTTAAGTTGACATGTTAATCAAAAGGTAGCCTAGTGGCCCCGTGAACTTCTTTCAAACTTTAAAAGATACACACCAACCTACAAGTTAGCATGATGCCTCTATATAAAGAGAATATGCCCCCCCCCCCCCCCCCCCCCAAATAGCACACATTGTATAGGTTAAAATAATGACAATACATTATTATAAATGAATCCTGACTGTAGAAATAGATGAAAAGGGAACTTTGAAAAATCACCGAACATGGTACATATAACATATTGCAGGCTCGGCTTGATCGTGGAAATGCATATTACTGTCCATGCCGCAAATCAGTCTCCAAATTGAAGCCTTTATTGGACTATTCTCTGTATTTCAACACCATATATTTTCTTTGATAACGTAAAGTCTAAGTATCAAACACTGTAGCTGAATTTAAGATATTACATAAACATGTATTTACATAATAAAATTTAGGTATTACTTGTAATTTAAATAGCATATTGTTTGCCGTTTTAGAGTTTGCCATTAAAAAGTAAATCATCTCTTTCACAGGCAGAAATTATTGTAAATGTTTATTTGTCAACCCGTATTTCAATTCTAAACTATGATAACTGCATTTCTTTAAGGGACACATTTTTGGTGCCCATTATTAACTGCCTGACCAGTTTCTACGCAGGGTTTGTCATCTTTTCCGTCTTGGGGTTCATGGCTTACCAGAAAGGAGTGTCGGTTGCCGAAGTAGCAGCAGGAGGTATAGCGATTGATGTGTTAACATTTTTCAGTTGCCTTCATTAATTCTATGGATGTGTATTTCTTCATTTTAGTAAATGATAACGACGATGACAAATAAAATTATTCTCACGATTAGTATAAATTTCAAAGAATTAAAATCTTTATTATCTTTTTTATCATAAAATAATAGTTGTGTTACTGGTTTTCGATTTAATATCTCAGGTCCGGGCTTGGCTTTCATTGCGTACCCGGAAGCTCTTGCCCAGATGCCGGTAGCTCCATTGTGGTCGATTCTCTTTTTTATGATGATGATGATGCTCGGATTTAGTTCAGAGGTTGGTTAATTTGCTTAAAGTTGTTGTCTTTAATAGATATCTATTCAATAGTGGGTAGTAACAGTTAGTTCCTGCAGCAGATTACTGGAAGCATGGCTTTTGTTTTAGTTTAGTATCAAATACCTTTTCCAAAGCGTCGTTACCTTTACTGATGAGAATATCACTTTTGGTATTCACTCGGTGAATTTAAAACTGTATTACACTATTTGTTTTTTTTTTCTTTTTATTACTTGTGCTGCTAGACATAATCTCTAAGGAGAAAAAGCTGTCATATGACGTTGTATTGCAGAAGGTTCCAGCTCATTTTGCACTATAATTTGCAGTTTTCAATCGTAGAGACTGTTCTTACCGGTGTGTTAGACGACTTCCCAGATATAACAAAGTCTCGAATGAAGACCATCATGTTCCGCGCGGGATACTGTGTGTTTGGCTTTCTTCTAGGGCTCCCCATGGTCACTGGTGTATGTATACCTAACAGTGGCAACTATATCAAAATGTCAAAATCATGGTGACCCTCGGTTGTTAATTGTATTATGAACACAAATTTTGAATATTCTCTCTATAAAAATTATTTAATTTTTTTCTTGATAAAATAACCAATTTCCTGAACTAGAAGCTTATGTCACCTGAAGCCATAGGTGAAAATTAATAATTTGATTATCTGATTGAACTTATTATATTTTCTTTGAAATGCAAAGAAGTGTCAACTGCTAACAATTTGAAGGTTTTATCACCAATAGTTTTATTGATAGATGAAGTCTTTCTTTCCTAATCTTAGGATATCAATTGTTTGAGATATAAATCTCAAAAAAGTGTCAATTAAATATTTTAGTATTAAAACTGTAACCCTTCTGCTTTTAGGCAGATTGGAATTTTACCATCTACATGAAACAATGTTAAATTTTTGACATTTGTGGAATTACCCAATGTTATACTATTTGGAACTTATATTGTGTGGACTTAACCAACAATAAATTTTGGAAGTGTCACTGCAACTTGTCTTCGTTCTACCCGACGCAATTCCACCAAACGTTGCAAATATAAACTTCAAAAAGGAACATTTTCTAAAATCATAATAATTGCTTTCGGAAGAATAATCAGTTTCCGAAGAATGATTTGACCTACTTTTACCAAACTAGGTTTTAAGATATACCGGTAACTATTTGACAACTACTGAGGCAAATATACGGAGATTTTTCTTAAACAATAATTGGCCCTGTTTTAGTTTTTATAAAAAGTGAAATATGCATATCAGGAATCGCACACGCACAAAACACAGGCGTAAATAAAACGTTAGGTTGTGCACTTTTTGATTTGTCTGCTTTTTTTGCGAATTTCACCTTTTTGGTACTGTTTATGCTCTGTATGTTTTGTTATGCAGGTAACTTAACAAAATAGACGTTAATATGAATGTACTTGTATGTGTTTCAATACAACGGTCAGCGTTCTCTAAATCTGTTTCAGTGTGGATTCCATCTTTTGGACCTCGTAGACAATGCGACTGGTGGCTTTCCTTTGTTATTCGTCGGCTTCTTTGAGATAAGTGCTATCATCTATATATACGGTAAGTCTGTGATCACATAATTAATTAGTATATGTAGTATATATACTAGATGTATATTTCACCTTCTCAAAAAATCTAAGTTCGCCGCCTAAATATTTGCAGTGCGAATAAACACAATGCTTCTCATAGCACTGGTTTTACAATTTTCATTAAACAAATAACTGGAAGAACCTGTCAAATAAGGACTGAAAACTTTTCTATTAATTGATCATATTTAAGCAAGCCAAAAAAATTAAGTAAAATTGGATTTTATTTGAAAATATTCTTTTTGTCTACCTACTTCTTCAGGCTTTACGAGATTCAGGAAGGACATAGTCATGATGCTTGGCGGTTCACCGTTACGGATGATGTTTGTCAACTGTACATTTTACTACTTTGCTCCGATGTGGTGCATAGTCACTCCCCTCTGTCTTCTGGTTAGACATTATGTTCTTTCTTCTCATTGTTTAACCCGTGTTTTAGCGGTTTTGATCTGATGTGATATATAGTCACATCAGTGTTTCTTTCTGTAAGTGTTTCTTTTTTCCGTGTGGTGCAGACCCTTGTATTAAATGGCTATTTTTTATTCGATTTATGGTTTCGTTATGTGTCTACTGGTAAAGGTTTAAATAATTTACTCAGAAATTACGCAATACAAGTAATAATTTGAAAATATAGTGTACATATTGAATAGTTCAATAATGTTCTGATGCATTCTATTGGTTGTATGTTGTTTTAAATTCCTGTTAGTTTAGTAATTGGTATATAAATGGTTATTCTGACAATACTAAGCAATAAAATATAAATATATACACTTTAATTTTTTTCTCCTGGAATTTATTGTAAAGCTGATGGGTGAGTTGGAGTTATTTCACCAAGACAACATGTGCTTGTTTGTTGAAATGAAAACCTGTTGAGCAAGTGTTAGGCTGGTGCACCCTACCACCTGGTTTAAACCCCCAGTGGCAATTTGTTTTGTCACTGACCGTTCCAAGGGGGTAAAACGAATGGTTCTCTTGTTAATTGTTTGTGGCGTCTTATTTAAATTGACATACTTATAACAAACATGCTCTCTCTCTCTTCCTCTGCCTTTTTCACTTCGTTGGGAGGCTCTGTTTTATAAGTGTGGCGATTCCTGATATGTATATTTTACTTTTTTTTGAAACCGTCAATATCGCCATCCGCCTTCAATGCAAACTCAATGTTTTGAATTTTTTCTGGAGACCAGGTGGTCATATGAAAAGTTCGGTGATTACCTTTCTGTTTCGTTTATTTGTGCTGTGCATACTAGTAACTGTCGACTGTCTCAATCAATCTGAACAATAAATTCTAATCCGTTTTATTCCTTTGATTTCAAATTTCTATATGTGACAATATATTTGATACATGGCAAAAGTCTTTTTTTTCTGTTCTGACGCGCTAAAAATCAATGTATGTGTTTGATGATCTGAATTCAAAAATAAATGTACTTTCAGGGTGTAATAGTTTTCAAGTGTATACAGTACGTTCCAAAGACCGTCGACAATCCACAAGTATTTCCGGTTTGGGCAGACGCCATCTGGTGGATGATTGTGTTGGCAACCATTATTTTAATACCCATCTGGTTCGTAGGTTACTACTGCTCTAATGACGGTTGTCGCGTGCTGATAGAAGCAAACAGTCCCACATCAAAATGGGGTCCAGCTCTCCCGGAAAACAGAACGGGTATATATGCAGATGATACGTACGAAATGAAAGGGGATCCGGAATCTGCACCCCCATATAGTACGTATACTTGATTTCCGTTTTGGTGTTGCGTACATGATATACAGATAAGGATGTGGAATATACCCCCAAATCCAATCATAAAAGCGTTATAGAAGTTTATTAATTAAAACGAAAATATATATATAGTATTTAATTACGATGTTGAATTGTTGAATTCTCTCATTTCAAATGTAATTGGTTATCGTGTTGGCGACTTTGTTTAAGTACATGAAACGGGAACTTTGGAAGCCACCAAACACGACAAATGAAAATTTTGGAGGCTCGGTTTGATTGAGCCTGGTCATGGGAAGTAATTGAAATGTATATTACTACCAATTTAAGTATATGTAAAATTTCAAGAAAATCTTTTATATGATAATTTCTGAATACGTGTATCTGCATCACATGTTTGAAAGAAATATATTTGTTCTTAAGCAATCATAATCTAAATAAATGTCACCCTTTCCATAAATATGTATGGGCTATTTGTTGACTATATTAAAACCTACCTAAGAACGAGCGATGTATGATGTTTTGAGCAAAAACAGCTTACTATCCATTTCTGGCAAGATAACTTTTTATCTATTTCAATTCAAGTCCGCATGTTTTATTATAATGTTTCAGATAATTTCCCGAGTGGTTATGATAACACAAACGGTGACCTGTCAACAGCGCAGTTTCCGGTCTACTCTAATGTTCTGAAAGTAAACAGCTCATTTAGCGGCTCTGCATATGTTTCTAAGGAAATATCATCTAAAGCAGACGACACCGGAACCGAGAATAAATCTAAAGCTGACTCTAAGGCAACTAAGGCTGGATCGACGGTAACTGAAGCAACAACGAACGGAAGAGCTAAAAATGAATCAACGGGAAATAAGACCGATCTGACCGAAGCTGACAATCCAGCGTTCGTCACTGAATAACTCGAAATTGCATGGACACGGACATCTTTGTTGAATACCATCTTGTTTAAGATAACACTTATTCTGAAAACTTCATGTTAACTTGTCATTTGCTCGGAGTTTAAGATATATTTTGGGCAAAATGAAATTGATATTTTAATATTTTTCCGCACTATATCCTGCTTTAAGTAACATATTCCGTAGTAGCCCGTTTTAAAAGTGTTTGATTTATAACAAAAGAATCTGTAAAGATGAAATTATCACTCAGTTGATGTTGGCACTTGTCGCAAAATCTTTGGCTAATTGTTACCAGCAACCCTTCTCGCCCGTAAGCTTATGACTGGAAACTCGTATTAAATTTCGAAACTGATTTTGAAAATTCTGTATTTTCTAGATATATAATATATATTCTATATTTGTTTCTTTGTTTCTTATTCAAATAAGTCGAAATACTTAAGAAAGGACATTCTCAAGAATATAACAATAAGATATTATATTATAATTTGCTCTATTTTTTCTAAAATAATCTTTGTACAATTTTTCTAAAAATGCAGAATAGATTATTCGAATGTGTAGAAACTTATCTTGATAACTGATTTTGTACATACTCGTATTCAAAACAATATTTGAATATTTTATTGTTTTGAATATTTGCCATTTACGTGTATTTTTGAAAGAGATTTTCTAGACCTCTCTAAACGATGTTAGAGTCTTGTTTAAGATCCATGAATGCTCAAAATAGTTTTTTAATTATTTATTTAAGATACTTGTAACGATACTATGCAATCACACGATTTTCTTCTTACTCAAGCCTGAAATTTTGGTAAAAGATTATTTTCTATAAACTTTATTTATGCGGGTTATAATTATCGAGGAAAAAAGTCTGCCAAATCATTTGTCTAGAACATTCACGTTTTGTAAATAATATTGTTAGGAGTAAGTGCCGACATAGACTTATTTTATATCTTATCATAACATTTATAAGTGTTTTTTTTTAAAAGACATTATATCTGATTTCGTAACACATAATTCTTTGTCTAATTCTCTGGAATGTCATCTGCACGTACTTTAAAACTTGTCCGGGATTTTTTGTTGTTATTTTTTAAGTTTCGTTGAAGTTAACATTTTTTTAATCTGATTTCTCATTGATATACACAGCGTTATCGTTTGGTCCGTTAATTTTAAATTTTCCATTACTGAAAAGATGAGAAAAACTAATCGAATCCACGATCATTTCGTACGTAATCGTATATGTGTTTTGATGTTATAGTTCTAACGCGAAAAGAATAGCAGATGGAAAAACATTAACTGCAATAGTTCTAAAATAATTATATACCGAGTTTTTTTCTAAGACGGATTTCATATCCACGTCATCGGTTGAGATGGATATTATATACTCCTCTAGATACTGAGTTGCGGTCAATCTGGGGCTTGATAATAGGTAATTTCATTACTACCCATGAACAGGCTTATTCAAACAAAGCCTGAATGTATTTTCATATTGGTTCTGTTCGGTGTGACATTCAAAGTTTCCTTTGAATCTGGTCATATTTTATATCGAATAAGCTGTCGTGGGTATTTCAAATTCAAAGGGCTTTCATAGTTACTTCATTACCGATGTTACTAGCGAATCCAATTTTTAAATGAAGTCAATTATCCTTTTTACTGTTCGTATTCACGGCAAACAAAATAACAAATTGATTATACATGTCATGTAAATAAATTAAAATAGTAAAATTTGCTTTTGAAATTGTTGTTCATCTTATTTACAGAATATATATGTTTGTTACATCAGGCATGATTGTGTGAGTTGGTTTAGTACGACCTATGTTCAATCAAACATGTATTCGTTGTTTGATAATGTCGTCGTGCCAATCTTTCGTGAACAAAAAAACTCCAGATTGATAGTGTTGTAAAAAAGTCGCTATCACATCACATGAGATGTTGAGAGGAGCTCACGCATATCCCTAAATTAATACTGGTTTTACAATTAAATGTGTCAAAGTATGTCGGGTTAAGATCCTATATCACAGGATTAAAATACTATGAAGATATTTTCAAAAGACGGAACCTGTTTGAAAAATTACTTCGAGTTGAAAGACAATGCCATTTACAAAGACAATGATGTGCAGTTTAGTACATTAAGTCAGTAAATCAGCTGTGTCTCGTGATTTGTCGACAGAGATAAATCCAAGGTTTAAACATGAAAAATGCAACGCGGTATTTATCACTCGTACTCATCCCGGACAAGTTACCTGGCTGTCCTGCGGGACAATAATTCAAACCTACCCCCGTACAGTAACAACGGTTTCTGCTAGGTCTATCCTCCGTACACTTCATCTTTAGGTAACTTATCGACTTTTTCATACTAAGACTAATATTGAACAGGATCGCTGGATTCACCTTAGTTCATTTTTCAAATACGAAGTGAACTGCATCAAAAACAAAAAGGAACAAACAAACCCCTCAAACAATCGTGGGCCCCCACGCGGAGGAAAGAGGCAAGAAGAGGTGGTTATTACAGATAATTCGCGTTAAGATCAGTGTGAAATTCAAAACATATTTGTCTCAGTGAAAACGTGATGAAGTCTTCATATATTTTTGTATAAATCGTTGATACTTGTATTATTATAATGAGTAATTTGGTATTTGTATTCTTTATACTTTGGTACTGCTGAGGTTATTGTCATATATAAATTGTTACATTATGTTCTACATTTCACAGGAGTGAAATAATTTTAAAGGAGGAGGTATAGTGTTATGCAGTAAATAATCGTTTCAAAAAATTTATAAATTTTCATTAATGTTGTTAAATATTTATCAATAATTACCAGTGCTAGTAATTATAAACCAGTATCTAGATAATATAGATATAAAATCCAGACAGACAAAGTAACTAAGACGCAGTATCTTAATCTCAATTAAGGGGTTGTGAAATTGTCAAGTCGCTAAATATTTGTTAACTTTGGTGATCTTGACAACTATCTTTGACGGATTTACATAGACAGTTGAAGTTGTGATTTCCAACTAGTAACATATATGGTATTCCATAAGAAACGTATTTGTTGTAAATGTTGAAATATATATTATTTGGATTTTCCAAGTGAATATTGATATTTGTTATTGCAATTGTTTTTTCTATTGCTTACCGGACTGATTAAACGTTAGAAATTTGGAATATAAATCGTTATTTTTCTACAAACGAAACAGTGCCCAAGAAGAGCATATCATAATACTCAAAACTAGTGTGACTGTTTGAAAGATTGTAAATGTGTTTATATAACTACTTCGTTAACTATCATTCAAATAACTTAGAAATTAATAGTCTATAATTTTTTTATTCTTTCTTGGCACCACATCCCGGACGTGTTAGGAAATATCCCCCATCCCCGACGTGTTAGAAAATAGCATATTCAATTAAGAGAATATCTCGAAAATTTAAGTGCTAGTAGAGAAATATAGCTAATTAAGAATTAAGTACAAAATAATGAAATAAAGATATTGTGAATTGAAATTACAATGGGGATTTTTGGGATCTACTGCAAATCCAGGATGTAAATTGAGACTGTTGTATGCTTCCTGGATTTAAATTTTTGCCCGCCTGCCACGAGTGTGGGCGAAAGAGAGACCATCAGAGACTATCGGTGAGGGGTACATGTTCATTGACTGACCTATGCCATAACGCAGAACATACGAACATCTAAACACATAAACTCAACCAAATCAACAAGCCAAGAATGTCGGTTGTTTATACAAACGCAGATTTAATGCTATTAAAACTTTAATGCGAACTGAAGTAAATAAAACCACGAAAACTATTTGATCTAATCAATCCATAAATGAGCCAATCTATTGATTGAAATTTGACTATGAACATCAGTTTGTAAATTGTTGATGACAATGTGCTTACCTAAATGATTTGAAAAACATCTCGGATCACTTAACTCGGATTTAATCAAGAAACAAAAATGTAAATATACAATTTTCTGTACTATCTCGCATTTTAGAAATTTATTTATATCTGCTGCCTATGAGATTGGAGACCAGTCTCAAATTGCCTGTATTCTATATCATACTACTGCTGAAGTGTTAAAAATTTCAAAGAAGTCATTACTGTCGACTTTCATTATGTTGTCTGTTAACCTCATGCATACAATACATGTATACTTCATGTCTTTTTTACTATTACCACTTTAAGTAACATTAAGGTTCCGTTCGGTAATATGATCTGATATTGCCAACGACACAACGGACAATAATAAAATCAACTAATTTATGCATTTATAAAATATCGTGCACTAGCTATAAAACAGTATTGACAAAAAATGCATGCCTCTCAACAAAAATGTTCATTTATATATATTTTTGTATCTTATGAACTTCTTATTAAAATTACGACAACTAATAACAAAAAGGCAGCAATAACGCAAGTTAAAAAGAAACAATAATTCAACAAACGATGTCATATTAATAACCCGTTACCCTTTTATAAACTGGTACTATTTTGAGAATGATGTTTAAAGACAAAAAGCAGAGAGGGAAAGACGGCAAGAGTAAATATCTGATAAATTTCAACTCAACAAGAGAGCTCAGAGAATTACCTCCTTGGAACAGTCGGTGAAAATCATTTGCCACCAGTTTAAACCAGGTATGGTTACATAGCATTTTCATTTCTGAAATTATATGATTTTCATGTCCAACAGAGATTAAAAAAGTAGTGTACGTAAGTTTCGTTGAGAGTGTGAACGTATTATATACGTTGAATCGTACACTTGCCACAAGCCCCTTGTTACAAACATTTCCTACTTTCACGAAACCAGTAATAAAGACAATACTACGATCGATAACATTGCTACAATTTCAACAATAAATGAGCCGGTCACTCTATTTTCAAAATACTTCTTAGTATGACGAACTATAATATATTAGTTATCATTTTTATTATGATAAGGAATAGGGGCAGAAATTCAATAATCCATACTAAGTTATAGTAGAAAATGGGAAACAAAACAACCCGGCATTCGGTGGTTTCATTTGAAAAATTCTATGTTTTCCTTTTAAAGCTTTTATTTCCACGGATTAAATTTACTTTGATTCTTAATATTAAACGAAAATTGTTAATTTGATTTTAAAATGTATCAGGACATCTCGGCCCCTAACCATTTCGACCCCTACTTATTTATTGAGACATTTTGGCCCCTTGTCATTTCGACCCCTGATTTGAAGACACTTCGACCACTACCTGGTTGGACACTTCGACCACTACTTTTCAAACATTCATTAAATACGTCATACTTCAGCTGGGTCTAACTTAATACATGTAAGACTTACACAGTTGTAAGTAAATCTTTCTTTAATTGTAGGCTACTGTTCAGTTCAGTTCAGTACACCTATTGAAATTAAAAATGGTGTTGTCAAGTTTAAACTGTATTAATATTAAATTGTAAAGCATACAGTAAATATCAATCATTTTTTAATACCAGAACTGCAAAGAGACTTTATGCCTCTCTTCGTGAACTTTACGCAAAAATTGCACACAGGTAATATAGACTCTTTCTCCGTCGTTATCATAAAATAAACGACTGTTGTAAACCAAAAACTAGAGGCCTCTGATTGGCTGCAGGATGACGTCACTCTTGCTTTCTGTATCTATTTTAATATTTTCTCTCCAGCTTCTTATAAACAAGGCCTATTGCTCATCACAATAATTCATGATAAAAAATGACAAAGATAACGAGAAAATGAACACCCTTTGAGATAAAAAAGAAGAGGTACAGCTTATACTTTATTAAACCAGCAATTAGAAGGTGTTAACATCGCACTGCACTGCACATCATGTTAGCATGTGCAGATTTTGTGCAACTCGAAGGTTTAACATATCTCAGTTTAGTAGACATTCCATTCAAATAAATCAGTGACCGAGTGAAGTGGCATCAAATTGCTATCAGCAACCCTGTTGGGATAATGGTAAACATGCAACTTGTAATCTGACTCTGAGTTTGTTGTATTTTAATCTAACACCAACTGGTGTTAGACTGCTAATCTCCAGCAGCAGTATTTTACTTGAATACCTGGGTTATATCGCCTATATTTAAACCTCAAGGAAAGATAACTTAAGCTAGCTAAGGATTCTCTGGCGATTATAGTCGCCAGACAAAATTGGTTTACTACTGTCGCTGTCTGCTGAAAGTACAGACATGCGCAGTGAAACAGTCAAACAGGTAATACCGTATACTGGAAGAAAGACACATCTTATTTAAAAGTTACTTCCCTTTGTAAGAAAAAATGGAATGACATTTGCAACTATCAACATTCAAATCAAGCCAAAATAAACTTCAAAACAGAAAAAGTAAACATTTTATTATAAGTAAACACAGTTTAAATTTGTAATGAATCATTTTATTAAAATGCGAAAAAATCATTCACATGAAATTAATTCGAACTTTTTAAGTTGATGCAGGCAAAATAAATGGAGAGGAAGCTTTGAAAATTATTTTACTCAAAGACAAATTACTGTGCTCCAGCAGAAATTATTTTGTAAAGTATTCTAAGTGAGTTCATTGCATAATTATAGCTTAAATTCTTATGCATTAAGTTGTACTTGATGGTTTTGAGTTAATATAATACACCTGAATCACAAAATAAATTTCGGTCATTGATCACGAAACAGAGGAGCAGTCCTTCAATAAAATAAATTTGATGTAATGTGCACTAGACATTGTACTAAAGAGTCTTATGGAATTAAATATATACTATAAATAGTTTTGGAGATTCTTAATTTATCTACTTCCTTGTTCTACTTTTGGTTTCACTTTGAGAGGTCATTGTAAACATTGTTAAAATTTGACATTATTGCACAAAGCTTTCGCCTACTTCTTTAAGAAGTATCTACATCTACTGGATACTTCTCAACAATCAATTTCTGATTATCACTGGGAGGTGCTGTCTGGGAACAGTGTGTTAGAGAAAAAAGAACAGTCTGTGGCGTAGCTACTATTACTCCATGTAGGCCCGGGCCTACATGTTGGACAAGAAATTGACCTTTTTAAAAGTCTCAAAAATACAATAAAAACAAAACGGGGTGGTATGGTTGCGGTTTCAAGTCGTTTTTTGTCGAGTCAAATATGTATTTGGCTTGATATGCCTGCTGGGGAAAATGATTACTTTGTTTGCCAAATGTAAATGCAGGCCTACGTTCCAATGCTCTGTGTTGTCACACTTTATTTGCATTTTGCTATATTTAATCCCTACTTGTTTACTGCTTCTTGGTGGGCTTTACACTCCAGTCCCCCATACCAAGAGAAACCGCCACTAGGAACCCCTTGTAAGTGCCTACAACTTGAAGAAAGCTGGCTACGCCCCTGACAGTATTAAGACTGTTAAGCTTGTTCAGTAAAAGATAAAAGGAACAGTAAGTCACTAACTATTGTACATACTGTAGTGCATTTTGCTTGTTTGTTTCTTTAAATGTAATGCATTATTCATTCAGATGTTAGTAATAGTTATGAAAATGATCATTCTAAAAGTATACAAATTACAATATATGCTTAATATAATCTTATGAAAAAGGAAACAAGACTCTTCATGCCTTCCTGCCGTATTTATAATGCCCATCTGCTATCACTGCTTAAAATTTCTTATGTGCCATTCTGACACCTTTATTGATTGGTGGTTGCAGATCACTGCTTAAGATGTTTGTACTGCACCTACCTTAAATCTTTCTGGGTATTCAGTGTACTTGTTCGGCAATTTTTGGGGCCCATTATGGGCGTCATTACTCTCTCAAAATAGTACATTTTTTCCCCTATCTCAGAAAAATATTCCCCTCCAAAATTTAAAATAAAATTTCCGAAAATGCAGGTTATTGATAAATTGATTTATTTGTAAGTCTTAAGTCACAAAAGATACTAGCTATTATAATCAGTGGTGGAAAACAGTGTTATGAGTCAGTGTGTCACTTCAAAGTCAAAACATGCATATTTTTATATATGACTTAAAATTCCCCTTTTTTGTATTTTTGTCTTTACACAATGCAAAATTCCCCCCGATGGGTATGGGTACCTGTCCCCTAAAGTTGTCTAGTGCCCTGGTATTGATTATATACAAAGTATGTGTTGCTACATGATAAATAATGATTGGGATTATGCAAGCTTAGACTTCTTGATAAAAGCAAATAACGTAACATGAACATTGTGCCATGTTAAAAAGGAATAACATTATGTTAATTTGTACCAATGTTTTTGTTTCAAACAGCAGTTGTTATCATTCTCAGGATTCAGAGAGACAGGTCAAGATCCGCTGATAGCTGCTGTGATTTCTTTTAGTTCATTTTCAATGTTTACAGATGAAATATCACATTCAAGTGGTAACTCCTTGTTATATGTCGGTGCTCTTTATTTATCCATGTGACATGATTCAATGTCCCTTAATGCAATTGACATAATGAACACATATCACGTGTAATTATCAAATTTAAACTTTTTTAGGGAGCATTAATGCAGACACATACTGTATGAGATAGATGAACATTTTATGCAATTTAGGATTTTATTTCCTTTCAAATTTTGTCTCTGGATTGTATTTGATAAGATTGTTTCATCTCCAGAAGGACATTTTCAGGAACAGAATGTGGTCATATAAACACATTCACTTTATTATTTTGGACAGAAGGTGGTCCTGTAGAGTTGTTCTAAAAGAAATTTATGCAAATAAGCATGCTTGAAAATTGACCATTAACTGTTTACATACTACCATGAACATGATCTTTTAAGAGAAATATGCATTTGATATTATATTTATGCATAATTCTGTGATCTTTTTTAGCTCGACTATTCGAAGAATAGGGGAGCTATCCTACTCGCCCCGGTGTCGGCGTCGGCGTCCATTAAACAAAAAATGCACTTTGGTCCATTACTTGAAAACTACTTATGATATCAACTCGAAACTTGGAATATATATTCACCATCAAATTCTACATCATTACCAACAAGACCCATAACTCTGCTTCCAATATTTTTCAAGTTATGCCCCTTTTTCACTTAAATTTTGCGTTAAGGAAAATATGCACTTTGGTCCATAACTTATAAACTACTTGAGATATCAACTTGAAACTTGGAATATATATTCACCATCAAATTCTACATCATTACCAACAAGACCCATAACTCTGCTGTCAATATATTTCAAGTTATGCCCCTTTTTTCTTATATTTTGTGTCAAGCAAAATATGCATTTTGCCTCTAACTTTAAAACTAATTGAGATATTGCCTTGAAACTTGAAATATATTTTCACCATCAAAATCTACATCATAACCAACAAGACCCATAACCCTTCTTCCAATATTTTTCAAATTATGCCCCTTTTTCGCTTACATTTTGTGTTAAGCAAAATATACAGTCGGCCCTTAACTTCGTTATGAATGGAGGGATTTCAAAAAAAAATGTTCACCATGACAAGGCGGTGTGTCGCGTACAATACCCATGCCTGTAGGTCCAAAGTCAAGGTCACTGTTACTAAAAATAGAATTTTCTTGCAAAATCGTGTCCGCTCTGTAACTTTGTTATTTCTTATTGGGTTTTTAAATAACTTGGTATAATTGTTCACCATATCAAGACGGTGTGTCACGTACATGCCCAAGCCTGTAGGTCAATGGTCAAGGTCACTGTTACTAAAAATAGAATTTTCTTGTCTAGGCTGTTACCTGTTATGAATGGAGGGATTTCAAAATATCTTGGCACAAATGTTCACCATGACAAGGCGGTGTGTCCGCACAATACCCATGCCTGTAGATCCAAGGTCAAGGTCACTGTTACTAAAAATAGAATTTTCTTGTCCAGGCTGTAACTTTGTTATGAATGGAAGGATTTCAAAATAACTTGACACAAATGTTCACCATGACAGGGCGGTGTGCCACGTACCATGCCCATGCCTGTAGGTCAAAGGTCAAGGTCAATGTTACTAAAAATAAAATTATCTTGTCCTGGCTGTTACTTTGTTATGAATGGAGGGATTTCAAAATAACTTTGCACAAATGTTCATGAAAAGGCAGTGTGTCCGCACATTACCCAAACCTGAAGGTCCAAGGTCAAGGTCACTGTTACTAAAAATAGAATTTTCTTGTCCAGGCTGTAACTTCATTATAAATGGAGGGATTTCAAAAAAACTTGACACAGATGTTCACCATGAAAGGGCAGTGTATCGCGTATTATTCCCATCATTGCACTTGAGTGTCTGAAAATGATGCATCCGGGGCATCCATGTCCTATGGACACATTTCTAGTTTCACTTATATTTTCACTTAAGTGCACTTCATCGATAACTTTGCAAATACTTAAAGGTATCAACTTCAAACTACCATTATATTTTCATTTCAGTTCTTTTTCTGTAACATTACTGAAGTGATTGATATTTGACTAAAAGTAAATGTCTCTAATAAAAAATTACTAACAAGTTTTCTAACAAATTCAGAAATATTTCATAGTTATTCCCCTATTCAGTTTAATATTTATGGTACATTTAGGAATTATTTCTGTTATTTCAAAAGAATTTCTCCCATACTATTCACTTGTTAATATTTTTCCTGATTGCACATGAATGTATGGCCATAGTTGTTATTGTTTTAATCTTCAAATTGCATTTGTTTCAAATGATTCGAATAGTCGAGCATGCTGTCTCCTCTGACAGCTCTTGTTTGGATGGAATTCTTGTTGGAATACAGTAAAATCTTTCTTAAATTACCACTTGGGAGAAACACAAAAAAGGGCTTTTAAGGCAGGTGGTCTTTTTTCCCAAGTGACTTTGTACTCTATCAGTCAGCTGGACAATTAAACATGGTCTTTATCCACAGGTTGTCTTTAATTAAAGGTGGTCTTTGTGGACTGTATGATAATAAAATATGATTGAAACTATGCAAGACAATTTTCTGCCTTCCTTGTTTGGTATTGTTTTTATTTTGTATCTGCTTTATGATTCTGCATACCTCCATCTATTGTTAATTATTGAAAGCTTTATTGAAAGGTAATTGATTTTGAAGCCACATAGAATCCAGGAGAAAGGCTGTTGAAGGCTGTATCATTTCTTACTTATTGTGAATATTTGTATATTTTTGTTGTCCATTAAAAATAGTTGATTTCAGTGAAATTTATGAGAATGCAAGAGCCATTATCCACCATTAACCCTTTACTACGTGGGATAGTTGTCCATGGCTGAAGGTTATAAAGCTCAGTTTGGAAACCAGTCTCAAATCTCAAGCATCTGATTGGCTGAAATGGCGACTGGTCGCCATTTCAGCCAATCAGATGCTTGAGATTTGAGACTGGTTTCCATGCTCAGCTTTATAACCTTGGGCACAGGATCGAACAGTATAGATCCAGATGCTATCCAGATCTATGCAACTGCTTTTAAATTAATTACTGGTATGTTATATTTGACCAGAAAGTGAATTATGTAGATCTGATGTCACAGTTAGCCCCCATGATAAAGCCATATGCCATGGAGTAGAGTGGTATAAAATTAGGTCTCTTAACAAATCTCATCCATGGATTTTTGTATTTTGTTTTAAACACATTTATTTGTAGAAATAATTTAAACCAAAGAGCAAAGTAAACCTTTCAAACATCAAAATAGTTCATGTGTATCAAGAATTTATCATAAAATCATATTTTAACCAGTGCTAGTGATTTTACCTGAACTCAATAATCAATCACTAGAGAGAATTCAGTTTTACCTCTGTAAATATTTCATGAACAGTTTTACAGTAGTAGTAGTAACTTATTTGGAGACAAAAATTAAATTGTGGGGGACACTGTGATGCAGACCATAAAACTGTTAAAACATCTATGCAAAGTACATGGATTTTAATCGTTTTTGAAAATCAGGGTTTATTTGACCCCCATTGAGAACTTTCAATGGGTCATAATCAGAGTGGAATGAGTCATTTGTTGTATTAAGTGAATTTTACTACCTGTCAATTTGCTGTTACTTTATTTTGATTTATGTTCAAAGGTTTATTAAATATTTTCTTCCTACTGGTATTAAATGCATAGACACAATATTTATCTTTTTTTTCTTGAAGAAATTGACCACTTGCCCTAAATTCTCCTTCATTAACATGGCTCAGAATAACATGGGATCAAAAGTTGAAATATTCAAAATTAGATTCCATCAGAAAAAAAACCTGCATCTGTTGAGATCCCTGGTTGTTGTAAAAATGTGTGAAAATAGCCAGTGATGGCTTAATTGGTATGCTATGGGCATCCAATGAAGTTCTGGAGCAGCCTTCATATTTGTACAATTGTTAATTAAATGCTGGGTTCTGATCGTATAGCTTCCTTACATTAAAAGTAACATGTCAGTTCAATATGCACTGAGTCATAATCAGTGATACAGTTATAGTAAATAAGGGTATGTAACTTTCTCAAACAGTGCACTTAGAATCTTTACCTATAATTTAAACAAAATGTCTGATCATTTCAAACTGTTCTAAATATGTACTATTCATTTGTCTATAAATTAATTTGAGTACAACCAGGGATGTATTGGTTTGGTCAGTTATATGCATTTCTGTTACTGCCCATGAACAAGCTTAAGAATGCAACATTTCCATATACATATATTGTGATGTTCAGTGACTTTCAAAGTTCCCCTTCATCAGTCTTTACAATGTTTTCATTTCAGTGAACAGATCCAAACAAACAGATTTATAAGCCCATCACCAACTAGATGACTGACACTGCTACCAACATTATGAAGATACAGATGACATCATCAGTCAGACAGTGACATCATCAGTCAGACAGTGACATCATCAGTCAGACAGTGACATCATCATCAGTCGGACAGTAACAACAACATGGATACTATTGTCCCATACACCTGTCTGTTTATTGGTATGTGTCCATTTTTGTTATCCCTTTAAATACTCCATGGAATATGGATGTTATCCTTTGGGGAACAGTGTAGATTCAGATATGCCGGCATATCTATGCCCTCTAATCAGGGTACACACTGTTCAATTTTAGATTCATTATGTTTCGTGTGACCAAGCACAGTGTACATTCTGATCCAGATCAGATGGCACAGACTATGCCTGCTGTTGTTCACTATTGCACAGACTATGCCTGCTGTTGTTCACTATTGCACAGACTATGCCTGCTGTTGTTCACTATTGCACAGACTATGCCTGCTGTTGTTCACTATTGCAAATGCGATAAAACCTATGTATATGGAGTAAAGTAAAATTTTATGAGACAGCGGAATTTTTCCATAATTTGCTAGAGATTTAGGGGCAGTGTAGTCCTCCTGTGCAAATAAGTCAGTATTGTCGTCAGTTTAAAGCAGTTACTGTATCACTTTATGATAGTCACATTTATCATTATTCAGGGCTTTTTTCCTGTTTTAGAAGGGTCCATTTAAAGGTGTTTTACCCTTTCTTACTTATTGTAAATCATGCAGTTTTCTCCAAAAAGGCCCTTTACATCAAGTTTTTTTTTGCATTCCCCTTTAGAGATAGAATCACACTTTTTTCCCCCAAATTATAAATCATGGGCCCCATTTTCCTTGCAATGATAAAAGACATGTAACATGAACATTTTGATGTGTTCTCCTGGTTAACACATTTGGTTGCATGGTCAGAGTTACGTGGCTTGGCGCTGTCACTGAAGAGGTTTGATTTTGTGTCTGAGCAATTTTTGTTTATATAGAACCACAGGGCTATAGTAACTTATTGATAACTAGACAGTCACAAGACAGACAAGTACATTAAAATATGGTTTAGCAGTAAAAATCTTTCAAATTAGATAACACCATGTTCTTTAACCCTTTCCTGAATAGATACACCTTTATTGCATGGGTGAACAGTTTAGATCCAGGTCATCCATGTCGTCTAATGAGGATTTAAATTGTTCGCTTTTTGATTTGTTAGGTTATTTCTGACCAAACTTCGACAAGTGCAGATCCTGATCAGACAGCACGAATGTGCCGGCTGATCTGAATCTACACTGGTCGCACATGCATAAAAATGTCTATTTATGGAGGAAAGGGTTAAGGAGTATTGAACACTGGAAAATATCTACCATTTGATCATTCTTGGTTATACAAGTATAAACAAGGTATCATGTGACTGTCTACTTATCCTTAATCAGTTATATATGTTTGTTTCCTTTTAAGTGTATCTCTAAGTGGCTGGCGTCGCGACAAAAGGGTCACTCGGACAATTTTATTGCACCGTCAGAAAATACGGGAAAAGTATTGCAGAATCGGTAACGACAAAAAAAGCATCACTTCATCGATAATTTTTCATTTTTACGGGTTTACTGAGATTGTGATAAGAGTATGGCTTAATTTTAGATAAAATATATTTTCATCCACCCTAACTTAATATTTGTAGACAATTTTACCGAATATTTTAATAAAATTATAACGAAATTGATGCCTTTCACGGGCCGTTTTAGAAATAAAAAGAGGTGTGTTTAAAGTTTTAAATTATGCATTTATTGTTGTTTGCAGATTGCTATTTGTAAAAAATAATCGGTCATTTTAATTGTTTTTTTGATGTTTATAATTTGGACAGTTCATGTTTTTTTGATGTTTATAATTTGGACAGTTCAGCGTCATTAGCAACATATACAAATGTAGCAACCGGACGAGTTTGTCTCCCTTGCATGTTTTAGTACGTATGTATTACATCATTATCGACTATTACGTAATACCCGCATAGTGTAAAGGTTAGCTATTTGGGCGTGTAATCCAGAGGATCGAGGTTCAATTCCCGTCACAAATAGTTTTTTAATGGTTTTTTGTTCATTTATACAACTTCAAATAATTTGTTATACATAAAAATAATTTACTATAATCGCAAATTATTTGTTATTTTTTAAAAAATTATCATTTTTGCAAAAAAAACAGTTTTTGTAAATATTTCTGATTGAAATTTGCATTCGTTTTCATATGTAAATGTAATATAAAAGTGTTATTTGATTTCATTTATCTATTTTAAACATTTATGAACTTGACAGCCTGTTCGGTGAGATTGTAATATTTGTAGAGGAGTATGTCTAGCCTGAGCTCAAGGTTGTTGTTTAATAAAAGCGAACAAAGAAGAATGTGAAAAGATGGGGAAGGATGCGTTTGTTGTTTATTTTACCTACATTGACACAAATAATTGGAATATTAAATGTAAATTGTTCATTTTTCCGAGATAGACACGATATCTATTACATGACCCGATGCTACCGGCACGAACGGACCAAATTACACGTTTGTATGTTCTGCCGAGGTTTGGGTGATAAAAACACGTTAAGTTCTTAACGTGGATAAAGCTTGGGGTAGATTTCCCTCACACACTGTGTTTCTTTGCCAGAAACTTTCTCGTGTCTATAATAATTGTTATATTAAATTATATTCACATATACCTAAATGGTAACATAACAATCATATTATCTCTGTTTTTTAATCCACGACAGAGAATAAAAACCGGTACTTGTTGGTATATTTTCTTGGAGGGTTATGAGAGGATTACACAACTACTGATCGCTGTCCTGGACACAGAAAGTATGTAATTTAAGGATTTTTGTAAGAGAACGATAACGATAATTTTTATTATACATATTAAACGAAAACAAGAAAAGAATGAAATACAACCTTCCCTATGATAACTGACTAACAAACTAGCGCATAGCATGCCAATTTAATTTCCAGATTTCTCATAGATGGCGGTTTTGGCCATGTGAAGAAGTTGTAAAGAAGTGATTGTGACACACTGGCCCAATTTGCCGATAGACAACAAATTGACCGCGAGACTTTCCCATTCTTTTAAAATCAAGAAGGGGAACACACTTTGATTTGATGGTATCGTAATATTTAATTGAAACAAAACCCCGTGAAAACCAGTTATTATTATTATTATTCTCTTTATTTCCACAAAAGTGATTAGCTTTCGAAGCTTTCTCGCTTTTGTGTTCTACACTATTCATGGAGCAAACAAGCGTTATTTTACACGTCGGCTTCCGACGATTTGGCGCGCGACGCAAAATGAGACGTTTCTATTTCGACATTTCTCGGATATTTAAGAACTTTACATCAATATATTTTATCTTCCAAAAATGCATGTATCGCTATTCATTATTGTGTGTTTTGTGTATGTTTGTATGACTGGAAATCATTCCTGACCAGCTATTTTCATCCACTAAAGCAGATCCATAAGACCCATTTTTTCTGATTTATAGAGATGACCTTGGTGCTGGGTTTGTAAAGGAGAGGTTTGACAGTTCTGAATTAAGGGTGCTGTTAATGGGGCGGTACATCTATATTTACTGCATGACGTCTTTGTGGACCCGACCGCACCCCAGGCCTCTCCCGAGAAAGAATAGCTCTACAGACGTGTTAGGCCTTACGTCTAACCCGCTTTTTAGGACTTTACATTCCCATAAAGGGATTTCCACACTCCTCCCAATCCTGTTCATCGATAAAAAGAAAATTATCAAAATCTCAAAAACGACAAAATGCCGTTAAATGAAACTTTCCACAAATGTTTGTTATTAATGTATCTTTATTTTGCAGATGGTAAGACACGCTAGAACAGTAAAGAAAAATAGCAAGATCTGAAAATTCCCTCAACTTCTATTTACATAAATTCACAAAACCTAAACAACACAAAACATCATTTTAAATGACCACATAGTGACAACAATTTATTGTGTTCTCGTGACTTACATATGTAAACATGATTGGGAGGAGTGTGGCAAGCCCTTAATTCCGCAAGTCTTAGAATAGATGTCATCATAGTTATTGACCCTACTAAATAACATGTTAACAAAAACCCGTACGAATCGATATTATTTTTATAACTTGAATGTAACTGTCGTTTTAATAAATGTATTGCGTTTTTCAGTGTAATTATGGGTTTGTGGGTTTATTATGTTATTTTAAATATGATTACATTGTTGACATAAAATAATAATAATAACTATAAATAATAATATTAAACATCTTATTCGGCTTTAATTTTATTAAAACGTATATTACAGGAATTTCAAGGTAAAAAAGATTTCTGCACGGCACTGTGATGTCTTGCGACGCTTCACGACATTCAACTTTTACCGAGGTCAAACTCGAATTTTCTGATGAACAATGTGTTTGCGGGAAACGCTATATTTTATTAAGTAGACCAGATAAAATCGTGAAATAAAAAGCAGTTTACTGAGAAAAGTTTGTTTAATCAAAATATTTTAAAAACAAGAAAACAATTAAAAAAAATGTCCGAGTGACCATTTTCTGGCATCGCCGGCTAAGTTATGTTAATGTAATTATTTGTAATATCAAAAGCTCTGTGAGCTATCTGTTTGCATCAGAACAAGTTAACCATACCCTCGTATGCCTTTATGACTTTGGCAAACAGTGTAGATCTAGATCAACCAGCATGTCCATGCCATCTGATCAGGATTTACACTGCTTGTTTTTATTTGTTAGATTATTTGTGACCAACTATTCAGATCCTGGCTTCTCTGAATCTACGCTGTTGGCACATTCAATAAAATGCTTATGGAATAAAGGGTTAAATCAGATATATTGTATATTACAGATGCTAGTTGGAAAGACTATGTGGCAGCAACTACCAGCTGTCTGACCTGTTTACACAATCAAGAAAATACAGAGCGTGACATTAAAGCACTCTGGCTTAACGAGGGCAATCAGAACCCTGTGCTACCATGTCTCTCAGTCAGAACTGGACTTGACCTTTATCTCAAGGTCATGAATTTTCCTCCAGGGTCAGAGGTCATTATGTCTGCTATAAATATACCTGATATGGTGAAGGTAGTGCAGCATCATAATCTTAAGGTAAGAATAGTTTGTATTTTCTGATGACACAGTTTACAGTCATTGAATATGATTTACGTTTTAGTGGAGTATATACATGATTTTTGATGATCTTTTGTGCCAAATTCAGAACTCATACTCATACTCTTGTTTTTGTACCATTTCTTGTCAAACTTTAGCTTGTCTGTTGGATACAGAGGAGCTCTCAACATACTCAGTTAATTTCCATCATCACTCTGGTTATTAGTAATTTTGTTAATGTCCACTTCTTCTTGGCAACCATTGAAGCTTCACACTGTGGTCTGACATCTTATTTGCAACAACAGGGACAAGTTCTCTTGACAGCATTTTACTTAGAGCTATGCCCCTGTTTGCCTTTTTAACTTGGAATTTTGATACTTTGCATGAATGTTTAACATCATAAACACTTGACTGCATTTTATAATAGTTTTAACTTTAGAAATTTTGATAATATTTGCCTTCAAGTTCAATTTTCTCAGTATTACTTCTGCTTTAACCCTTTCCTCCATATACACCCCTTTATGGCATGGGCAAACAGTTTAGATCTAGATCAGCTGGCCATCAGTGCCATCTGATCAGGATCTGCACTGTGCGCTTTTTGATTCATTAGGTTATTTCTAACCAAAATGCGACCAGTGCAGATCCTCATCAGAATGACATTTTAATGACCATCAGATAACATTTACCATATCTATTGATCACACATTATCATTGTTGAGCCCATGTGTGACTTACTTTACAACATAATACCTAAACAGAAGTGTCTTGCACTAGAAGGCAGTTCTGTTCTTAAAGATTAGGATTACAAAAATTAGTTAAGTTGCTGATAAGCATTTTTAATGTTTATACTTCAAGAAATGTTCACAAGCTCTAACGGTTTCGGACATAAAGCCATTTTTCATAACTTGAGTAACTTCCTTGTACATTTAATATCGGTATAACATTACAAAAGCCATTGTAAGTAGCCATTTTTATTTTGAAGTATTAAGTCATGAAATAAGAATGTGTACAGTCCTGTCAAACAAGTGAGCTAATAGTGATTGTTGTGATTGGCAGGTTGTGCCCCTGGACATCAGCATAGAGACAACAGAGCCCAAGGTGGAGCTGCTGCCCTACCTGGTCACAGAGAAATCTGTGGCTCTTCTAGTCACACATATCTTCGGCAAGTGGTGCAATATGGACCCCATCATCAAAGCAGCTCAAAAGTACAATCTAGTTGTCATAGAAGACTGTGCAGAATCCTTCTGTGGCTTTGATAGAATCGGTGACCCGAGAACTGATATTGCCCTGTTCAGCTTCGGTGTAATCAAATATTTTACTGCTTTTGGCGGTGCTATAGCAAAAATCAAAGATAAAGCAGTGTATCAAAAGATGACTGAAACCTACACAACCTATGCATATCAAAGTAGACTGGAGTATTTCAAGAAGACGTGTAAATGTTGTACAGTGTATCTTGCTCTTGCCTGCCCCTCTCTGAGCCAGCTGATTATGTACCTGATGAGACTTGCTGGCTACGACCACAAGTTGCTGTTTCTGAAGATGTTACGTGGGTTCCCGGAGCAGATGTTGTGGAAGATCAAACACCAGCCCAGTGCTCCGTTGATGTACATGTTGAAGAGGAGGCTGAAAAACTTCCATCAAGCTGAATATGATATAGGTATAAAGTCTTCTTTACTTAACAGTTACTCTATGTATACACATTTTATTGCTTGTGCCAGCACATTCATGAAGTCTGATCTGGATCTACAATGTAAGCTTCTTAGTAAGAAATAACCTAAGAAATAAAAAATCAAACAGTGTAGCATAGTACATGTAGTGTTTTAATAATAGTGCCAAGGCAAACCAGAGCTATTGTTTAATCTCAGAGTGAACTTTATTGGACATAATACAGTCAGCTTTTTACTGTTTTAAACACAATCTCATCCAGCCTGTCCACCTAGATAATGTTATATCAGACCCATTTTCAGGCATTCATTACTTAAATAATAAGTCGGATATATACCGGTTTGCTGGAATCTGTTGATCATTTGTTTATATAAAACAGTATATAATTATTCCACTTCAAAAAAATAGTTTATTGCACTTGCATCTCCTGCAAAATTGATGTAGTGCTCTTAGGTTGAACATTACTTGCACAAGCTCATGTATAAGCTTCTGAAATTGTTTGACAGCTAAATGATAGAAACTTGCTCTAAAAACTTCAAAGTCTTTTTCATCTTTTGTAAGTTTTTCCCAGATTCAGCCAATTGGCTGAAAAGATCCAAACTGGGGAAAATGGACAAAGGAAAACTATAGTAAATAAAAAATCAAATATAATTGTGTTTTAGGTCAGGTGAAAGGAGAATATGTGAGGATGCGACTGCCAGAGGAAGCTCAGCTGGTTGGTATGAAGGCTCAGGTCAACAACTATTGGCTGTTCCCCATACTTGTGGTATATATATCTCTTTGTTGTATCTGGCAATTAAATTTATTATGTGGGAACAAAATATCTAGGGACAGTTGGATATGTTGTAATGAAGATAAATAAGTTATTTATAAATCATTTTTTGCTTGATGGTTAGTCACGACTTGAGCAAGAAACTTACTGCTGTTTATAACTTGAAAGTACTTGTCCTATTAGCCCATCTTATTTAATAAATTTTCTGAGTCAGATAAGGGCCATGTTTTGCATGAAACTGAAAGAAAAGTAAGCCAACGTGGTTGTTTGATATCCAGACTAAAATAAAGTTTCAAGTCAATCACAAATTGAAAACTGAAGTAAGTGCAAGAACACAAATCTTTCTATGAAAGTTTTTCAGTCTTGGAATATGTCATCTTCAACAGCAAAGCAATACCTAACAAAAAGAATGATAACTTCTAATTAACTTATTCTTGAGTAATGGGGTAATAGGTTTTAAATGACTTTGACCTGAAACTAACAGTTTATAACTTTGAAAGTATTTGTACGCTAGACACAAAACCGTGACTACACCCTATCTGTCAAGCAAAGCAGTATTTTCCAACTAGAATTTTAACTGTAGGACTGTTTTGTTTCTTCCTAAATCTAGGTGTGACTTGTAACTAAGTATCACAGTGCAACTTGAATTATGTCTTATCATCTTATTATATAAAACTTAGACCCCCTTGTTCAGGCAACACATATGTTCTTTTGAAAACTAAATACTAGTTGTGATGAACAAACTTTCTTATGTCTATGAAGGCCATGATAAATCTTTCTCTGTGGTGTCGGTGATGTAATGTTAGATGCATAGAATATTGCAAGGATGTTATTAACCCTTTAGTTCATATATACAGCTTTATCGCATGTGTGGCCAGTGTATAACCAAAACATGAGGCACATCCGTGCCATCTGATTTGATCTACAAGTGTTGCATCTTGGTCAGATATAACCTAATTAATCATAAAGCAAATAATCCAGATCAGCCAGAACATCCCTGCTGTTTGATCAGGATGAGGAAACAATTTTCGCTTTTTCATTAGAAATAACATATTTAATTTAAAAAAAGAACAGTGTAGATCCAGATCAGCCAGCACTAACAGTATAGTTCCTGATCAGAGGGCATGCATGTGCTTGCTGATCTGGATCTACACTGTTTGCACAGGGAAACATCCACATCCTATACAGTAAAGTGTTGATATATAACTGTCTGTTTAAACAGGAGAATCCTGATACTATCCTGAGTTGCCTCAATGTGCTCGGAGTCGATGCATACCGTGGTGCTACCCAGCTTAACATAATCGAGCCCGAACCAAGTCCAAACAACAACGATCTGTCTCCACTAGATCTGTGTTACCCGACTGAGGCTCGCTATCTCATTGATCATGTGATATATCTACCTGTTCATAAGAATGTACCGTTCCATGCACTCAACAAGATCTGCACGGCTGTGAACCAGGCCATCAAGCTCAGCAAAGACTCTCCTAATGTTCGACTACAGTCAAAGTTATAGTCATAGAGTGTATACCTATCACTATGTTAACCTGTGGCAAAGCTTACTTTGCAAATGTCTGAGACTCTATATATGTTATCTAAACAAATATGCAGCTCAAATCTACAGGTTGGCAATGAAGTCTGTGATTACAATATAGTATTCAAGACAGTTCTGCACTATGAACAGATAATATGAACTTTTAGTAAATTAATAAACATGTTTGCATTCATTCTCTATGCATTTCAGGCTATGCATTGAAACTTTCTTATTTTCCACAATAACTTTCAGGTGGGAAAGGGGTGGGGGGGGGGGGGGCCAACGGAATTTTCTTAGTCTTTGTCTTTCAGATGTCTATGAATTTATTTGTGGGTTTTCATTTCTGTTGATTTTGTGGTCAGATCAACTCAAACTGCCATGAAAAAAAGTGTTGAACTTTGAGATTGATTTAGAAAATTGAAAAACATGTATTTAGTATTAAACAGAAAATGTTGGTTTACCAAAGACACAAAACTTCTTGCCCAGATATACTAATTCATGTATATTCTCAGGATTATGTTTGCCAAACATAGCGTCATATTGTAAAGATTGTTTTAACCTTTACTCCATAGATATGACTTTTATAGCATCGGCGACCAAACTTGATCTAGATCAGATAGCACAGATGTGAAGACTGATCAGGATCTAAACTGATCACTTATGTAATCAAAGTTGTATTCATTGCGTCAAGTAAGTAAATAAGTAAGTAAAGTCTTCATAAGGCTACACATTTGGTTTCCCAATCTTCCATGTGGGCCTCTAAGGGTTAAAGATGCTTCATGATCATTTTAAGATGGTCATAAAGGAAAATGCAGTGTTTTCTTTAAAGTACAAGGTCATAAAAACAGCATGGTAAATCTTTTTCAAATCAGAACAAATTCTGAAAATTGGTCAAGAAAAAGTTTAAACTTTAGAAATATTGATAAATAAATGTATTAAGATGTCCAATATTATGCAAATAAGCTGCCACTTTGTTCTAACATTCCAGTTTTCAAGTCTGTGCATTTCATGTTAAGAAACGCAATGAACCAGATTGTGCCTATCTTTGCATTAGGATATTTAATAAGTATCAGATGAAAAATTCCATATTCCCTGCACCTATTGGGCCAATGTCAACAACTTGGGTGCCAGTATTCACCAGGGCTGAAGGTTATAAAACTGAGTTTGGAAACCAGTCTCAAATCTCAAGCATCTGATTGGCTGAAATGGCGACCAGTAGCCATTTCAGCCAATCAGATGCTTGAGATTTGAGACTGGTTTCCATGCTCAGTTTTATAACCTTGGCCACTGTACTTAGTTTGGTTATGATGTCATCTACTTGAAACATGGTGACTTCCACTTAATTTAAGTACTTCAAATGCTTACAACTTTCTTAATGTTTGCTCAATTTCATGTTTGATCTGCCTTAAATATATTTGGTTTATTCATTTATAACATATTTATTATCATTATTCATTTCTTTTGTTGCATTATGAATGTATTTTGATTTTTTGGTGCATTATTAATGAATTTTGAGTTTTGTTGCATTATGAATGTATTTTGATTTTTTTGGTGCATTATGAATGAATTTCGAGTTTTTGTTGCATTTTGAATGTATTTTGATTTTTTGGTGCATTATGAATGAATTTTGATTTTTTTGGTGCATTATGAATGTATTTTGAGTTTTTGTTGCATTTTGAATGTATTTTGAATTTTTGTTGCATTGTAACTGAATCTAGTTTTGGTGCATTATGAATGTACATGTATTTTGAATTTTTGTTGCATTGTAAATGAAATTTGATTTTGATAAGTTTTCCTGACTTAGGCCTTTGTTGTTTTGTGTCCTACTATCAGCCACTAAGTACCACTAAGGACCTCAAAAGGACTACAAAGGACCCTTAACAACAAATAAAAACTACATCCCTAGTAAGACCTATTAAGGGTCTGTTTAGGACTTTTAATTAACAAGGACAGTTTAACCCTTTTCTCCAAATAAATGCCTGTATGGGATCTATAGGCCAACAGTGTAGATCCAGATCAGCTGTAACATGTGTCACTGGTTGCACTGTTCACTTTTTTATTTATTAGGTTATTTATTTCTGACCAAAAATACCAACAGTGCAGATCCTGTCCACATATTAAGGCTGATCTGAATTTACACTGGTTGCACATGCATTACAACACGTATATATGGGGCAAAGGGTTAAAAGCCACTAGGGATTCATGTAAGGCCACTTGAGAATCTCAAGTCCATTAGTCCCTTTACCCCTTCAGTCCAAATATAGGCATTTTACCACTTATGTGAACAGTGTAAATCCAGATCAGCCAGAATATCCATGCAATTTGATCAGGATCTTAACTACATGTATTCACTTCTTGTCAGAAATAATCTTATGAATAAAAAATCTGACAGTGTAGACCCTGATCAGATGACACTGATGTGCCCCCCCCCCCCCCCCCCCCCCTACCCGGTATTGTACTATTTACCAGTGGTATTTACTGCCCGGAAAATACTCCTTAATTGACAAATACAATGTACTGGTAAATACTTGCCAGCTGAATATTTTGCTTAAAAATACTGCAGAAATCTTAACAGTTTTTAATAATGTTAAATTCTTATAATAACTAAATAACTGTGATATTTTTTATTAATTTTTATATAATGTTATCACCTTTAGGAAATATGTTATTCACATTTGAAAGAATTTAAGCATGTTAAAATAAAAAAAATTTAGTTTAACTCCAAGCCTTTAATTAAAAAACAAATACATGAAGCATTCAGTCCCAGTTCTAAGACTACGGGTCTGCATTGGATGAAGCTTTGTTATTTATGGAATTTGGTATCTCCTTATTGGTAGGTTATTGCACTTAGAGATGTATTACGGCAATTTATTGAATTTAGTGCCTCCTTAGTGGTACCCCATGTCCCATATTCATAGCTAACTTCATATGGGTCCTTTATGGTCTTTTGGGGGTCTTTAGTGGTCTTTTCTGGGGTCATGGTTTTTAGTACCTTTAGGTAGGACCTCTTTTGATGTTAATTCTCTTGTTAGAAAGGTAATTTGCAGCAACCTTTTTTTCACCAGAGTTGCTGTCCTTTGTTTGTGTGGCAGATTTTATATTATATAAAGATATGTTATGTCTGTCAATTGGCTGACTATAAAACACTTAATGAATGCTATTTTTTATGCTTCTTGTTCCTAGGTTAAACTTGTTACATGTTTATAAAAGGGAATTTACTGCAACCATTATGTACAAGAGTTATGGCTCTTTTTGGTTTTGTGGCAGCTTTTATTGTTTAAAGAAATGTTATGCCTATAAATTGGCTAGTTATAAAAGTTTATGAATGTTATTCCGTATGTTGATCTTGCATAAATGACATGAAAATTTTCTTAAAATTGTTTCATTGTTTACATATTGTTTTTTGTTGTTTTACATGTTATGAATTTGTATTTTTAAATTTATGTTATAATTGAATTTGGATTTTTTGAACTTGTATAGAGATAGGCAATGTCTTTCCTATTTTGTGTATATTGCAAAACATGGTGAGCGGTTTTGTATGTCATTGAGTTCAATATCTACTCAGTACATCTCTGTAAATCTGTTCTATGAATAAAGAATGGATTGGTTGCTCACATTCATCTAACATTAAGTCCATTTACTGTGGTATTATTATATTTCATGTAGGTTTAATTTTCGCATGTTTCACACTAGACGGTGTGCATGGAAATCTAATCCCAGCTATTACTAATCACATAATATCTTCTCCTATGTGAATAATACAACAGTTGTGTGAATTGATGTCCATGAAAAAATGTTGTTTGGATCATATACACAAAGAGTAAGACCCACAAAATCAAATGATACTACTGTAGATTAAAAGAATAGTCGAGCCTGTTTGGCCATTATCAGAAATGGTGTCTATTGACAGCAGCTGGAGTATGGAGTATGGAACAGTACACAGTACCTGCTGGCATTAAAGTCCTGCATCAATAATGCACAACACCACCAATGCTATGAAATGTTTACTGCCTATTTTGCATTAAGTTGTTTTTTTATTCTTTTGTTGTAATCAGAATTTATAAAGAACATTCTGTAGTAAATATGATTTTCATTTACAGTGAAATCTCATTATAAAGTATTAGACCCCCATTGGGACATGTAAGAAATGGTGTTAACAGTGTGTACTGTACAGGTGTTAACAGTGTATACTGTACAGGTGTTAACAGTGTGTACTGTACAGGTGTTAACAGTGTGTACTGTACAGGTGTTAACAGTGTGTACTGTACAGGTGTTAACAGTGTATACTGTACAGGTGTTAACAGTTACTGTACAGGTGTTAACAGTGTGTACTGTACAGGTGTTAACAGTGTGTACTGTACAGGTGTTCACAGTGTGTACTGTACAGGTGTTCACAGTGTGTACTGTACAGGTGTTAACAGTGTATACTGTACAGGTGTTCACAGTGTATACTGTACAGGTGTTAACAGTGTGTACTGTACAGGTGTTAACAGTGTGTACTGTACAGGTGTTAACAGTGTGTACTGTACAGGTGTTAACAGTGTGTACTGTACAGATGAACAGTGTGTACTGTACAGGTAATATTTTTGGGGTGGTCATTATGAAGAGTTTTATTGTTAGGTGAAAGTATTTTTGTAGAATCTCAATTATTTTCAAAGATACTGTTAGTTTATTGAATATAGAACAAAATTATATACTGTATAAGTGGTTATTTCTGCGTACATTTTATCTGCGGCATCAAGTTCTTTCATAATCAGACTAAAATTCTGCAGTCTCTGTAGAAAGTGGAAACTTATCAAAATAAAGTAAAAACTAATACATGTATTAGTTTTGAGTTAGCAGTCACCTGTAAATGGAAAATCTTTTCGCAATTGTACAAAAAACAAATCAAACCATCATAGCAAACACGGTGTGGAATTTTATAAATGTTTCTTATTGCTTCCATGAACAATAGAATGTTTGACTTAGGTGCAAACAATAATTATGTGTAACAATAGGAAAAGATGTGCATATTCAATCATTATTCAACATGTGAAATATTTTACTGCAATTTACCTGTGTTTTAGTAATATAATGACATGGTTTGAACAGCTTTAAAATTTGATCAGAATAAAACCAGATTAACTTCTCTTTAAGAGTACCTGCAAATGCAAAAGTATCCGAGCTCACTAAAATAAAAAATATCTTTATTCAAATATTGTGTAATAAAGCACGTAAAAAAGTAGAATGCAAACCGTAACCGATATAAAGTTCACAAAGGGATAAATATTCTGCAGATTTTAAATTTGCGGTCATATATTTAACCGCAGAAATAGCAGAAATAAAGTCACCGCAGAAATAACCACTTATACAGTATCTAATGTCTTATACTTGGACCGGAGGTTTCTGTGCCATCACACAATGTAGATAACTTAAAGTTACTCTTTACTGCATGGATACAGCTTATATGTACAACCGGTCGGTGCAGGACAATTCGTCGAAAGACACATAATAGAATATAACACTTGACAGAAAGGACACTTGGTAGAATGCGACAGTTTAAAGAAAGGACAGTTGATAGAATTGTATTTCCGTCGAATTTAGTCGAAAATTTTCGATGAGTGTTCAAAAACTCCCAGAATTAAAAATAAGCGGGGTATAAATTGATCTTTGAAATTATTTTGATTGATCCATATTTATTAAAAAAAATCATTTTAATCAGACAAAATTTTTCTGGTATGCAATACCCTTCAGTATTGGTCAAGATCCAAAGTCCTAAACATATTTATAATAAGCAGTTTCTTCTCCTAGAATCGCCGACTAACAATCCAGAAAACCACATTTGATATGCAATTAAAAATAAACGCAACACTTGGTCAAAACAAAACACTCATCACAATAGTTCTGTCAAGCGGCGCAGGTTAAAATATTTTTCGACATTAAGTAGTATTCTATCAATTGTCGATTCGACCAGATGTCTATTCTTTGAATTTTCGTATTCTATCAAGTGTCTTTCGAAGAATTCTCGTAGATCCACAACCAGTGAAGATCCAGATAAACCTGTTAAGGTTTCACTAATTACCAAGCATGTACTAAAAAAAACAAAAGCTGTTTGCATGAGAACTCTGGAATTCATGCAACAGTTTTTGGTAATTAGAACATGAATTAGACTTAATTGAGCTTGCAAACATTAGTACATCCTTAGATAAATACATTTCGTATATGAAAATAAGTATTTTTCCCAAAATTCTTTTTTTGAAATTTTAGCCAGTTTTTGCCATTTGCAATGTTAGTTCCCCCTTAACTCTGTTCACTTTTAGATTCATCAGATTATATTTTACGGAGATGCAAACAGTGTTGATGCAGATCAGACTGCATGGATGTGTTCACCTATCTGGATCTACACTGGTCACACGTAAGATATAAGGTGTAAAGGGTGAACAAAAAACTGTTGATGTTTATGTGATCACAGTAGCTGTAATTAATATACAAACCATCCATGGAAATGTTGTAATACTTGCTAAACATTCTTGCCTTTATCTGATTATTGAAATGCATTTTGTATTATTTATATGGATTAATTATTTATCAAATAAAATTAAAACAAGAAAGGTGCTGTTTGATATTTTTGCTTTTCCTTTCAAAACAAAAGGTGAGGTATAAGGAATCGCTTTGTCAATCATTTTTCTCAACTAAACTTGCAATTGGCTATCAATTTGCTATTTCTTCATCAAATTTAGATTAGAGTTTTGTCAAGAAACATTTTACAATTCAGTCTTTTGCCTTTTCTGCAAACTTAATGTTGTGTTTATAGTACTTGGAGGATATTTGTTTATTTCAGAGAAATCACTGCTTTTTAGTAAAAAAAATCTGTTATTTTCCCTGTTTTGCCAGAACTACTTCCTTTCCTGTTACTTTACTTAATTTTCCCCACAATTTTCCATCCAACCACAGAGTAAGAATTTTAAATATTCTGTGCCTCTTATCTGTTAAAACTACATGCTTTAGCCACTTAATTATTTCATATCTGTTAAGTACTGAATATTCATATTAAGTTTTAGACTTCATATCTGATAGTGGTAAGGTAAAATTGTTTCCTTAGGGTTTCTTAATTGTTAAAACATCATGTAATATACACTAACTACAAATTAATTATCCCTCTGTAAAAAAATAACATTAGAAATCATATGAAACAGGGACCAGTTGTGACAGAGAGCCAGTTGTCTCTGGTGACCTTAGCCAAGTTATGTCCGTAATAAAACATGACATACTATTTGCGCATATTGTCAAGTGGAAAGGGCCTGATTAACCTAAAAATGTGTGTATATCCTGTTATTTATATAATATAATATTTGTATATTTTTATAAATATAATTGAGACCTTGGCATTCCTAGGTCAGCATTCAGTAGTTACCCATAGGTTTGGTTTGATATTGCATTAAACTGTACAGATTGCAATGAAGACTTGTCTCTTACAGTCCTGGTCTGAAGGTTATAAAACTGAGATTGGAAACCAGTCTCAAACCTCAAGCATCTGATTGGCTGAAATGGCGACTGGTCGCCATTTCAGCCAATCAGATGCTTGAGATTTGAGACTCGTTTCTATGCTCAGTTTTATTCCTAGGTTAGTAGCCACTACAGTTACCTGCAGTCTGTACACTCCTTCTACAACACCTACCCTCATGTACAATAGTAGTTTGGTATTTATTCTCTGAACAAGCAGCTTATTAAATGAATATGCTTAAATGTCTTGAGAGTGTATCAATTGTTAACCCTGAAAAAGTAGTCTGCTAATATTTCTAGACTTAACAAGTTGATTATTAAACAAGGAAAAATCTGATACCACAAACCAGGAAGTTACTTTAGATTCTTAACCTATTTATGCATCATTGGATGTTTATCATTATTAGTTCAGAATGTTGAAAGATACGTTACATTTCAGATTAGTTAAAACTTGTCAAATTTTGGCCAAATCAGAGGCAGGCATTGGTACACTAAAGTTTTTGTAATCATCACTGAGAAATGATGGGTTGTATTGGCCGGTGGGCATTTTAATATACTCAAGGAAAAAAGAAATGCAGGATGATGTTATTAGCTGTATCTTGCAAACATGTTGATCAAAACAATGAAAATCTGTCAAGGAGTTCTCTAGGTTACAGTGAATCTGGTACTGTATTGAATGTCACATAATGGGATTGAGTAACAATGTTTCCTGGGAAAAGCATGAAATGGGAAAAGCTAGAATCATCATTAAAGTTTGTCTTGCATTGATTTATCTCTTTAGTATACTACTCAAAATTTAATAAGGATCGCTTTCCGTTTTACCAAGAATTATTGCCCCTATCAAGTTTCAACCACTGTTCAGCTTCAACAGTTTGTCTGCTCATTTATTTTTTGGCACAAAGCTGATGTCAAATAAACACATTTTTAGAATCTCAGCAAATATTTTATCATTTCAACCTTATTTAAGGAATAAACACAATCTATTAAGTGATCCTTATAAAAATTTGATTAGTACACGTATATATACTGTTGCTTCAAGATAACTAAGCTCTATCCGAGGAGTTTTGATATCTGACAACATCTGACAAGACACTGCTGGATAGCTGTATTAATTGTTGGAAAGGATCTACACTGTTCCCTTCTTTGCAAGAAATAACCTATCAAGTCTTGAAGTGACTAGTGTAGATCCCAATCAGACTGCACAGATCTGGCTGTAAATCTTGTTTGTTCTATGTTCCATGTCAGTTACCCAACAGCACTGGTTTGTATTGGAAAACACCAGTGTGTACAGAATAAATGACAGTCATGATTTGAACTGGACTATTCAATCTGTCATAAAAAACACAATGTTCAGTGTATGATGAAGATTTATTTTTGTTTTGATAGTTACACATTTTTCTGTATAATTATTTATACAGTTTTTTACCGATAAAATAATTCTAACTCATTCAAAACAACTAAAATACACATAAACAGTTGCATTCAATTTCACATGATCAATGAGTTTAACTTGTCAGGAATGAGAACACATGCAGCACAAAACCCCTTCCAGAGAACTCGGAAGTTGCTCGCTACACTGTCTCCAAGTTCTTCTTGCACATTTCATAGTCAAATTTCTTCTGTGATATTTCACAAACTAAGTCCAACATAATCTACAGAAGAATTTTGCAATCTTTAAAAATCACTTCAATGATTTCTTCAATTTTATTAAATGTTATAACCTTAAGAACGATTGAGTTCAAACTTAACCTTTTACTCCATACATACAGGTTTTATTGCATGTGCAACCAGTGTACATCCTGATCAGCAGGCACATCTATGCTACCTGGTCAGGATCTACACTGGTGGCTTCTTGGCCAGAAATAACCTTATGAATGTAACAGCAAACAGTGTAGATTTAGATCAGATGGCACAGATGTGCTGGATGATCAAGCTCTACAAAGTCTGCCCATGAAATAACAGCCATATCCTGTCGAGTAAATTGTAAATGGGAAAAACAGGAAATGTTTCATCAATGAAAATATCGATGCTTCCATCTTTATCTGGAATTTTGTAGTAAAGGTTCCCATCCAAAAACAGTCATTCTGTCTCTACTATAAGCAAATTGTAGGTAACACGTTAAATGCTATATACAACACGGAGAAATATGATCTTCATAACATGTAAAATAACTGACTATAGTATGGTGAACACTCTGAATGGCTTAAATCACATGTTAACAAGTGGTAAATGTCTGTACTCCCTTTATCATAAGACATTCTGGGTAGATGTTTCTATGGTAACATCTTCCTAATCGCATAGGGTTAGTTGTACAATTAATATCCCATATACATGGATGGTAGTATAGTTGCCAAATAAACTTTCTTTTAAATTATCAATAATATTTCAAGAAAAAAAAAGGCCAATTATGGAAGCTTTCTATGGCATCTTAGTAAATCCTTTTACCTGCTGTATCAACATAATGGCCTGTCCATCATTTTACTATGAACCACTCCATTTGTGGTGAAACACCTTTGAGAAATCTTTGAACAGAATAGCAAACATTGTAGATTCTGATAAGGCTGTAGTCATCCACATACAAATCTGGGTTTACACTGGTTGCAAAACTGAAGTAAGCTCTGTTAAGTGCCGGAATAAACAAATTAAATAGATTTTGGTCAGCCTGCAAGAATGTGCAGCCCAGATCTTTCTCTTCAATGGCTGAAAACACATTTGCTTATTTTAGCTTTGCATGAAAAAGTTAAAAGATACATTATTAGTCCTTCCAATCTTTACCTTTAAACAAGATTGATAAATATATGCCCATACCTATTAAACTTATGTTTCTGTAATTCAAATTGGTGTTGGAAACAATGAAGCATTTTCTTCAAGAGCAGATACAAAACACACAAAATAACTCATAAACATTGCAAGCATCAGACACATTATCGACAAACATTATAATAAAAAAATTAATATTAACAACAGTAACAAATTCCATGCACAAAAACAAATCATGTACACATGTATATATTAACAATGTCTCTGTTTTTTATTTTACTGCACTATACAATTTACGTTTGTGTAAAACTATGCAATAAATACAAAAGGAGGTATATAGCAAGAAGGAAATGTGTGCATTACATCTATATATTCCATTTAAATTCCTTAACTCATTACTTTATGGGACAGCTGTCTGAATCCAGATCTGCCTGAATATCCATGCTGTCTGATCAGGATCTAAACAGCTAGCTTTTAAAAATAATCAAGATCTACACTTTTCGCTTCAAATTCATTAGAATTATTTTAACCAGGAAGCAAAAAGTGTAGATCCTGATCACACTGCACAGATGTGCAGGCTGATCTGGATTTACACAAAATGCACATGCATCAGAAAGCATCTTTATCAAGTAATGAGGTTAACCATCAATTAAGCTTACTTCAATTTATTGTTAGAAACTCATCTAGTTAATTTAAAACAAAAGCAGAGGTGTCACCAAACAAACCAGAGGGTTCTTCAAAGACTGATTTAACAGTTTACCATAAATGATAATAATTTTTGTTGTTTCATTAAAATAAGAATTTCTAAGAATTTACAGTTATGAAATGACAGCACAACCTTAACAGAAAAGATGCAAATCTAGGTTAATCTATGCATAGCATCCCTTTACTCCATGGATAAGAGCTTTATGTCATGTGCAACCATTGTAGATCCTGATAAGCCTACACTGTTCTTCAGTGGGATATAACTCATTTCTATGGAGGACAGGGGTTTATATTTTCATTAAATTCCTGAAGCATTCTAAATGAAGGGCTGAAGGTTATAAAACCGAGTTTGGAAACCAGTCTGAAATCTCAAGGATCTGATTGGCTGAAATGGTGACTGGTCGCCATTTCAGCCAATCAGATCCTTGAGATTTGAGACTGGTTTCCATGCTCAGTTTTATAACCTTGGGCAAAGGTGTGTGGCCACTTTCACACAAACTCACTGCTCCAATCTGTATGTTCTCCTAGGAAAATGTTCCATTTTATATTCTTGCTTGTTATAGGAAAACAAACATTAGATAAATTTGGGCAAGAAAACAAACACAGATATTTTGCTACAAAGTTGTGCCTGTATGTGCTGCAGGTATGTCATGCTGTGGACATGGTTATATATTGATGTGGTCACACATTGCAGGCTTTTTCCTCAGCATACCTCCAAATTAGTTAATTATTAACACCTATTCTATAAATAAGTTTCAATTTCATTTCTACTTGCTGTTTGTAAATCAATTTATCAAACTAAAATGTGGCCATCTTAATCAAATCTAAGCAACAACACTGACTGAATACATGTACAAACTTAATGCATGTTCAATAATTTCTTACATTAAAACACAACTTTAAAAGCTTCGTACACATTTTAAGCTTATTTTACTGAACTGTAATGAAGAAATTCTAGGACCAAAACTTGAATATCAATATCTGAACTGATTTGTTAAAGAGCATTAGATGTCAGAATGCTGTATTTTACTGGTATCATATTTGCTTAAATACCTTCTGATAAATGTATCATACACAAAACCATGTAAAACTTGAAAATCCAATGTGTAAATATTTCATTAACTTAGTGACAATAAAATCCAACCATAAGTATAACAATAAGGTTTTTTTTTTAAGTTATTTGAACCAGAACAAAAATAACACATTCTCATTTATAAGTTAATGCAACAATTTATGCCAAATATTTTATTTAAAAAAAAACAACAGCAACAGTAGTTCTATGTGAATGAGTGACCTCTTATCCAACAACATAGACATGCATTGGAGGGCAAATGTGTACAATTTTAGAATGGTAAATGGAATTAAATGAAAGACATTTAAAACAAAAATCTGCTTTAATGTAAAATATCCCATGTGGAAACTAGAGTGATCTACATGTTGGCAGGCTAAATTCTTTGCAGAATAATTTCAAATGCCTTCTATGACGATTCTAATAAATTGCAAATGCTGGCAACTACAAACATAAATACATTAACAATGCAGTATTGCCATAACACAAAGACTAATTCAGGTTTTGTCCATAGGAACTCGTTATATATTGAGAAAAAAAATAATGTCAGTGCTTTGTCTAAAAAATCTGTGCTCTACTAACAGTTTATAATTTATCAAACACAGTTTTTCATTTCATTAACAATTTTAGACAAATTCTATGAAAGAATGGAAAGGGTTGTTATAAAAAACTGTCTTAAGAATGGTGAAACACAGTGTATCTTGTAATGAATATCCTCTTTATGAAGAGTCACTTCCTATGATGCTTCTGTTCTGCTCTGTGTCATCTGCTCTTTATGCTTGTTGTTCTCTGTCTGCAGATGCAGCAGATATTGCAGAAAACACTTTCTTCACTCCTTTGTTTTATCCATATATGTAACAAGTTTTATGATTGGACCAATTTGATCACATGACCCACAGTTCAGCCAATCAGATCACAGATTACTTACAACAGCCACCTTCTGAGGACTGATTCTGTTCATTTAATCTCACACCAGTCTGAGGCCTTTGTCCAGCTTGGCCACTACTATCACTTTTTGGCAACTTTTTGGCTGAAAACAAAACAAATTATGTTAAAAGTAATGACATTAAATAACTGTTTTCTGAAGTATCCTGCTTTAGGTGGGAGTATCCCAATTTAGGTGGAAATCTCCTACTAATTAACTTTGAACATCACAATTTATCTGAACTGAAAGGTGTTTTTGATAAAAGATGACAAAGCTCCAACTTTATACAGAAAGTCAAATCTCCTTAATCTATACTGAATTTAAGAACTTCTCAATTTTTCAAGGTAAATATTCCAAGTGGCAATAACTCTAATCTGTCAAGTATTAAAGAAGGCTGGTAATTTTGTTTAATTTTCACTTCATTGATATGACTTTAATCAGATGAGCGCAATGTTGCTTCTGGCCAGACTACAAAGAAAAATGTGCTGGCTAATCCGGATCAACACCTGTTCCTAATGGGACGTGAATCATATTTAACAAAGTAAAGGCTTAAAGATACCAGCTACAGCTCATTAAGTGTAGCTTTTTTTGAGACCATGTCGTGAAAGCTTTCAGATGGCAGCTTCCTACAGGTTGTTTTTTTAAAGATTTATTGTATCACTGACCTTTTTGATGTAAATGACTTTTTATCATGAAAGAACAGACTTAATCTCCAACAACTTAGTTTATATGAGAAAGTGCAGTGACTTCTTCACACACTGGACATAACAAGCCTGTAAAGACATTACTGCAGGATGCCAAAACCCGTAATCCTTTACTTTTAACCGCAATATTGTTTGGCCCAGAAATACATTTGTATATATGCCATCTTCTACTGAGTTCATTTCAGTGAACCAGAACTATAGGTATTTCTATATTTTTTCATAACATACTTTTAAAAATGAACTCAAATAATCCATAGTAAAAAATATTTGCACAGATACACTGCAACTCCGTTATAATGCGATCCGTTATATCGCGATATCCAATATATCGCGCTTGGTCCGTGGATCCCAATTTTTTTTTTTACATTTACAATGTTTATGTTTGTTCATACTTCGTGGGTGGTAAAAATGATCGAATGATTAAATCAACGTCGGCAACAAATTCACGAAACACACGCTTTTTCCGTGTCGTATTACGTCATTATCGGCGAAGGCTGTTTATTACATTTTGTATGCAAGGATTTAAGAGGCGATGTACACGTTCACCAGCAGATATAATTTAACATCAAATGTACGAAAATAGATGAACGTTGTCTTTTTTTCAATTCTGTTGCTTCTGATTTGACATGAAACCCCCTTTTTGACGAACAATAGGTGGGAAAAACACCAAGCAGATACGGTACTGGCAGAATTTCGTTCACGAGACAAACCGCAAATTAGCGACAATTAATGCAAGTTGCTAACCATGATAGGCATGAGCAGGAAACGTCAAAACAGTTTGTTGTTTTGACATTACCTACACATCGACATATCAAGCTGGTAAACGACGGACGACGACGAACTAACATCGCCGACCATGACTGACCGACAGATCGTCGATCAGTTGAAAGTACCGAAAACAATTATACCACCGTTGGGAATTGATGACAGCGATCTTTGTTTTGTACATTAATTAATTTATTTTTATTAAAAATAAAACTTAATAAACTATATAAAAAGTTGTTTTAAAACATTTGTCCAGCATGGAACGTACTCCCTGATGTACCCGTAGATTTCACGGCGTGTTAATTACGCAACACCGCAATATACATGCATCTGACAGCAAAATCAAATGAATTCTCCTTGTTTTAGCGCGATTATTTACTTATATCGCGCTCCGTTTATATCGCGGTTGGCGGCCTTGGACCCCGAGGTCCGCCATATAATGGAGTTGCAGTGTAATACTTTTATGCAAGTTTTCGAATTGAATTATCTCAATTGCCTGCCTTTTAAATTTCATGATACACAGTTATCAATATAAAAATACCCCCACCATTTTTGTCGTCCAGTATTTAACTGTTGTTTAATAACAAACAAAAAAAAAAAAACAAGTTCATTCTATACACATTCTATACAAAGTCAGTTAAACAAGAAAAATGCAGGTGTCTCACCTATTGCCAAAAATATATCATTTACGTTCATGGCAGTTTTTGCTGAAGTTTCCATAAATAACAAACTGTTCTCCTCAGCGTATGCTTGAGCCTCCTGCAATAACACAAAGCATACATGAAGCAACTGTAACCACCTTTAACAAAAGTAGCTTTTTAAAAAAATCTTTGATACCATTTACAGAATGTCTTTTTGAAATGCATGTATCTAAAACTAGATGGGTGTTCAGTTGAACACTTGTGTCTCCCTCTGGTACAATATCGGAAGAAATATGCAAGTACATAAAGAGGAATTGACAAAAACAACTTGTCATCATCACAAGTGTGTTGTTTTGATCAATATAATGAGAAAATTTATGAAGAAATATTGAGAAATGGCAAAGCTATAGCCAACATTAAGTTTTCGTGTCAAAATCCAAGCACAAAAGGGGCATTACTCCATCAAATGAGACCTTGACCTAAAGAATTTGGCATCATCATGAGCGTGTTGTCATAAGCAATAAAATTTGAAAGTTTCATGAAGAAATACTGAGAAATGGCAAAGTTATAGACATTGTTAAGTTTTCGTGACGCATGGACCGATTGACGAAGCAATCTTTATGTATCGCCATATCTTTGAAAGGGCCACACTTTCCAAAAATATAGACCTCAGATTTCCAATTAATAACAACATGACCAAACCAGCTTTTTGTATTTAAATTTTAAAAGAAAAAGGGCTAAAATTATGATAAAATACAATTTTTATAAAACTTGCCCTGATAATTACTGTTGAAAAAGACAACTTTCAGAAAAAACTTAACAAAAATTCTAAGTGAAAAGGGGGCTAAACTTTGGCAAACTACAGTCAGGGGTTATGAAACTTGTCCTCATAATTGCTATTGTGATGTCAGACAACTATGTTAAGTTTCAAAGCTCTATCTTGAGTGGTTACTGAGAAAAAGACAACTTTAACAAAAACTTAACCGAATTGTTGCTGCCCGGCTGCCCAATCTAATAACCAGGATTTTTCTCAAGAAAACCTGGTTAAAAATATATCAAAATGGGACACCTGCAGTTTACCGGTACGGCTGTTGTCGTCCCATAACCCCGCTGGCATAATTAATCATATATTCATTGAACAGTTAGTTCAAAATATAGTGGTGAATGGGGGCTGCCGCCCCCACGCCCCCGCCTGCATTAAATAACTAATATATAACTATAACGCAAGCTCTATGTAAACATCCGTACCGGTAAACTGCATTCTAGCCATCAAAATCTTTCAGTTCTTCACAAGAATTGTAACTAGAGACCAATTAAAAAACTGTTTCAGTGTTTCAGCAATAATGGACCACATACAATGAACCACCTTTGTGACAACTGAGTCAAGCTTCCTGAAACCAGACTCAACAAAAAGCGGCACTCATAAGAAGTACTTACATCAAACTCGACCATGCGTTTGTTTGCCAGATCTGCCTTGTTGCCGGCAAGTGCTATCACTATGTTCGGACTTGCCTGTCTCTGCAACTCCTTCACCCACGTCTTTGCTCGGCCAAATGTGTCCTGTCATGGAAAATAAACCGTCAGTCAATATCATACCATTATGATAAATTGAACAATGATCAAAACCTAATTACAAGAGTTTACAACAGATATTATCATACATTCTTGAAATATAATCATCATACAGCTGGGTAAAATTTTCTGAATAAACCGTTTAAAGCAATGGTCAGTTAGAACTGACAGCATATTCCAAGAAAGCTTTTTGCGAGAATTGGTCAGAAATGAGGGGAGGTAAACAAATGTTAAGCTAGATAAAATTTAACCTAAAAAGTAGAATTCTATCAATCTATCTAATAAAGCTGAATAAACCCTTTACTCCATGGACATTGGTGCACAGTGCAGATACAGATCAACAGCCTTATCAGGATCTACACTGTTTGCTTTTAAATTCATAAGCATGTTCCTGACCAATTAGCTATTGGTGTAGATCAAGATCTGAAAATATGGATGTGCCAGCTGTTATGACCTTCCAAGATCACATGGGTATATCCACCAACCTTCAATCCATTAAAATGGATCGCTTTGTAACATTTAAGAACTCCTACTATGCCTCAAAAGTCCTTCAGGTTCCAAACCAACTGGGGGGAGGGCAACAGTCATGCAAAGTTAAAATATAAATACATAGTTTCCTGTATTTACCAAGCTCAATTTGTCAAATATGACATTCAGACATAACTAGTTTTACGGGTGTTAAGCAGAGATGTATTACAGTTACTGGGATCTTACTTGATTTGTGATGTCATACACGACTATTGCAGCTTGTGCCCCTCGGTAGTACATTGGTGCTAGACTGTGGTATCGTTCTTGACCTGCAAACATGACTTTACAATAAGAGGAGGACATCTTTCACCCTTTCACCAAATGACTGGCAGTTAAAAGTCTTCTTTAGGCCATCCTTTAACAATTTTTGTTCGCAGTTACAAGACTGACCTGGGCTGAAGGTTATAAAGCTGAGATTGGAAACCAGTCTCAAATCTCAAGCATCTGATAGGCTGAAATGGCGATTGGTCGCCATTTCAGCAAATCAGATGCTTGAGATTTGAGACTGGTTTCCATGCTCAGTTTTATAACCTTGGGCACTGACTTATTTTTTTTACTCTTTGAGTGTTTGAATTTTTTTAACCCTTTATACAAAGAAAACATTCCATACCCTACAAAGCTACTCGGAGAAATTCTGGGTAGGGCAACTGTAAACAAACAATTTTTAATGATAGCCTTTTTTTACATGTAGATGCAATGCGAGAGTTTTCAAAGTTAATATTTCATTATTCTAAAATAAACCTTATGAAGAGGAAATGTAACCTTAATTTATCAATTGGTTCGATACTTTCAGTTAGTTTTAAAAAATAGGTCACCCAGCTTAAATATCAACCCAAGAACACAGACTTCAACAAAGTATAAATTATATTAAACCAGGAAGTGCATTAACAGACCAGTTATACAGTGGCCGACATTATATATCAAGTCCACCATAATGTTTTATTTGAAGGGCTTTCATTGAGGGGCATAAAATAAGCATGCCAGGCCACCAACAGACCAAGTGTCTGAAAATATTTGCAAAACAGACTGGAAAGTGCATGCTAAAGTAAAATAGTGATCCACGTTAAATTTTATAAGATGACAATGCTTTCTTAAGGTATTGCAAACATTGCAAATGGCGAAAACAGGCTAAAATTTCAAAAAATGAATTTTGGGGGAAATACTTATTGTCACCTAGATTTTAGTAAATTATAAATGTATTTAGCTATGGATGTAGTAAATGTTTGCAAGCTCAGTTTAGTCTAATTCATGTTCTAATTACCAAGCACATACTAAAACAAGAGGGCCATGATGGCCCTATATCGCTCACCTGAGTACAAAAGTACTCTCTGCTTGTGGTTTCAGACAAGAAGATTTTTAAAGTTTTGCCTATACAAGTCTATGTAAAATGAAGTGACCCCTGGGGCGGGGCCAATTTTGACCCCAGGAAAATAATTTGAACAATCTTTGTAGAGTTCCAATAGAGGATGCTAAATGCCAAATATCTAAGCTCTAGGCCTTGTGGTTTCAGACAAGAAGATTTTTAAAGTTTTTCCTTTATAAGTCTATGCAAAATGAAGTGACCCCTGTGGTGGGGCCAATTTTGACCCCAGGGAAATAATTTGAACAATCTTTGTAGAGTTCCACTAGAGGATGCTAAATGCCAAATATCTAAGCCGTAGGCTTTGTGGTTTCAGACAAGAAGATTTTTAAAGTTTTTCCTATACAAGTCTTTATAAAATGAAGTGACCCCTGGGGCGGGGCCAATTTAGACCCCTGGGAAATAATTTGAACAATCTTTGTAGAGTTCCACTAGAGGATGCTAAATGCCAAATATCTAAGCTCTAGGCCTTGTGGTTTCAGACAAGAAGATTTTTTAAGTTTTACCTATATAAGTTTATGTAAAATGAAGTGTCCCCTGGGGCGGGGCCAATTTTGACCCCAGGGAAATCATTTGAACAATCATTGTAGAGTTCCACTAGAGGGTGCTAAATGCCAAATATCTAAACTCTAGGCCTTGTGGTTTCAGACAAGAAGATTTTTAAAGTTTTTCCTATACAAGTCTTTATAAAATGAAGTGACCCCTGGGGCGGGGCCAATTTAGACCCCTGGGGAATAATTTGAACAATCTTTGTAGAGTTCCACTAGAGGATGCTAAATGCCAAATATCTAAGCTCTAGGCCTTGTGGTTTCAGACAAGAAGATTTTTAAAGTTTTTCCTATATAAGTCTATGCAAAATGAAGTGACCCCTGGGGCGGGGCCAATTTTGACCCCAGGGAAATCATTTGAACAATCTTTGTAGAGTTCCACTAGAGGTTTCAAAATGCCAAATATCTAAGCTCTAGGCCTTGTGGTTTCAGACAAGAAGATTTTTAAAGTTTTTCCTATATAAGTCTATGCAAAATGAAGTGACCCCTGGGGCGGGGCCAATTTTGACCCCAGGGGAATAATTTGAACAATCTTTGTAGAGTTCCACTAGAGGATGCTAAATGCCAAATATCTAAGCTCTAGGCCTTGTGGTTTCAGACAAAAGATTTTTAAAGTTTTGCCTATATAAGCCTATGTAAAATGAAGTGACCCCTGGGGCGGGGCCAATTTTGACCCCAGGGAAATAATTTGAACAAACTTTGTAGAGTTCCACTAGAGGATGCTAAATGCCAAATATCTAAGCTCTAGGCCTTGTGGTTTCAGACAAGAAGATTTTTAAAGTTTTTCCTATATAAGTCTATGTAAAATGAAGTGACCCCTGGGGCGGGGCCAATTTTGACCCCAGGGAAATAATTTGAACAAACTTTGTAGAGTTCCACTAGAGGATGCTAAATGCCAAATATCTAAGCTCTAGGCCTTGTGGTTTCAGACAAGAAGATTTTTAAAGTTTTTCCTTTCGGTTGCCATGGCAACCAGAGTTCTGCATGGAATTGATTTCTTTGAACAACTTTGGAAGAGCTTCATGCAAGGAACATCTGTGGCAAGTTTCGTCAAAATTGGTCAAGCCGTTTCAGAGAAGAAGTCGTTTGAAGAAAAAGTTGACGACGCACGGACGACGGACATCAGGCAATCACAAAAGCTCACCATGAGCACTTCGTGCTCAGGTGAGCTAACAAAAGAAAAACCATTTGCATGAGAACTCTGAAATTCATGAACAATATACCAAAGCAACTCATACCTGAAATAAGTATATGCTGGTCTACAATGTTTAGTGCCAATTCGTCAAAATAATGTTAAGGTTTTCAAGAAATACAAGGAAATCTTACTTCCTGGTTCAAATTCTACTTTCATTTTGAACCAGGAAGTAAGATTTCCTTGAATTTCTTTACTAAAATCTAGGTGGCAATAAGTATTTCCCCCAAAATTCATTTTTGAAATTTTAGCTAGTTATCACCATTTGCAATGTTTGCGACCTCTTAACTGACTATTACTCTAGTTGCTTCAATGGTCAGTTTAAACATTCAACTTTTAAAATAAGCAAGTTAAACAAGGGTGGGGGGAAGTATACTCCTGTTACACATTCCTAGCATACAAATCTTCCTCTTCTTAACACTTCACTCCATATATTATATGGCTTATAATAATCTCAGAGTACATCCAGATCAGCTGCACATCTGCAGCAGTATTTTCTGGATCTACACCCTTCACTTTTAGATTTTTTAGGTTATTTATGATAGAGAAGCAAACCGTGTAGATGCCAATCAAACATTTGGGACAAAAGCCATATCTTATGCTGTAAAGGGTTCAAACATCAAACAACATATCACGTACCTGCGGTGTCCCAAATTTCAAATTTTACTGTGGTGTCATCCAGACAGACTGTTTGTGTTAAAAATGCCGCTGAAAAATACAAAGATATATAATTAGCATCATCAGACAGACTGTTGTGGACATATATTGGCCAATTTATAATAACATAGAACAAGGAAGGGTATGTGTCATCTTGTACCGCTCCTGTCCTACAACACTGTCACAAGTATGTATGTAGTCCAAAATATCATTCAGTGATAAGTATATATGACTCATTTTTTATTAACTGGGGCAAATTAAAGACTAGGACATACTGTCAACTCTGCTTGATTGAACATGGGTAATGTTCATTTAAATAGCAGTTTCACCAGTTTAAAGCACTGTAATTATGTAAATAAAACATTATTTCACTATAGGGATTATTCTAGACCTCAAAAAGGGGCAGGGTGGCACAAAAAAGGGGCAGGGTGCTGACTGCCCACAGGCAGGGCATATTACGCTAACGTGATTTTGTTTTTAAATAATGCTTTTTATTTTTAATGTACAAGTTATATCACTTATACGAGGGATGATCCAAAATAACCCGGAATTCTATAAATTTTCCCAAATTTTTAAAGACAAAAATAAGTATTTCATATCGTTATAATGCTCTAAATCTCTACTAACAGTGTCAGTAATATTTTTCTTTTTGTATTATTATGACACGTGTAAGACGCTTTCAAATAACCATAGTAATGGCTTAGCGGTGCAGCGCAAAAACGTTAACCGTTAATATTCATTTTAATGAAAAATGAATATACACCATGAATAAATTAACAAAAACATCTCAAATTACGCCAAAATGTACAGTAACGTTTAAATTACGTCATGTTCAATTTTTACATCATTCACGCCTTGGATTCAAAAGTAAACATCTTTTTACCGTCAACAGCACCAACGCTCTTAAACATCAGAAATGGCGTCATTAGAACGTCAAGAAATTCGAGCTGTGATAAAATTTTGTCAGGAATTAAGAAAAACTCCCGCGGAAACTTTCAACATGTTTAAGGAAACTTCCTACAAGGATAAAATAAGTCAAACAACGGTTTATGAATGGCATAAACGATTTTCTGAGGGTCGGACAAAACTAGACGACATCGAAGGCAGGGGACGAAAGCGGAAAATTCGCACGTCACTAACGTCATCTGTTGAGGAGGCTCTACAGGCAGACAGGCGAGCCACAGTGCGTGGGTTCGCTGACAGATTTGGCGCGAGCTACGGGACAGTGTATCGAATTCTGACGGAAGAACTACACATGACGAAGGTAAAATACATTTTTAATCTAGTTTAAACTAGAATTATCACTGAAAGTGATTAAATACCCCCACATGTGTGCTTGATAATTGAACTGGGAATGCTTCGAATCAATGGCATAATGTGCCCCACTTTCAATCCAAAGTGTTGTCTTCTCAGTAGCCACATATACAGCACGTTTCATCACAATATCTCATTCCTTCTAAAGTTATTGAGCAGAAATGGTTTGAGTATGTTAGTAACCTTTAGTGACCTTTACCTAACTTTTAACAACTGTGTGCCAAAAATTGTTTATATATGTGAAGCTTTTCATGAGAAATCATCCAGAAACATTTTTTCTATTTTTAGTAACAGTGAACAGTGACCTTGACCCCATCAGGCCCAATTTCAATACAAAGTTTCGTCTTCACAGACACTACCTATATAGCAATTTTCATCACAATATCTCATTCTGAACCAAAGTTATTGAGCATACAGTTTTTTTCTATTTTTAGTAACAGTGACCTTGACCCCACAGGCCTTACTTTGAATCCCAAAAGTCATCTTCACAAAAACCACCAATACACCAAATTTCATTTAAGAATCTCATTCCAAGCTTTAGTTACTGAGTGGAAACAAAGTTTTGAAGTTTAAATAACAGTGACCTTGACCTTGAACCCACAGGCCCCAAAGTCAGACCTAACCTATATCTTGTTATGTTACATCTGCAACCCAAAAAATAATTAAATCTATGAAGTATTTCATGAGTTATAGTCCAGAAACAAATTTTCTTTTTTGACCATTTTTCTATTTTTAGTAACAGTGACCTTGACACTGGCCCCACCAGCCCCAAAATCGAACTTGACCTGTATCTTATGATGTTACACGTGTGTACCAAAAATTATTTAAATCTGTCAAGCCCTTCATGAGTTATCATCCGGAAACGAAGAATCTGACCGACCGACCGACCGACAGACCGACCTACCGACAAGCTCACTCCTATATACCCCCTCAAACTTCGTTTGTGGGGGTTTAATAAATTTATTAAATCATAACCATACTTTAAATAAAATGATTAACAAACACGGTTGATTTTACTTGATGATAATTTTTACTAGAAGATATTAATAATTATTATTATTTGTTTATAGATTATTTTTCAATATAAAACATTACTTCAGTTTTTATTTCATTCTTTTTTAAATAAAAATATTATTTTTTTGCTTATCGATAAGGTTTACGCACGATGAACCCCGCGAGTCCTGAAAAAAGAGGAGCGTGACAGGCGGTTTCGTGACTCTCGTGCCTTCATTCGGCGCGCGGAACGAGAGGGTGACATGTTCCTGCAGAGGATCATTACTACAGACGAGACGTGGCTCTACAACTACAACTGGGTTCATAGGCATCGTCGTTGCATAGGATGCAACGGAGCGTACTTCGAGAAACTTTAAACGTCACGAAGTTTTAACGTCGACGACGTCGTGATTTTAAGATTAGCGTGCGCTGTAGGCGCGTTGGTGTATTTATATTTTCTGTTCATGTGCAGGTCACATTTTGTTTTACTGTTTGATATTATATTTATTGTAAAGCAGAATGAAACTCCTTTTTAATGGTATATGTTTCGTTTATTTAAAATAATACGTTTTGACGCTGTAAACAAATTCCGGGTTATTTTGGATCATCCCTCGTACATGCTTTTCTTTTAGATTATTTAGATCATCTGCTTCAAATTGTATTGTTATCACTTATTTAACTTTTTGAGAGATGAAAAGCACAAACAATAGCAAGTGATGCGTAATGCCATAACCTTAATCCTTTTATATTTTAAGGGATCTAGCTTGTAAAAAGTGCTAATACTTAAAATAGTGAAAACCTGCTTAAACTGCATACATGTGATATCAAACTGGAATTTGGGTATCAAAACTGGAATGGTTAATTGACACTGAAACTGTTTTATATTTCTTCATTAAAATTTTTTGTTTAACTGATTCATCATAAGCTGTCTAGCAGATACATAAAACATATTATTCGGGTTCTTTAATTAATTTTAGATTTAACAAGTGTGTAAATTTCGTATCCGAAATTCGGACTATCTGAAGTCATGTACGCTTACCCCAGCTACAGATTTTCGGTGACGAAGTTTTTCGGAAGCAAATTAATTTTATTGATAGACCTATGTGATCCTAAGATTTTAAGAACATTTGTGACTGTTTGATTGAGTATTAAATTTTGTTATTTTAGCGGACAAAATCAAAAGCAGAATGTAGGCAAATCCACCAATTTTCATTACTAAACGTAGAAACGGAGCTATGTTCGCGAACTTGTAGATTTTAGCAAAATTATAATTCCTGTTGCATTTTAACTTATACTTCACTTGAAAATAATTGCAGAATTATTATTCTAAGCTCAATCATCGGTATTTGTGCTTTGCGCAACAATTTGTAAACCCCGTAAGAAGAATTCGTATTATCAGAAATATTTAGACATTAATGTTCTAGATTTTTGGTATTATTGACGGCGGCATAAAAGTTTATCCATATTATACCTCTGTGTCTTCATAAATAGTACCTTAAATACACGTACATAACTTAAGATTCAAAAATATCGCGTACGGTATGTGTTTTATTTGTCTGTTGGATGGGACACCGATCAAAGAAAAACGCCGACATATACATGTATCAAGGGACACTGTTTACCACCCTTGTTGCAAATATAGATTGACGTCATTCATTTTACCTTGATAGAATTTTAGAGTTATGGTCTAAGCTGTCATCAATCAGTCTCATGCTTGTGTATTCACTTGTTTATTCCCAATCAGTTTTATCGTGCTACATGTACGCTGGATAAGAGTTAGCGGAAATGTGTTAGTATGGCGCGGTAAAATCATTAATGTCAGTCAAACAGGTGCCAGATTGGCGCATTACGCTCATTAAAGAAGTGATTAAAGAAGAACTGTGATTGCAATTATAGATGGACATTAGGCATGAGGGCGCGGTTTGCTAGCTTCGTTCGCGCAAAAGGGCGGAGCTTAAAAGGGGCTGGGCGGGGCGCCCTTCTATTCCGCGCTAGAATAATCCCTACACTATATATTGTGTTCTCTAAAACAAAATTATTGTTATAATTAATACTCATTTGTTAACAATGCACGACATTACATGTTAAAATGTGGTTTAATTTTGTGTACCCTATCTTTAAATTAATGTTGGAGCCAACAAACTGTGTATGAAGACTGGCTTCATTTATTCTATTACCTTAAAGGCTTCATGCAATTGAAAGTGTTTCTACCTGAACACCTGTACATTGTATTCTACAGTCCCCAGTTTATCATGACAATATACATTATTATGTACCTTAACCCAAAAAGGAAGTTACTTAAAAGCTATCTTATTGTTTTGATGTTCATCAATCTGTATATTAAAATGAAATGAAACAGGCTTGTTTCCATAGGAATCTGATGCCCCAATTTGATTTTCATGCATCAAAATGACCACAAGTTCTGAATGAGGTGGGGTCAAAAGTGGAAAATTTCAAACTTGCTGAATTCTACCCCCATTGAAATCCTTTAATAATACAATGAATCTAACAACAAACTTGAGATATTACGTGTATCTTCATGGAGCAAAGGTTTTGAGAGACTGTTCAAAGATACAACTCTATGACATTAATAACCTTAAGCAGGAATATCAACAAAATATTCTTTAGTTAGCAATAAGACCTCTGACAAATATCCGGTAGGTCAAGGAAGTTATCAATTATTTTACCTCTAAAAACATTTGGTGACATTTCTTGAATAGAGTATTTAAATATAAAAACTTGAACCCTCACAAAGATCATTATTAAAATGTAATTAAATTGTCACTTTTGAAAATAAAACATAAAGGAAAGGTATGTCCAATTTTGAATGGTAACAAAATCAATCATTTTAAATTGGACACTTGTTTATCATGTATCAATATTGTAGCTCACTTGAGTTGAAATAATATTTACTACAACAAGGCAGTCGGAATGACAGCAATATCCCCCGCCGCATGCAGGAATGTTGGAAAGGTTATGGATGCTTAATTGCAAATTAACAAATATATCTCCAGCAGTTTGGAAGTTAGGGAGCAAATATGAAAGACATGGTTAAATATGAACCTTCAAAGACAACTAGTGACCTTGACCTTCTGCCGGCCAGGTTGGAACGTGGGTTCTGCATGTCGTCTTGATGGGGAGAACATTTGAGTAAAGTTTCATTGAAAAGTTATGGACCGGACATGAATTGTGTGCGGCACGGAAGGACGGATAGAGGTATGGACAGACGAAGACCATTCCTATATGAACCTTCAAAGACAACTAGTGACCTTGACCTTCAGCCGGCCAGGTTGGAACATGGGTTTTGCACATCTTCTTGGTGGAATGAACATTTGACTAAAGTTTGATAAAATTCATTGCAGGCGTTTAGGGGTTCTGCACATCATCTTGATGGGCTGAACATTTGATAAAAGTTTCATGATATTCATTCTAGGATTCAAAAGATATGAACCAGACACAAAATACATAGTTCAAATCTTCAAACATCACTGGCGACCTTGAGCTGGCCAGGTGGGAACATGGGTTCTGCACATCGTCTTCATGGGCTGAGCATTGACTAAAGTTTCATGAAATTCCTTCTAGGGATTCAGAAGATATGAACTGGACATGAAGTACATGGTTCAAATCTTCAAACACCACTGGTGACCTTGACCTTTAGCCGTCCAGGTTGGAACATGGGTTTTGCACATCGTCTTCATAGGCTGAGCATTTGAAAAAAGTTTCATGAAATTCCTTCTAGGGGCTCAGAAGATATTAACCGGACACGAAATACATGGTTCATATCTTCAAACATCACTGGTGACCTTGACCTTGAGCCGGCCAGGAACATGGGTTCTGCACACCGTCTCCGAGGGGAGAACATTTGACTAAAGTTTCATGAAATTCCTTCAAGGGATTCAGAAGATATGAACCGGACACGAAATACATGGTTCAAATCTTCAAACACCACTGGTGACCTTGACCTTGAGCCGGCCAGGTTGAAACATGGGTTCTGCACATCGTCTTGATGGGGAGAATATTTGACAAAAGTTTCATGAAATTCCTTCTAGGGGTTCAGAAGATATGAACCGGTCACGAAATACATGGTTCAATTCTTCAAACACCACTGGTGACCTTGACCTTGACCAATCGCCAATCAGATGCTTGAGATTTGAGAGTGGTTTCTATGCTCAGTTTTATAACCTTGGGCATGTAATTCTTTATTCTGACTGTTATGTGTATAATTCCTGCAACTTCCTTGCTCATAAGATGTTTTTGACACCTTGGCAATAATCATTTTAGAGAGTGAAGATGTGAAAGAACTGGCAATAATTTATATACAGTACAGGGTCAAATGTTTTTCATTTTTTGCCTGTGTACCAGTTATATTTAGTTTTTAGCATTATTTTGCAGAGGGTGGGGGACTAGGTCTTGTTCAAAATAATGTTGGTGCTTAGAATTCTGTACACGTTCTGTACACATCTCCTAAGAAACACAAAGTACATTAAAACTGTGTGGTTACTGACATATATATAAGAGGTTTCGTTATTGATATTTCATTATTTGTCTACAAAGATTTTTCCAACCTATCCCAGATTATCAAAGTTATTGGACATGACACCCTATACATTTAGGTGATCTTTTTTATCAAAGGGGTTGTTGAGTTGAGTTATGCTCTGAAATCAACATGTTTCAAATATTTTTACATTGAACCATGTGACTCTGACCTTTGAGGTTGGGTCATGGTTCTTAACAATCTGTTACATTAAGCTGAACTTTTTTTGTAAAGTTTGATATGTTTTTTACATTGTAATACTGGAAATTTTAACCAATTTTGACCTTTTGATTAAGTGCCAAGTTGACCTTTGAATATGGGCCATGGTTCTTTTACACGACACTCTGTCTTATCATAAGGAAACATTTTTTGGGCATAAGCTGATGTATAATGTACCTTCATCAAGCTCCAGAAATTAGCTAGCATATTTTGACCATTAAACTGTGTGACCTTGATTCCTGATGTAGGATCATGGTTCCTGTAAGTGACACTGCCTTATTTATGAGAGCAATTGTGTGAAGTTTGGTTGAAATCCCTTGCAGGTCTTGAAACCAACTAGACAAGACAGCCTTCTGGACAGACAAAGCGATCACTATGTGCATGCCCCTCTGGCATCGGAACAAAAAAAAATTGGAGTTAAACTGTTTGATGGTATGGTTAAACTTTAGATGGTAGGCATAACACATTTAATCAGAAAATATCTTCACACAAACAAAAACTGTTCTATAAAAATTTAATTTTCAGGCATAAAATACCAGTTTTTACAACAGATATTGTGGGGAGACAGTTGAATTTTCTGGTGGCAGCTGTTCATAAACATACTGAAAAAGCTGTGCAATGGTGCCACAATGTGTACTTGGTAAAGGATTGAGCACTGCAATATCATTTAAAATGTGTGTAATATGTTCATTTTTATTACCTCCAATAGTGCTTTCTTGGTATTCATGAAACTGTCCTTTGACAAATCTGAGAACAAGACTGGACTTGCCAACAGCTGATTCCCCCAGTAACACGAGCTTAAACTGACAGATCTTGCCTTGTGCCGCACCGTTCGGCCTCTGTGCGCCAGCACGTTGTGCCATGTTGTATTGCTTTCTTGCAGCTTGTTTTGTCTCTCAACTATTTACTTTTAACTGAAAAATAAGAAACAAAACAATAAATTTTCAAGATTGTACTTCTCACCAAATAACTGGCTAAAGTCAGCTTAACATAAATGTTTTTCTTTCATCTAAATAGGGTTCTAAATCCTAATGTGAGAAATCAGCAATTATTATTTTTCAGTGAAATACATCAATTTAAATTATTTAACAAACTATTTACCAATTACTGTTATGTCTTATTTATGTATATCACAACTTTTTGTTAACATGAAACAGTCCTTTGCATCATAAATAGAAATCCTAGACCTTTACAACTGAAAACTGTACATTAGTAATTATTTATATTTCTTAATGTAATCTCCCTGGACAGAGAATGTTAAACAGCGCACAGCATTTTACTATTTCCATAACTTTCACAACTTCACCGAAGTCAGATCTAACAAAATGATTGCAAACATTGCCTATAACCTACTGGTTTTCCCCAATAATTTTAAGAAACACTCAAAACAGGAAACATGATACATAATGCTCACAAAATGATCTGGAGACATCAGCGGAAATCAATGTTATACTACTTAAAACACAACTATCTTCAGTAAAATATGCCTGATTCTGATTATGAACTCTTCCTGTGGATTATAAGACTGTACATTTATGCAATATACAATAAAAATGTTGTGAATGCTCCGAGGATTATGGTAATCATCATGTACTTCAGCGATTTTGTAGGTGACATGGTTAGAAATGTTGTTGATAAACAACCTACCAGCCACAGCACTAAGCATGATCTATATAGGTGTGAAAAGGTAGCCCATGGGAAACAGGTAAAATCTCTCATACCCTGTGTTAATGCCCGTGTAAAAGAGAAGTTATCAAATTAAATGACATAAATGAATAAAAAGACTTCAATGTATTGTCAGCTGCCATTACAATACAGATGCCCATATTTAATTGTATTTGCAACAAACCTTAATAAAGATAAAACTGTGTGTCTTTGTGTATCGCGACAGCCCAGTATGTTCAATCAGTTAATACTAAACAACAATAAAATAAAAAGAACAGCAGTCTCTATCACCATATAGGTGTATCTTACAAATTTCACCAAATATTTAGAAACAGCAACAGGCAAAAAACTGAGTTCCAACATTAAATTATGCCAGAATCTCTTATTTTGACCTGTCAAACACCAATTCCAGTTGTTAAGTATGAGGTATTATCATACACTAATCACTTCATATGTGTGATAACTGTTAAAAAATGATTTAAAACGAAACTAAACTTCTGTCAAATATTCGAACCGACAAGTGACACAGGATTTGACTTAAAACATAAAAAGAAATGACAGCCATTTTGGGGTATCGATTTTAAAGATCTATACAGTTTTCTGTTGAAATCAAACTACTTCTCCTCCGTTACGGTAGTCTACGAACCTTAATATTATCTTTCCTCAATGTTCTGCCACTGTCATATGCGAAATACGATTAACTTAGCAGTTTATTGTTTGTTTTGACACTTCTCTGCGTAGAACCACCCTCTGTTTTACAACACCTTATGCTTTAACCGGATGTGATTACGCGCAAAAAGAAGGTCGAAAATCTAAACTAATATTTGGAGTAGTTTTAACTTTATTACTTTTTCTAATCAGTTAAAATGAATAAATAAATTTATTTGTCTAAAGTGATATTAAATTGATACAAATTGGCGTGAATTTTGCTTTTGTATTTATGCGACATCGTACGAGTACCATTGATGTAAATATGAAACCCCCTGACAGCTGACGTCACGACATAATAAATTTATTTTGGTAGCACAGGGATACGTCATTTATTTTCCATATTTGTAATGAGTAATATTAACTTTCGATGATTGTTTAAAAACTAAGATAGCGTGTTTCTTTATTGTCAATAATTTTTTTAGTAAGATGGCAATCATCTTTTCTTGAAACCCGTGTCGGATCAGGAGAGGGGGTGGGGGGATCAATGGGCGTTGCTGGCGTTTTTGGTCAGCTATAATTTTTTTCTACTCTAGTACGTTGGAAATTATCATGTAACTTTCCTGATCAAACGAATCTCCTTTCTTTAAATCTTGCATCCGAACCTGAATCCAGTTATTGGGATATATGTATCATGTAATACATGACATTGTAATTATGAACAAAATTATCTATCTTTCTGCACTGATGTGAAAATATTAGAATGAAAATTTAATTAAGCCACAACTCGTGCATGTCATGAGATGATGGAAAACACGCTTAAAAGTTATAACCAGCATTTTTGAACGTATATTCGTCTAGAGTTTTTATCAAGAAGAACAAAAAGGCAGGGAAAAGAAGAAACTAATCCAGCTTCTACATTCTTTTTTTCAAGACTTTTTTTTATAAACCTCTACATAGAATTTTTAATTACTGCACCCGGCTTGAAACTAAATATGTAGGAAAAGGGACAGAGCGCTTGTACGGAATATAAGGTTGGTAGCTTTTCTTTTTGAATATTCATACACACGGTTTTCAATGAAAAAAAAAGCGGAGAATTTTTTATATTCGTCAATGTGTTCATGAAATCTCCATTAAACACTGGTTGAGAAATATCTTGTCGTAGTGGTGATTTAAAACTGAAACATTATTTCTGGATTAAGGCTCAATCAAACCGAGCCTGTAATATTTTCATATTGTCCTCTTCGGTGGCTTTCAAAGTTTCTTTTTCACCTATTGAAGTCTGAGGATCTGCGATGAAACTTGCAAAAACATTTTCCTTATATTGCCATCTTGAAATATGGCAAACAGTTTGCACAATTAATCCGATATCTATGGATACCGCCGAAATCTATAGTTACCGACCGAAAACCAATATATCGTTCTCGGCGTTAACGGGTCGTGGTTACCGGGCGAGAACTAGGGTTTTCACCAATTACTAATAGTTTCCTGAGGAACCGGAGAACTTGTGCAGTTGGCAAGATCCGAAAACCACAGTTATTAACGATTAATATAGATAATGGTGAATACCATAGTTCTAGCCCGGGAACAACAATTGCCGCCGAGAACTATGGTTTTCGGATTTTGTACAATAAATAAATAAGTTACTGGTTCGACTAAATAATCAAATCCAATACTCGAGAGTTTTTTTTTAATTTTAACATTTTCCTATTGTTTAATATAATTATTCATAAAAAAGTGTTAGGTCTTCAAAGTAGAAAAACAACATAGCTGGGATATTGTTCCGTCGCTCGGGACCCAAATAAGGTTACATTTAAAGCTACGGAAATTAAGTTGTCCAAAAAAGTTACATGATTGTAAATTGCAGTTTTGGTTAGAACTAAGAAGCCTCGACCAGGCCTCTAGATATTATGTACACGTACAAGACATAACTCATCACTGCCTAATCATTTTGTTAGAGATTACTTACCAGTCTCAATGCCAATGGATATAAATGTGTAGGACTACACCATCCTCTACGCTAGTACTAATAATTTTATTATCATACTGCAAAGAAATTTGCTTGAATTTTATTGGATAATTTGCCGTTGATGTATATCCGTTTTTACGGATCCGTCGTAGATATGAACGCACGTGCCTTAATTTCCCTCTCTGGCCTCCTAACTTTTGTTTACGTCTGCCATTTTGTTTTGAATTTCCGTAAAAATGCATAATTTGAAGCCGATCTTGAAAATTATAAAGCGCCATGCTTAGGGATTACTAAAATGGTTACAGAAAATATCTGTGTTATGTTTTAACGTTGAAAAAGATCAGATTATTCTCACATTTTGTAAATAAATATCAAATCGATAGTCCATTCAATTTCTATAGGAAGGTGAAATATGCATATCAGGAATCGCCACATTCAGAAAAACAGCCGCCCCACACAGTCAAGAAGAAGAGAGGGAGAGAGCATGGTCAATAAAATTATCAGTTTCAAAAGAGACACCACTAACAATTAACAAAACTGAGAACCCGAGGGGTTACCGCCTTGGAACGGTCAGTGGCAAATCAAATTTGGGGGTTTAAACCAGGTTCTAGGGTGCACCAACCTCACACTAACAGATTCTCATATCACAAAACAAATACAAGTTGTCTTGGTGAAAAAACTCCAACCCTCTTATTGGCTCAACAATGTTACATGCAAAAGCACACAAACATATAAAACATAAGAATCTAATAGCCTTGCAAAGCCAAAGGGCGGGTACTCAATGATCTTACCGTGTCCAGAGCTCCTGGAGTAAAATCAGCAAGAACACGATGACAGGGATAAAAGAAACAAATCGAGCTTTTAGGTTCTAGGTTCTTTTAAGAATAGATTTCCCCATAAACATAAACTCTTAAACCCCTGCCACCGTCGTGCAACCAAAGAGGTAAGCATAATGCTCAACTGTAGAATGGTTAATCACCAGGCATGCAGAGCGCTGTAAAATATCATGTTGGTAACCTTTCTTTTTAAATTTTCAGATGGTTTTTACGAATAACCGGGAGAAATTAACATTGTCCTTTATCTTCTTAAGTTTATAAATTAAATCTCCATAAAAAACTGGCTGTGAAATACCTTGTTGCAAAAGTGATTTTAAACTGCACCTGTATTTATGAATTAGATCTGGGTATCGACGATAAAACTTGCAAAATGTTTTCCTTAATTTGTGATACCGATAGCCTTGTTTTAAAAGTTTTTCTGTAATGCAAAGATTACGTTCATTGAAATCATTAATATCGTTGCAAGCTCTTGAAAAGCGAACAAGCTGTGAAATATAAACCCCATAAGATGTTGCACGGGGAACATCGCCGTCTAAAAACGAAAAATTTACTATATTAAAATTAAAATCATCTCTTTTATCATATATTTTAGTAGTGACATAACCATTTTCAATTGACAGATTTAGATCGAGAAAGTTTGCTTGCTTTTCTGAAGTGTTCGCTTTATTAAGTTGTAGTTCTTTAGGGTAGATCTTATTAACCAGTAGGTTATTATCTATATTTAATAAACCATTAAGGTACCTCGAGGTGAAGTGACGTCATGCAGGTAAATTAATACGTCAGACATGTAATTATTGAGGTTCTCAGAGGGGAATGAAGCCGTTCGGCATTAACCCTTTCACTGCCATAAGGACGGCATATGCTGTCCCTATTATTTTCAGTGTATTTGCCATATGGACGGCTTTTGCCGTTTCTATATATAGACCAGCATGCAAAGCGGGGGTTTCTTTGCTGACGTAGGCAGATCATTGAAATATTGACCAATAATGTTATTGCTTTCGTTTCCTCGGCTCGGGTAATATGACACCAAGACAGGCAATATATCCTTTGGCTTTGCAATGCTATTAGTTTCTTATGTTTTATATGTTTGTGTGCTTTTGCATGCAACATTGTTGAGCCGATGGGTGGGTTGAAGTCATTTCACCAAACAACTTGTACTTGTTTTGTGATATGAAAACCTGGTGGGGCAAGTGTGAGGTTGGTGCACCCTAGAACCTGGTTTAAACCCCCAGTGGCAATTTGTTTTGCCACTGACCGTTCCAAGGCGGTAACCCTTCTGATTCTCACTTTCGTTATTTGTTTGTGGCGTCCATTTTGAAACTGATTATTATAATACCATGCTCTCTTTTCCTCTCTACTTTTTGACTGTGTGGGGAGGCTGTGTATGGTGGATGTGGCCATTCCTGGTATGCATATTTCATTTTTTCACATTTCCTGTCAAGAAACCAAATAACTCTATAATATATATTGCAAGATTATTACTTTAATTTTTTTTTTAAGATTATTACATGAAAGTCACAAAAATCAGGCAAATAACTAAAATGTATACAATGTACCCCGAGTACAAATAAACACCTCATGTATATTCTTAAACAGTTTTCTCCAAATTGCTTAACATGACTGGATATTAACTGTTAAAGGCATCCATTCCTTATTACAGAACATGATAAAACAGTCAGCTTGTCTTCTTATTCATACATGGATTTATTAATTTACTGCGCAACTAAATATGCTGGGCCTACACATATATATTTGTTGACGACATTTTTACAGGATTTACCATCAAGACAGTGAGCCCTGTGCACCAAAAAAAGTAGTCCGATTTCAAGCGTTTTTGTTATAACGATTAAAACACTCTTTCGATACAGACTAAAAAAGTTTGAACCAGTCCAACACCGGAAACTCCATGTTGACCTCTGACCCATTGTATCCAGGGAAGTGTCAACAGTAGTGGCTAGCTTCCCATGTTGTTGAAAAAAGAGCGGAACTGCTCTTTTTTTAAATGTTTGGAATCATTTAAAGTAACAACTTATTGACAAAAACTCATTATTATTTTTTTTCGATACAAAACTACAAATTCGAACAACAAAATGGCAGCGACTGCTTCAGAAGTGAAACTACCAGACATAGCAACACAGACCATCTATGCAGGGAAGTACAAAGACTGGACACCAGAATTAAGAGCGGTCAGTTGTTAAACAGAATGTTAGAATTTTAAGAACTATTTGTTTGAATTAACTTGTGTCAACACAATCAATCTAAAAACCCTTTCAGGTGGCGACCTGTTGCTAATGAACTTTGCACTGCGCAGTCTTCAGACTTCCCGAAAGTCGGAAAAGTGTCAGACGTTCAGTTAAACAAGATGCCAAAATCTGTTGGACCAAAACACAATCTGTCTGACTGAAACATGTTATGCTTTAAATGAGAAAAAAACGGTTGTGGGTAAAACCCTGACCAGACCCAGACCAGACCCCGGAAACCAACGATTAGGTACGGAAATCATCGCTCGTTTCCGACAATCGTTTAAAACAATAATTTGTGGGGGGAGGGGGGATTGGGAATTGTTAAAATTTGTTCAGGATTTAGCATTCTTTGATATGAGGTCTCAAGATTTTCTGATCAAATTCTACTTGAGATTTGTTTAAAAAGGTGTTAGCGCAAAATTACCTTGAAAGGCATAAAATATTGTCATTAACATATGGGATTGTGTTAATTTTATAATCGATTAGGTACGCAATTTAATTCTATGAATTCTTTAAAAGTCACAAATGCAAATAATAGAAAGTAAGATTATTGTTGTTTGTATTGTGCATTTTTAAGCTCTGCAACAAAGATCACATCCGTACCGCTCAGCATTTAATTCAGCGTTAATATGATCATTAGGCCGACTTGTCTTTAAACAGTATAAAACGTATTGTCTTGTGTTATAAATTTTTCAAAATAATTATTTTTTAACTATTGATGAAAGTAGTCGGCAAAAAATGTAATAAACAGAAGATTGACCAAAGCTTTTTCATATATACTCTGAGTTTTGTCAGGCATATTATGATTTTTTTATAGTTAATTCTGAAAATTATTATTTCATATTTCTGACAGTAAAAAGAATTAAAATTGTGAAATGATAAAACCTTCAAAAAACATGAACCGCTAATAAGCACACCTGTCTTCATTGTTTTGTATTGTATTGCCGGAAACGAGCGGAGATTTCCGTACCTAATCGTTAGTTTCCGGAGTCTGGTCTGGGTCTGGGTCTGGTCACGGTTTTACCCACAACCGAAAAAAAACGGTATTAAGGGTGTAAGCCGGTGAATACACTTGCCCCAATGTCTATTGCAGCATTGCTGCATTGTGTAGTGTAACACCCTTTATTTTATGTACAGTCACTGCATAAGAAACACATAATGGAAATTGTTTCCTTGTGACAGTATTTTTGTTTTAGTCTCATCAGTCATTGCATTCATTTATGAACTATAAATTAAAGGAAAATATTAGTACACAAGTCTATTATGTGGCAGCAGTCATGTGACAGAATTGTATACAGGTGCTGGTTAAAACGTCCTCTGGTAAAAACGGCCTCAAGTTAAAACTGCCTCAATTTGGTTAAAACGGCCTGGCCTCACTATTTGGTCAAAACGGCCTCACATTTTTATTTTTTGGTTACAACAGCCTCACTTTTAGTCAAAACGGCCTCACTTTTAGTTAAAACGGTCTCACTTTTAGTTAAAACGGTCTCACTTTTTTATCAAAGCGGCCTCAATTTTATTATTTAAGGTTAAGTAGCCTTGACATTTTGTATATTTTCACATCACTTATATAATCTTCTATTTCCGCATCAATTAAAATTTGTAATGAAACTAATTTGCAATTTGTTTATTTAGTAAAATGATTAAAAGTAATTGTTACATTTTTATGAATATTTCATTTTCATATATATTTGTATTTCATTTCGTTTTCCATTAAAGTAATGTTTGACTGGGAAAGGGTAAAGAGTAATGTTGTTAGAAAAATGGAAGACCTTGCATAGGTGTTACGACATGGGGTACATGTTACCAATTTTGTTAATTTTATTTAATAACTTTTCTTCATTTTAATCATAATCAATTTGTTTAAAAACTTAAAATCACACTGTGTAATACAATTTTGAACACCACCCCATTACTGTTGATTGCCAGTAATTGACAGAATATTCTCACTTGCCAGTCTGTCTCAAAAATTATGGTGCCATGTTGAGTAGGTGTGAAGGACTTGTTAAGTAAACTGTGTTAAATTCTACAAGATCGTCACTTGCCCAGTTGGTCTGTTAATTGTGGTGCACAGAAGCAACTAATGCTAATAGTTAAATCTTTACTTTGATAATTTTTGTTCATCATTAAACTTTGGGTATATTAATCAAACATTTAATTCTTTAATTGCCTTCTGTGTTTATTTAATTATGAATGTACACATTCTCCAGTATTCTGTATGTAATGTTTTCTGAATTAAGGGCCATCTTGATTTGTCATTGCACTGACATCAGTAAAATAAAAATATCAAAATCTCTGAAACGGCAAAATGCCATTTAATGAACCTTTGCACACATAAATGTATCTTCATTTTGCATTTATTAACGCACATAAGAACAGTAGAGAAAAGTAAATAGATAAAAAATTCTCGTTCTGTTTACATAAATTCAAAAAAATCTAAACAACACAAAAAATCTTTTCAAATGCGCACACGAGTAATATGATAATGGCAATGATATGTTATGTCTATTTCTCTCTTCACATCAATATACTACATTATCTGTAAAAAATGTAATTCAAACAAGGGGCATCTAATTAAAAATAGTGAGGCTGTTTTAACCAATATTTTTCTGAAAGTGAGGCCGTTTTAACCAAAATGAGGCCATTTTAACCTGAGGCTGTTTTTACGTGAGGCCGTTATGACTGTAATCCATTGTATACCATTCTTAATATCTGTCTTGCCTGATTTTAAAAAGACTAGTCACTATGTTTATAAATGTGTATTCTCGATTCTAAGTAACATTAAACCCTTTCCTCCATATATATGCCTTTATTGCATGGGCAGTCTAGATCCAGATCAGCTGGCACATTCATACCATCTTATCTGAATCTACACTGTTCACTTTTAGATTTATAGGTTATTTCTGACCAAGATATGACCAGTCCAGATTTAGATAAGATGGCAAGGATATGCCATCTGATCTGGAAATATACTGGTTGCACGTGCATTAAAGCATGTAAAAATGGAGTAAAGGGTTAATCTTTACCCAGAACTTAATACTGTCTGAAAGAAAAATTATTAGAATGAAACAAACATACAAAAGGATGTTTTGTTTTCTTCAGGCTGGTAAACTGACAGCAACTGGTGATAAAGTACAGACATGTCTGAAACCTCCCTCGGATGGAAGGGTATGCTGTTGTCTTTGTATTTTCTATTGATGTGTTGTTTGTGTCAGTCACAGGTTCCAGTCAGTGTTATTAGATTCGATGAGAGAAGTTGTCATTTCTTTGAACATCACAAGGACATCATCAGCTTTACTGATTGTTATCTAAATCCCAGTATGTTTTGTCGCTAAGATTAATTGATGTGATCATTTAACTTGTTACTTGCCATACATTTCAAGAAGTGGATTGATTCAGTCAGTTTTTCATATGCATAAATATGTTAAACAATAAATTTTATTTAACAAAATTTATTATGACACAATATTCCTACTAAATAACATTAAGATAAATCAATCATTTCCTAACGTAGTTAGACAACCAGGATATCTATGTTCCTGTGTCTCATTAACACATTACTGCTAATGCTACGGTCACAAATAAAGAACTGCCCATGGACGGCATATGTCTTACCTGAAATCTGCCAGAATTGGATGGAGCCTGCCAGATAGCAATGACATCAGTTGTAAGCTGAAACATTTGCACATAAGTCAGTGCCTTTTAAAGGTTTGACTGTGACAAGATAATTTTTTCGGGGTCAAGAACAAGGGAAAGCTGGGCAAGGTCAGATTGCCAGAAAGTGCCAGGGCAGTGTTTGCATGGGGCTATGCCACACATGATATTCTTGTGCATCTGAACTCTCAACCCTGTGATTAATACTGGAATATATCACCGACAGCTATTTATTATTTCATAATTAACATAATTACAGTATAACCTTTAAGCCATTAAGCACACAGAATTTAGAAATACACATGGATAAAAAGACCAAATTACATTCTGAGTTTTGGCTACTTTTAGAATTTAAATACAGTGTTCTTTTTTAAAGTGTCATTTAAATAATTAATTTTAAAAGTGATATTATTCCTTTTGTCTTTGTTAAACAATGTCTCTAAAAGTACTTTATTAAATGCAGTGCCACATTTATCTTGCAACATAAAAAACATGCATTTAACAAACTAAGCTTGACTGAGTCTATTTACAAACTAACATCTTAATTTTCAGCCTCCCAGTCCAGAGGTAATACGTCGTTTTCGAGCCACAGTGAGGCCAGATGCTGGAGAAATGCGCATCTTTTATGGCAAGGCAAAGGACCCTCATCTTGTGTGGGCAAAGGAAATGAACCATGGTATCAGCACACAGCCGTCCTTCTTTGCTAAGGAGTTAGTGAACCCACGACCAAAGTCTTTGTTCCAACAGCGGCTGGTGGATCGCAAGGAAAGCCTCTATGCTACACATCAGATCGCTCCACTTGGAAGGTCACATAATCAAGAGAATAATCTGCCAAAAGGATTAAAAAAATACGAGTTCACCTTTGGCATACCAACAGAGCTAGGCAAGAATTCAGATATGTTTTGAAATGAATTGAATTGGTTGAAATTTAATGAGGTCACAATTTTTTTCATTAAAATTTGGTTATTTGGCCTATGATTCTGTCAAAACTCATTGGACTCAAATATTCCCAACATCATCATGTAAGTTAATCCTTCATTAGCTGAACTTTTCAGCTTATAACATCATCAAAATAGAAATAATGGCCACCTGTAGATGTCAAATTTCAGAAAATATTTGAGCACGAGCCAACAAACTTGATATGTTGTTAGTATTTCAAGAGTGCATAGCACAAAAGTCTCCATCTTCATCCAGTCATGAGATGCTTGAGTTTTGAGACTGGTCTCCATTCTCAGTTTTCTGGGCCAAAGATCATAACTTAAACTGCAGACCAGTCTGAAGTCTCTGTTTCAGCCAATAAGATGATTAGGATTTGAGACTGTTCAGCAAACTCAGTTTCATGATCTTGGGCCAAGTTGGTCATTAAAATAGATCTGTTATGAAATATGTAGCTGCCCTCTAATAATAAGTGTTGTATTTTATAAAACTTGATGTCATTTGCTTCCAGACATAGGTGCAGGGGGTCTTATTAATCCTAATAAGACATATGAGGAAGTAGAAAAAGAGAATGCTGTAGGCCATGAACTGTATGTAGTGTCACATGATGACTTTAATGTTGGCGAACAACTTCACAGAAGCTATACCTCTCCACAATTTAACCCAAAGGCAAAGTTTGGAATTCCAACACCTCATGATAACACAGGTAACTCTTGGTTTGTTGCCATTTTTCTGGTAATTGCCATATTTCAGACGTATGTTAGTATTTACAGAAAGGACTGTTAAGGGCAGAATGCCCTACCATCCAGCAGTGATGCAATATATTACATATATGTCTTCCTTAACCCTTAAAATGCAGCTTGTGGTTATGGTGACCAGTAATGATCCAGATCAGCCTACATGTCTGAGTAGTTTGATCAAAATCTACACAGTTTGCTTCTTTTAAGAAATGACCTATTGAACCTTAAAGCAGCTTAAAAGGTAGATGGTGATAATACTACATGGATGTGCAGACTAATCTGCATCTACACTGGTGGCATATGGGATATAGTTTATACCATGGAGTAAAAGGAATCTGGACTGATTTCTCTTGTAATACACAGAATAACTGATCTGTTGTATATACATGTATATGCTCAGTAACATGGCTGCCTGTATTTTTCAAGGTCGCCATGTGAAGACAACAATGAAATGGATGCATGAGACAGAGCAGGAGAGAGCAACAAAGATCGTCTCCAAGCGGGTTGATGAATTCAGAGAAAGAAGTCAAGAACAGTTGGGGAAAGTCCATGATCCGTAAGTTAAACAATCTGTTCTTGTTTTACCTTTTACTTCACATATATGCCTTTTATAGCATGAGCGAACAGTGAAGATCCATATGAGATGGCACAGATGTGCCGGCTGATCTGGATCTACACTGGTCATACATGTGATAGAATCCATATGTAAGGAGGAAAGGGTTAAAGGGTGTTTCCAAACAATTTGAAATGGAATCAATGTAAAAAATCAACAAATTTGTTCACAGTACACCAGTGAAAGAAGCTACATTCTGTTCCTTTTTGGGGTTTCTTATGTGTTTAAACATCACTTAACATGAACTAACTATAACTTGAAAACAGACACTTATGAGTTTTTGATTACTTTTACTTTTAGGGTACATGACTATGTATCTTTATTTAAGTAATGATTATTTCATAATCTTTTTGATTTTTTATGTATACACTGTTAAAATTTACACTCTTAAATTTCAAATTTTCAGACACTTTTCCTTTATCAAGTACAATACAGAATTGTTATATAGCCTAAGTTTTATTCATAATAAATATCATTCATGTTGTTTGATGAATCCCCTATTAAAATTATGACTCTATAGATCTCTAGAATTATATCCTACTTTCAGAATCAAGGATACGCTACGTGTACCTCCTGACCACACTTTTGGTATTCTAATTAAACCTGACGAATATGGAGCAGGTGATTTGCTTCACATGAGGGGCCCTGGACAGTATTTACGTGGTCGGGACAGACAACGGGGTGTGATTGCTGCCATAAGACAACACTTGAAGAAAGCCAACTATCACAATTTTCATGACCTAAACTCAGCATTTAAACATTATGATAAAGTGAGTGTTTTTTTGCTTTTGGAAGTAGATTTAAGTGTTAAAACTTTACTCAGTGGATGTCAGCTTATATCCCTTGTTGAATCAGAGTAGATCCTGCCTATCAGTGCAGTCTGAACAGATCTACACTAGTCACTTTTAGATTCGTAAGATAATTTCTGTCCACTGATCCTGATCTAGATATACCCTGGTTGCACAGAGGATATACATTTCTACTCTGCATCAAGTCAAGAATGTTACACTAAAGGCTGCATGCAGCAATGTCGTCTTCCAGGTTGACCATTGTGTGTCTTCCCCAACTGTGGGTAGTTTAACAATAGGATAATTCTGGCAAATGTTTTGTAGGATAAACCTTAACTTCAGTAAACAAATTTATCGACCCTCTTGTAACTTTATCAAGAACATAAACTGCCCCAGAAAACCTATAAACAATAACATGATTCCTGTCAAAAGTTAGTTTATCTTTTATTACATAGTTTTGAAGAAACAGTTCAGTTACAGTATTTGAACTGTTTAAGTTATATATTCAGTGTTTTTATTTTGAGTAAATTATTTATTTTTTTTGTTGTTATAGGAAGGAAAGGGTAAAATTGACATTGTTGATTTACAAGAAGCGTGTATACAGTTCCACCTTCCGGTTGAGCCGGAGTTACTGTGCCAGCTCATGGATTACTGTGACACAGACAGGGACGGCATGATCAACTATCTCGAGTTTGCTAACTTCCTCAACTGGAAGGATAAAATGCCAGCTGGACCAGGTTTGTTCAAACATTCTTATTCATTCTACTCCATAGCTCCATCAAGGAAACATAAATACAGTGATACCCAGCTTTAAAGATCATTTTTGGGACTGGGCAAAAGTGGTCATATTAATGCATTGGTCATTACTTTAGGTAGGAAAATAGTGCAAAAATGTAAAAATGGAGTGAAATGAAGGTCTTAACACTGGGGTGGTCTTAACTGTGAGGTGGGTTTTAATGAGGAGATTTACTGTAACAGAAACCTGTACATATCTGAGGTACATGTATATCTTCACCTCAGTGCAATAACGGTATAAGTGCCATTGAAATATGAAGGAGATATACTGTAATTGCACTAAGGGAACTATATGTATTTATTTTGGGTGCCATCACTCAAAAAATGCACTGACTAACTTTTAAACTGTAGGTTAAATGTCTTTGTATTTTTACTCAGTTGATTAAATGTATAGATAACCCGAAAGCCATACAAATATGGCAGCACACCAACCAACCATGCAAGAGACAGATGCAGTACATACCATCTGTATCTCCAAATAGAATAGTTAAAGTATAGAAATATACTACCACCAACAATTTTTGACATTCTTCATGGTTTGAAATTAGCATGTGACAATCAAGGGAGGTAATTGAAACTGATAGCTAAACTGAAGGGAATAAAGGTGAGACTCATTAATTGTCAAATTTAAGCTTTCAGGTTATTTTGATGATTGTTAAACATAAGAATTTTGCCAATTAAAATTAAAAGTGTGATTTACTAAATTATGAGTAAATATTTGTTTGCAAATAAAATATATACTGGTATTTTTCCTATACCAACACTTTTTATAGCCAAATCCCCCCATGCACTCCTGAATTATGGCCCTTGAATTGTCCAAAATAAGGGTTTATGCTCTCTAAGTCAAAGAGTTTTCATCCGGTCTTTATCGAACTTGGTGAATATGTTGGTGGGCATAATATCTCGACCAAGTTCTATAACCAGCCAGATCCCCCCCTGCACTCCTGAATTATGGCCCTTGAATTGTCCAAAATTACTGTTTCCGCTCTCTAAGTCAAAGAGTTTTCATCTGGTCTTTATCAAACTTGGTGAATATGTTGGTGGGCATAATATCTCGACCAAGTTCTATAACCTGCCAAATCCCCCCCAGGCACTCCTGAATTATGGAAATGTACTTCTCAGACCACAAGGCAGTATGGATTGGGATGTGATATGGTAAGGTAACATAGTTATACAATTAAAGACTAGTGAAACAGGGACCTTTAAGTATATTGAAATGAAGTAGCAGACTCATCCTTACCAACAAAACAGCACTTTTATCAAGTTTGACTTGGGATAAATAGTCATAGAATTTAATCAAATTGGGAAGAGACTGCTCAAGGAAGGGTTCTGTTGTAAATTCAAGGCAATGGCGAATAAATACATGTAAATCAGAGGATGCCTGATCACCAAATGTCATATTAACCTAGGGTCAGTATTTGCAATTGTATTTATATCCAATCATATTTGCCCATATGATTCATATTCATTTGTATATTATTAAACTATAAAACAAAACCTTTTTGTGTATTCATACTCTTATATGTTTATCATTTTAATCCAAAAAATTGATGTTTTACTGAGAATGCAGAACATTTTTTGTGTTTTTGTCTTAAAAGAGAACCATGGTTATGCTGACATGAATAATAAACTATAAAACAAAACCTCATTGTGTATTCATACACCTTTTTATCATTTTAATCCAAAATACATTTTATGTTTCTGAAGTAGCTTGTTTAATGAAATATATGTATTTGCTAGACATATATAATATTGTTACATATGAAAGCTGCTTGATGTGAAATTGATGTTCTACGAAACATTTTTTGTGTTTTTGTCTTACGAGGGAACCATGATTATGTTGACATGATTGTTGAAAAACAGCTCAAGCACTCAATAAGTTGGAAAATCCTGCTCCCAAAAATGTTGTCATTACCATTGAATTTACCACAAATATGACGGGCGTATTTTGTGTCAGTTTGGCACTCTTGTTTTATATTCCATTACAGAATATATGTGTACAGTGTAACCTATGTTAGTGTTCACCTGTATGATGCCCTGTTTAAATGTAGAATTTTGGTGAAGTGTGGTTTTCAGTTCCATTTGTCTCAGTTCCTCTTGTGATTCAATTATGAAACTTCATCTAATGTTAACTGCAGTATATCAAAGTAGTTCCCACTTAACTTGCTAAACAGAAGAGCATCAGGCATCATATGACAGTTCCCTTGTTGACACTTCAGTTTGGTGGCGATTTGTTAGGCAGGTTTAACTGTATGTCTAACATGTGATGTTTGAATGATTCAGATACTGCTGAGAGTAAGAGCTCTCCTGTGAAGGAGGAAGGAACGAAGCTGGTGAGAGAAGATGACATGGTTCCCAAATCTCCACACAGTGCAGAGAGCACACCTAGAAGACTACAGAAGCAGATTGACAAGGCCATCGGGGATCACAGAACCAGTGCTAGCATGATCAATGCTGTGATGGGACCTAATGGCATTTCTACAAGAGGTTTGTTCGTCTTGTCTTATACTTTGCCCCGTGGCAAATACTGTAGTATCATTTAATTATGTGCATATTTTGCAACATGGAAAGTGTGCAAATTCAAATCTAAGCAGGAGATAACCTTTTAAAAGCATGTCTCATAAGAATAATACAATTTTCATGTCCTTGTAAAATGCAATTAAAGGATTCTGCATGAAAATTTGTCCCAGCATAATTAAATGATGCCTTAGTAGACAGCTTTGATATAGCATAGTGTAAATGCACCAATCCCAAACTTAATGTGTATTATATGGAGCTGCAAAGACTCACTCTAGGGCTCTGGCTGGACAAGGTTATATATTTGTGCCCCTGCAAAGTTGAGAATTACAGAGAATTGACCTTGTTTGTCCATCTGTACAGTATGTACGTTTAAAAGTCTTCATTTATTGTTAAGCTGATGGCATTCAAATGATCAGGCATGATGTGTAGATGGTTGTAAAGTAATTTGAGTTATATACCTTTGTTATATGCAGTATAATAAAATCTTGTCTCATAATTACCTTTCAATATCTCGCAGATTTCTTTCAAGCTTGCATGATGTACATATGAATGCCATTAGTTATTGTTGTTGAAGTTATGGCCCTTTGTAGTGTTATAAAATATGTCGGAAGAAGAAAAATTTCTACAACTATTTTTACAAAAGTTATGGCTCTTTGTTATTTTCAGTGTAATGAAACCTTGTCAAACCACTCATTCAACTTGAAAGAAATAACACAAAAATATGTGTGAAAAAAGCAAAATTGGGGTAATAAAAATACAGAAATATGATTGTTTGCAAATATTCCAGATTACCGTCGGTATGGTGTACCAACAATTAGGTCAGACTTGCCTGCCCCTAGAATCAGGCGCGCTGATGACCGTAAAAATTATGGAGATGAGTCTGATGCGTATGGTCTGGTAAATCCATCGCTGTTCAGTCAGAGAGGTGTCTACGAGAAAGATTTCTTACTGCCAAGATCTAAGGAAGAGGTACAATTCTAAACAGTCATCCTGTTTTTACCTCCATCTGTATTTTAGATAGAGTTTATAAAAGAATCGGTTTGGTCTATTTTACAACATTCATAAAGTCAAAATAATGATCATGTGATCTTTATTTTCTCTATCATAGCATTATCTTTTTAGATTCATTTTTGAAAATTCACCATTACTTTCTAAGTTTGAACAGGCTGAATCAAACAAAGCCTGCAATAGTTTAATATTTGTTGTTTTCGGTTGCTTTCAAAGTTCTTTTCCATCTATTTTAATATTATAGTAGTGTTGTTTGTGCCATGTGCCATAAAATGTCCCCCCATACATTCAATTAGTAATGTTATTAATTACCATCTTTAAAGCCATGTATTTGTGTAAATATTGAGGAGCACTCCACCTGGGGCTAGACGGCGTGGGCAGTAATATGCATTACCATTTCGCTCATTATTGCACATTATCAGACTTAATCAAACCAAGCCTGCAATATTTTTATACTTATAATGTTCAGTAGCTTTCAAAGTTATTTTCCAATTATATTTACATTTTGCTGAAGACAGAACTTAAATAAAAGATGTTTATCAAAATCAGAAACTTACACACTTCTGGAATTGTCACCATTAACCCTACTTCCTGTTTCCTGTCCCAGCTGTCATCTAACTTATTAAACATTTTCAAACTTTGACCAACTAAAGAGTAGCATCTTTTTACAAAGTCATTAAAACCTTTCATTGTATTACTCAATTAAATTTTCTGTAAAAAATGCTTTCCTAATGAATTTAATGCATTTTCCTCAGAGTTGTTTTCATTCTGTCAGATATTCAGGTTTTGTTAACTTTTGGCAGTGTAAAAAGCCTAATAAGTTCCTAAAACTTGCAATATTGTACAGTGTCATAATTTCATCAATGTTAACCCATTACTCCATATATACAGGTTTTATCACATGTGCGAACAGTGTAGATTTATATATGCCAGCGCATTCATGCCATCTTATCTGGATCTAAACCGGTCACCATTCTAGGTAAAAAATAACCCAAGAAATCTAATAGCAAACAATGTAGATCCTGAATAGAATGCCCAGATTGTTTAGCTGATCTGGATCTACACTGTTCACCCATTAATAACAGCCATATTCCCTTTATAAAACATACTGTAAAAGTGGCAAAATTTCTGTTGGCTCTCAATACAGTTATTTTGTAAAATTCTTACACTGCATGTTTCATGTGTTTTGTCTTCAGATTCGACAGATTTTCACCAATATTGGTGTCAAGATGACTGGTGAAACATTTGAGAATTTCTACGAACATGCAGCCAAAAAACATCCAAAAGGTTTTGTGAGTGTTGAATCATTCCGTAACGTGCTGGACGAGATACAAGCTTCGAAAGTAGAACTGCAGCAGCATCCACTGTCGGTGTGATGTGTAAATACAGCCGTATAAAGTTGTTAACATTTAATGGAAACCTGTGGTTTATTTCAAAAAATTAAAAGAGTACAAGCTTGTTATTGATGGTTATTTTTAATTAATGGTTATTGGAGAAAATTTTGACTTAATTCATAAGAGTGGATTTTCTATTTTCAATTCATTTTTAACTTTATTTAATTGATAAGTTTATTTTTAAATTAATCAGGTCAAATGAACTGAGTTTTGTCAATCGAAATTCAGTATTTTTATACAAATATTTTAAAATGGTTGTTTCATCTTTTTAAATTTTTGTCTTACAATGTAGAAAATATAACACTGAAAAATATAGTTAACATTTCTTAGAAACATGGATAATTTTCACTTTGTTGAAATGCATTTGAATGTGTAATTCTGTTATCAAACTTTGGCTGTGATTAAATGACCGAGTGCACAACTGTTTAAGTGTGACATAGATGCTTAACCAGAATTTAATCATTGAAGGAGTCTATTAATTCACTTAGCCCAAGAAAAAGTTGGGCACAAGGCAAAACATTAATCTTGTGAAGAGATGGACTTTATCTATTTCTATTATTATGCAGATAGTTTTAAAGCAACACAGATACCAAAAATTCAGTCAGTTTCAGAATTAAATGTCAGCATTCAACCTAATATATTAGTACAGTTTTTGAATTTTATTAACTTTTTTATTGCAACCAAATTGAGTATTATTTAAACAGCATTGCATTTTGCAATGGAATACATTGCTATGCCAGTATGAAGAATTGTATATTCTTGCTAATAAAGGGTTTTGTTTTAAATTTATTTTAAATATGTATATGAACATTTATTTTGGAAGCTGTATAGGCATTTGACAGCATGTGGATATTGCTAAATCTATAACAGCATTACTACCAGTATGTTTTTATATAAACATTATTTGTCTTAAGTAATCAAAATTTAACCTGTATTTTAATACAATGTAGTATTATGATTGTATAAGAAATATAATTCCAGCATTATTATTATTTTCACTAGAAAAGAAAAGTATTAAATATATTTTTTATTTGAATTTGTTTAACATATTGTACACTTGATAATCAAAATATATAAATGTTTACTGTTTAATAGGCATTACATTTTTTCAAGTTTTTAATCTATGGACTTGAAATCCAAATAGACTTTTCAAAATATAACATTACTACTGTAACAGCATTAAATACCTTTGAAATAAAGTATTATTACATTATCATTGAGAGTAATTTTTATTATATTCATTTCAATTGAATATAAATGAATGGTATGTATTAGCAGATAAAAATCTCAGTATTGCATTTGTATCAAAACATAACTTTTTTTAATAGAAACCAAAGTAGACTAGCCACCTGTACAAGTATTATGATTATGTATAATGTTCGAACAGCTGTGATATAAAAACATGTGCTAACTTCTCGCTGTTTCTATTTTAAACAACATATCAGTTACATTGTTAATTGTATTTGTTTTGACATTGTTTAAGGATTCAGTTAGTTATAAATTCTTTTTTGTATTTAAATATTTATGCTTTTTTTGCACTTCCCTAATATTTTGTTTTTCTTTTTTTGCAACTTTTTATTTTCTCTTAAAATTTATTGAGGGCTACTGTAAAACAATAGGACTGTGCACCATATTTGGACTTGTGTTGCATGTCAGTGATGTCCATGCAACGTTTTTCACGTGTTGCTGCAAAACATGTGCCGTCAGTAACTCCTTTGTTAACATCATACACTTATTCCAAAATGCCGTAGTATCACAAATTCTTTATAATATTTTGTTCAGAATTGATGATAGTTATGAGTGTAAATATATGAATTAAATTGACAATTTTTTGTTACATTTGTTGGGATAGTGAAACTATTTGGATTTGTTAAAAGTTAACATAAAGCCTTTTGGGTCTGAAACATACCAAATGTTTTTCATACACTAATGAACTCGATTAACTATTTGTTCAGTTGTTAAAACTGTTCTGATTTAATTACCAGTAGCACATTGTGTACTTTGATATCCCTGCGTGTTGTTATTAGACAGCTGTCTGGTGCACAGAGCTTGTATGTGAAACAACAAGTGTACATATGGACAGTTCAAGTTGTTTACTGTTTACAGAGCACCATGACAATATATTGATGTATCTTACAGTAATTCTGGCAAGCATTTAATATTTGCGTGATTTGTGCATCTGACATCAGTCTTGGGTTCTCCATCTATCATCTTTATATATCCGTTTGATTTTGTTTGTTATCAAAATGTTGTCTCGGTGAAATCTGTGATATAATTGATTGAATGTCAGATCCTACATTGACATCTTGTAACTCTAGAATCATTGTTTGAGGATTTTAGTGTGAGAATTTTTTTCTTATGTACTGCCAAGAAGCAATAATGCTGGATGTCCAGACTTATTACACTTCATAATTTCTGCACTATTTATCAATTCTCTGACAGTTTTGTTATTTGTCAGAAAATTTCCAAATTGTACAAAGTATATTCACTTACATTTCAGCATTGTTTATACATGACTTTTATTAAATGTTTTAGTGATTGAAGAGAAGTCTCATTTACTTATGTATTAATTGTATGTGAAATAAAAACATAAGTTACACAGCTGTTGTTATTTTCCTGTTAGGTATTTCACACTTTGCTCCAAATATTATTGCAGAGTATCCAAACCAACTTTCCAATAAAGAATCCAATGTTCCTGGCCAACAGTATTCTGTATCAGAAAAAAATGTCTTTTTCAGAAGTTTCTTTTATTAAGTTTTATTTGGGAACAAAACCTAGTTCTCAAAATAAAATTAAAACCACACTGGAAGACATATTGTTATTCCAATTCTTACCAAACTTGGTTACCAAAAGAGACAACATTTGTTTTCCTTCCCATATCCATCCAAGCATCATACTTTGTCCTAAGAAAAGTTTTAAAATCCTTGCAGAAAAATAAATGAAACTAAAAGTGTTGATAAAGGGAAGAAAGGAGATGTGCACTGCACAAGCACCATGACTCTGCTCTAAGTACTTACAGAATTATGTCCTTATTTGTTTGAATGAAAAGATTTTCCAGGGTATATCTGTACCAATGTATCATCCATGGCATATTGATACAGGGTAATGTGAAGATGAGCACTGCAGTAGAACCATTACCTTTTACAGAGTTATGTCTCTTTTAGGTATTTTTTATGTAACTAGAACTCCGTGAATCGTATGTGCCGCCTGACGAAATTTTTGTTGGTTGACATAAAAAATTTTAATTATTTTTGTTTTACAGTTATTAGCAATGTATTTGCACAAAATTCACATATAAAATAACCTTTTGAAAATCAGAGGGGTTTCATTCAAAAATGGAACAAGGTAGAGTTACAGTTCTTGTTCACTGCACTTTGAGTCATTGCAAGAAACATGCATATGAAGTTTGGAGTTATTCGAACCTATGGTGACAAAGTTATGCTCCAGACAAGAAATGCTCTATAAAAATTAAAGGGGAATAACTAAGAAATGGAAGAAGGTAGAGTTAGGGTTCTTGTGCACTGCACTTCGAGTCATTACCAGAAACATGCATACCAAGTTTGAAGTCATTTGAACCTATGGTGACAAAGTTACGCTCCAGACAAGAAATGCTCTAAAAAAATCGATCAAAGGGGAATAATTCAAAAGCGGAACAAGGTAGAGTTATGGTTCTTGTGCAATGCACTTCGAGTCATTGCCAGAAACATGCATACCAAGTTTGGAGACATTTGAACCTACAGTTTTAAAGTTAGGCTCCGGACAAGGAAATCCGGATGCCGCAGACACCGCTGCCGACGCAAGTAATCCCTATATGTTGCCTAGTCAGGCGACACAAAAAGGATCATCTTTTCTACTGTTAAAGGGAAATAAATGATTCTTAGAATAACAATAAAAGTCATCGAGAACATGTGCAATGAACAATAATCAAAACTCAACCTTTAACATTTACAGTATTATTACCCTTTTATTTTTATTCTTCATCTTGAAGGTTGACTAGAATACATTTAGGTAAAGTAACAAACTGGAGTCAAAAGCTACAGTACTGTGAACGTTTAATAATACAAAATTTGCATCTATCGTGTGTCCGTCTATCGTGTATCGTGCGTCTGTATAATGTGTATCGTGCATCGTGCGTCTTTATTTTACAGTGCAATGTGAATAAGTTTCTTGTATATGCAAATTTATATGATTAAATTCAACCATTCAATTGCTATTTTGATAGCATTTTCAAATTTTTAGAAATCTCGTACACAAATTATATGAATCAGAGTATTTTGTATAGTGCGTCTATCATGTATAGTGCGTCCATCTTTCGTGTATCGTGCGTCCGTCTATCGTGTATCGTGCTTCCGTATATCGTCTATCGTGTGTTTCGTTTGTTTTGTTTGTAACCTAAAACGTTCACAGTACTGTAGGCTACTAGGTTACTAGGAAAATGTTTCTTAGTGATGATAAGAGGCCACATCATTCATCCAGAAACCACTTATTGGGATCTGGTTTTGTCTTGATGGTTTCTAGGTAGTTTAAACAGTGTCAACTGAGATCAACAACTAGGTCACATCATAAAATCAAAGAAAACCCTTAAAACATTGCTTATTCCCTGGGCAAGCAGTGTAGATCTAGTTTAGCTGGCACATTAGTAACATCTGATCAGGATATATACTGTTAGCTTTTAGATTCATGTTATTTCTTACCAAGAAGCAACAAAAGTATATCCAGATGGCACAGATGTGTCAGCTGATCTGGATCTACCCTGGTCACACATGCAATAATGGTCCCCCCACCCCAACTTTAAAATCATCTGACCAGCTGACTCCCTTTTAAGAATAGATGCTCATAGATGTTTTGTGAACATCAGACTACTGAAGAAAGTCCATGGTTGTACAGAGAACCTGAGTGTACAATGGTTACACATCAGAAATAAGCTTTGCTTTATGCTTATAGATCTCTCTTTACTGATTGATGTAATGACAAACATTGCCGACAAACAATAAAGACAAGATTGCAATATTACCTTAATTCTGAAATCAATCAGTACTTCCCTTCCAATCTACAAGGACATGAATACAAGCTGGTGAAAGTGTTTTTGGCATTGCTATGCCACTGAAGCTATCTGTATAATTTCATATTACTAGAAGGGTGTTCACTTGTGTCGCCCTCTGGTGCTATGTCGGAATAAAAATGCAAGTACAAAAAGGGGCATAACTCCATCAAAGAATGTGTCATCATCATGAGCGTGTTGTCATAAGCAATATAATTTAAAAGTTTGATGTAAAAATATTAAAAAATGACAAAGTTAGCCAGCGTTAAGTTTTTGTGTAAAAATCCAAGTACAAAACGGGGCATAACTCCATCAAATGTGACCTTGACCTTGAGAATTTGGCATCAACTCGAGTGTGTTGTCATGAGCAATATAAGTTGAAAGTTTGATAAAGAAATATTAAGAAATGGCAAAGTTATAGCCAACCTTAAGTTTTCGTGACAGACAGACAGACGGACGGACGGACGGACAGACAAACGGACAAAGCGATCCCTATGTATCGCTGTTTCTTCGAAAGGGCGACACAATAATGAAACAATTAAGGACGCATTTAGTTTTTTCATTATGACTAAATTTAAAATCAAAATTTTATGTCAGTATATTTCAGTAGTTCAAAAACATTTAGAGCTACATATAAATAAAGTACTTTGTCTTGTGTCAATGGTTAAGCTTTATTAAGCAATTTTACTAAATTAAAATCAAAATTTTATGTCAATATATATATCAAGAGTTCTATAAAAAGACATTTACCAATTAATAAAGTACTTTGTTTTGTGTCATAAAGTACTTTGTTTTGTGTCATTGGTTAAGCTAATTTTACTGAATTAGTATTGTAAATGAATTTAAAATATCTAAAATTTAAGTATGCACAGGCTTTGGCATGTTAAACACTTTGAATTACAAAAGCTTGTGTTACTGATATGGCATCACCCTAGATCACAAAAAAGAAATACAAATATAATATATCTTGTATGCTTTTATTCAGAAACAAAAATAATGCTTAAAAATAACACTTCAAACAGAACCCTTAACATAAGCAGCACCGAAATCAGCCTATCAAAAAACAAGAGTTATGGCTCTTGCTAATGATTTTCCTTGTAACCCCTGCATTATAGCTATAGGTATTGTCACATGGGTTTAATATATTTCATCATTATTAAACTAAAATATCTCATGAGTCTATCACATCTGTTATTCACTGAGTGAAATAATAACTGATATTTCACTGAAACAAACATTTAATTTTATTGTTTTTGAATTTTAACATTATTAAATATTGTACAAAAAATGAGAGAAAATTTAATACCATGAATTAGACAGTAACCAAGAAATTTATTGACATGATTTTTTGCTAATCTAAAGAATCAGTGGTAATTGCAGTAAGTCTAGAATCCTCATACAGAGTTTAGAATCCTCATCACTGATGAACATGATTCAATCCGGGCTACATTCCTAATGTAAGCTAATCACAGCACTATCATAATACTATCTATTTATTACCCTGAATATATAGAAAAAAACACATAATAATATAAATAGATAATAAAATTACATGTAAATGCAAACATCTGCTTTAACATAAAATCTACATAAAAGCAATCAATGCACAGCAAGACAGTAAAACAATCTCATAAATAAAGACCTTAACATGATGTATGTAATATCACAGTCAACAAGACAGTATAGACCACTCTATACTTTTAATTATAAATGACTATAAAACACAAAAATATTCCCCCCTCCCCCTACCCCCAAAATGCACGATGTCATCTTGCAATCTAGTCACAACAAAACAAAAAACAACTAATTTCTGTTTTTTCATGACCGTTAAAACACTCACTATCGATATACCGTAAATTGGGATATTTTGACCTTGGTTAATAATTGGCTTAATTGGCCACCCTAATGAAAAGACCAAAATTAAACACACCAAAATATGTCACAGGTGAAAATTAAGCCCAGGTAGTGCAAACACAACAATACAGATTATTTTTCACACTACGCCCATGTTGATCACTATTTATCGCCCTATAAAAACAACTTGATAAATCTCATTCATTATTTTAAATTTCAATTAGTGTATTTAAGTTTATTGGATTATTGTTTGTGCAATAAATATTGTGAAAATGTGAGATTGGTCAATTGGTTATTTGCATTACACTTATACAATTTTTATGAATTTTGAATTTATTTTTCTGCATGTGAAGTTTTAGTTTTGTATTTAAAATAATAATATGAATAATTTTGCTATCTTTTGTTGCTATCTCCTATATGTATCGTTTATAAATATGTCTAAGATAAATGCCGACCAATCTGATAAATTAGCGTACATGACATGACAAAGTTACGTATTAATTTTGTGTTTATTTTTCGCCACACTATGATAAATGGCCAAAATTAAACTGGCCAAAATAAAACACAGGCACTTTGGGGCAAAATGGCCAAAATATGGTGACGCTAAAATATCCCAATTTACGGTAATTTCCAGTAATTAAGTTTTAAACAATAAAGTAACAACAGAAACTTATCACAGATTAACAGAAAATCTTTTTTTCATTTACACTCCAAGCAACAGTCACGTACATACACACATGACTATAAAAACTTTTATTTAAAGGGTATGAATTTTTATTGATTTTGTGAGGTCAGTCAATTAACAAAGTGAAATCCCCAAGATATATAAATTCGTCCCTACATGTGATTTTGAAAAACTGAAATCATAAATTGAAGAAGCCAGGTAAGTGACAATATAACCAAAACCACACAATAAACATCTCCAGTAAAGTAATTTATGAATATGGTATGTTGTCACTGTAATTTCATAGAAGACATATACAAATTATACAACAATTTGGAAAAGCTCAATGAAATAAGCAAATGAAATTAGCGATGAAAATACAACAAAATAACATACTCTGTATGATCTATCTGATTTGTTACCATAACAAGGTGTATCTTAGTTAAGAGCTTCTAAACAGACGAAAAACTAATTTATCATTTAACATTTCAGAATCATGTATTTTTAGAATTACAGCAATGACATGTATTGCAAAATCATCACTCTCTTACAGCTACATGTGTTCAGATTTTACAGTCCGCAGCCCGGTAATAACACAACCATAACAGAGACATTGTCCTTGGCCCCGGCAAGTAGAGCAGCCTGTACCAGGTGCTGTGCCATGGTCTGGGCTTGGATCCTCTGCATCTGCTCCCGGGATGGTGGTCCATCCACCATAGAAATCCTTGAAATACCACCCGGGAATGATACATTCTCTAAATAGGAGTCGATATCAGCCTCATTTCCAGAATCATCCCCGGATTCATCACCATGGTGACTACCTATTTCTGTCTGCATGTCTGCATCAACATATCTTTGTGACTTCCTGTTGCTGGATCCCTGTTTAGAAGCGGAACCAGTTGGAGTTGAATGAATTTGATTGGTTCCTTCATCTGAAGACCTTTTACCCTCTGAACCTTTAGAACTTCCTTGATCTTTAACACTTGCATTCTTTGCCACTGTTTCTTTATCATTCTGTTTACTTTCACCCGAAGACTCCTGTTTGTTCTGACCTTTGTCACTGCCTTTGTCTTCATGTTGACTCTCAGCTACAGACTCCAATGTGGCACTTCTCTGTCTGCCACCATGTAACACCTCGCCACTCTTCCTCCTTACAGGAGAGCTTGTACTCGAGAATGAGACTTTTCTAGATGTCGGATGGTTCATTTCATCTAGAAGTGAGCGCAGAGTTGAACTTGGTTTGCTTGGAGCTGGAATCTGGTTATTTGGCAGAAGCTGAAAAGTACAATGGTCTATTTAAATCTCCCACTGTTATGAATCTTACAAACAATACAGTTTAATGTATTTTAGTTATAAATAATTTTATTTACAGATTTGGACTATGGAGAGCTTTTTTGCTTAAAAAAAATTCTATACTGTGATCATTATATTATGAAGCATACTTTTTTCATAACTTCATAATGCATAATAATATGTAATACTTCACTTACATTTTTAAATATTTTGTGAAATATTATATAAATATTACATGTCTGACAGGGTGACAGTAAAATTGTCAACTTGAGGAAATACTGTCAACCGAGGTGAAGCCGAGGTTGACAGTATTTCCTCAAGTTGACAATGTTACTTTCACCCTGTCAGACATGTAACATTTATTTTATTATACCGAAAAACTATTCAAATCATGAACAACTTTATTCAATAATGGTATTTAATTGATGTCATAATGGTAATAATAGCACAGCTGGTTGTTCAGTTCGGTCGAGTTTTCCACAATTATTTCACTTAATTCCATGTTATTTGACCGAAGAAATTCGCTAAACAAATTAACCCCACGCTTCACAACACGATTCGTGTTTTTTTTTAGTCTTTCTCTTGATCCAGAATCTTTAAATCTGCCTCGTTTATGGTAGAAAAACATTTGTTGCTTGACATTATTGTCGTCTGTTTACAACGGAAATGTAAAAATAGATATTGCGCATGAGCCAATGGTACAGTATAATTTTCGAACATTCCGTACCTATGGTAGCGGGTGACAGTATTTTTCCGACAGTAAATTTTTTTTGACAGTACTTATATGTCACGGTGGCCTATGGAAAATTAACTTTGTAAATGAAATTGAGGTATAATAAGACAGATTATTATGCATTATGTAGTAATGAAAAAAATATGCTTCATAATTATGTATGCATGCACCACTTGCACATTTTTCTATTTTGCAAGATTTTGTAGACTCCTTGCCTTCAGCCAACAAATCACTGACACGTGACTGACTGAGCTACACAAACATATTGTTTCATGTACATCTACACTTGATGCTGATAATGGACCAATGTTATAAAATGAGTGTCCTGACACTATGTCTTTACACAAGTAAACCAGCGGCCTCCTTCTTAGATAATACCTACCTTTACCTTGATTAGCAGCTACCTTTCTATTCTGTGAAAACCTTTCATACTCCACCTACCTTGATAAGCATAGAAGCTGCCTCCTTTTCTGAGAATACTTCCCACACACCATGAGTGGCTAATATCAGAAACTGAGCATACTGGTCCACAGGTGCACTTGTTGTATGAGGCTCAACAATAACACATTTCTTCAATTTCTTGTCTCCATGGTTACCCAGACCTCTTGTGGTCAACAGTACACCATTCACACGACACTCCTTTGTACTGTCACTTAGGGTGCCTCCTGCATAAAGACAGGAAAACATGAATGTATATAACAGAAACTGGTTTGTTGTTATAATCTCTTTATAACTACTGCCTAAAATGTAAGTTGGAAATACGCAGTCTCTGTAGTAATTCCTTTAACCAATTACTCCAAAGTACGTTTTTTTGTGTGTGTGGGCGCACAGTTTAAATCTAGATCAGCAAGCACATCCATGCCATCTGATCGGGATCTAAACTGTTCACCATTAAATGAATTAGGTTATTTCTCACCAAGAGGCAAAGAGTGTAGATCCAGATCAGATGACATGGTTGTGCTGGCTAATCAGGATCTGCACTGATCTCTCATGGATGTGTATATGAAGTAAAGGGTTAAGCCAATGGGTTTTACGTCAAGTTTAAGATCAACCGCCTCAGCATACCAAACATTTTGAAAAATACTGAGTTTCCTTTATTGCAATAGAAATAATTATATTATAGATAATTTCAAAGCTATGAAACAAACAACAAGAAGTGCTAAAAATTGCTTCACTCCCTAAGAAGCTACAAAATGTATATAAATGTCTGATGTTTCTTAATATCAAGTGTGATCAACCATTTACTCAATAGATATCACTTTTATGCCATGGGAGAATAGTGTAGATTCAGATTAGCTGGAACATCTGTGCCATCTGATCAGTATCTACATAATTCACTTTTGGATTTACTGGATTATTATGACCAAGAAGTGAACTGTGTAGACCTAGATCAGACAGAGCTAAAACACCTATCACCTTTGCAGCGTTACAACCCCCTCCATTTACATGGAGCAATAACAACAATAACAGGGACAGATTCTGCAGGGATTCACTGGGGTCTGAACCCCTTTTTTAGGCAACAATATTTAAATTTCATGAGAAATTTGGCCAGAAAGTTGTACATTACCATAGAAACTACCAAAAGATTGCCCCATTTTTATACAGCCCTGACACCTACCATCTTTAAGTAACCTGTTTTTCTCTTTCTTGTTGTTAGGCGTATGATCCTTGGTGAGTGGATAGGCTCTGTTACCACGTACCAACACAGCATGCACATTACCTGCAAAACACAAGCATACATTTTATGGAGAAATAAAATCCTACAATTACTAATATTTCTAAAGTGGAAACAAGAGCTTGTACTGAAGCTGTAGTTTACATGTCTGTCCATTAGAATGTTCTGTCCAGTTGAAATTTCAGACATCATGCAATGATCCACGTGTACTGTCAGCATGATAACCCGTTACAATGATCCACGTGTACTGTCAGCATGATAACCCGTTACAATGATCCACGTGTACTGTCAGCATGATAACCCGTTACAATGATCCACGTGTACTGTCAGCATGATAACCCGTTACAATGATCCACGTGTACTGTCAGCATGATAACCCGTTACACCACAGATACAACATTTATGTCATGTGTAAACAATTTAGATCCAGATCTATCTCAGTCAACACATCTGAGATTAGTCACGTATTTGATGAAATTGCATATCCATGGAGTAAAGGGTAAACTTTTTTTTTTTTAATGTGATGTGTTACTGTTTAAGTACTTAATAAATTCTATTTATCATATTATAGTAAATATGCAATGTTAACATTACTCTATATATGATACTCTGATAAAAGTAGTCATACATGATATTAATAGTTTGCACTTTTTCTATCTTCTCTCCTTCTTAGTTTATATTTAAATGAGCCATTTATAGAGAGAGAGTTTTCTTGTGAATTTGTACTTTCTCAGCTGTCCCAAAGATACATGCATATTCTATTCTGGTCGCAACCTACGAGATAAATCTATCTATTCCCCAAATTGTGCTTTACAAGAGTTGTTTACTCACCAGAGTTGGCAAGGTGAATTGTGCCAACAGTTTTAGGAGGTTCGAACCCAGAAGCTGCCCCACTTGCTGCACTCACACTGTCCCTCTCTTCGTGACTATTCTCATCTCCAAACACCTTGGACAGACCCTCTTCCTTAGGTAGGTCCTTAAATAACAAACCCCTTTATCAATACACATTTCATACACTTCCAATGTAGCACATTTAAAGTTTACTTTTACAATCATGCTGCCCTCAAAGAAAGTACATAATACATTTTTGAGTTTGCCAACCTCTTACTATAATCGGATAATCCCTTTCCTCAAACGCAATGGAAACCAAAACAAAAATACATTTCTGCATATTTACCACAATTTTCCATTCAATCAGTGAGCTATAATTAACAAGTATTTTGCACTACTTACCTATGAAATACCTTTCCTCTATATAGACACCTTTGTGGCATGTGTGAACAGTGCAGATCCAGATCAGCTGGCACATCCATGCCATCTCATCAGGATCTGCACTGTTCGCTATTTGATTTATAATGTTATTTCTGACTAAAATGCAAGCAGTGCCGATCCTGATCAGATGGCAAGCTGATCTTGATCTACACTGGTCGTATGCATGATAAAACACATCCCGAATACTCATGGTTATGGTTATGATGTCATAGATTATAGTTATAACTATAAGGTAAACTTGTGGTAAAAACTAAGTTATAAATATTGTAGCATTTAGTAAGTGAAGTTTCAACAAATAACAAACCTTGTCACACCTCTACACTTCTTTTCTTTAAGGTTTCTTATTTGTTACCATAAAACTTCATAACTGAACATTATGCATGACAATAAAGTACAGCATGAAATAATTTTATGTACATGTATCACACTCAACAGCTTCAAAGATGGTATATGATAACAGCACTGACTAAATGTATGCAGAAACATTTTACAGCCACCATTCAGCACAGACAATGCTACGGTGATATTTAAATAGATAAGGAAGGGACATTTAAAGCTGTTTGTAAATATAAAAATATTGCAGACTTGGTTTAAGCGATTTTCATCAACTTTATGGCCATGCAGGGAGAGATCTTTCAAGCTTTATTTGTCATAAATATGTGTACATATTTGTGCAAATATTGAGAAGTGTGCAACCCAGAGCTAGGCAGTATGAACAGTTACTTATATGCATTTTTATTAGTATCTATTAACAGGCTCAATCAAAAAAAGCCTGTAATATTTAGATATTTTGTTATGTTCTGTGGCTGTCAGTTTCTTTTTCTTTTACTCTACAAGATACGCCTTATATGATTATTCAGATCAAGATCAGATTCACATCTATTCAGTCTTCACAGAATTTGCCATGTGCACTTTTATAATCCTACAACAGTGTAGATGCTCAGATCAGATTGCACAGACATGCAAGCTGATCTAGATCTCATTCTGCACAAATAGGATATATATGTAAGCAGTATCCATGAAGTAACCTAAGACCACTGGAAGTGGTTCCAGACTACAGGCATGCATTATGCCTACAGAAATAAATCACAGCTATATAATGTAGTAAGATTTATTTCCTACCTGTATTACACAAGTAGCTGCCGAGCATCCGCTCCAACGGATCTTGGAATTCTCATCCTTCCCATAAGACAGCAGTATGTCCAATAGATAATATGCTTTTGAGAATGCACTAGCCATTTTCTGTTCAAATGGAGACTTCTGCTTCTTTTTCTTCCTTGATGAGTCTAACGTCTCACTATTCTCTTCTACAGTGCTATTATCTGCCCCATTCACACTTTTGATAAGTTCATTATATTTGTCCTCACACATATTAATAATGTTTTGTATAATCCCCTCACTTTCATCATACAGTACAGCTCTTTCACTTTGAGTTGTATTGGGACGTTCAAACTTATAATGAGAAATGTCTGGTTCACCGAGCGAGCTTCCAGCGATGACAGATTTGGTTTGAGGATCAAACTTCATCATCTCATTGAGCAGCAGTTTATGAAGTTCGCTTGCTGCCACCTCGGCAGCAAATCTCCCATGATATCCATCAAACAATCCTAAGTAGCATTTGTGTTTATCTTCACCAAGACAGTCTTGAAAACACCTTGCATCCTCCATATAGGATTTCCACCTTTCGTTAGCACTTGCCGCCATACCAACAGCATAAACACAATCTGGACTGCAATTTAAAGCCACGCCCCCAACATGTGCATTGACATCTTCCCTCACTTGTCTTAACTCTTCATAATTTCCATCCAGCAAAGCTTTCAGATACTCATAAGCTTCATTGACCTCTTCCACCATCTGAGGCGTGACCGGCTTCTCCTGGGTAGCCGCTGCCTTCATTTTTCGCAAAATAAAATTTCTGCGCTTTAAAAGGAGATCACAATTTTTAGGCTCATCATTGCCGTATCTCAGTTTGGTAAGAGCTTTATGAAACAGCCTGTGCTCCTTGAGCTGTATCAGCGGGATAAACGATTTACATTTCTCGCAGATGACAGAGATATCGGGAGCAGGACGTAGAGGATATTCCGTCAGTGTGGTCTCAGGTGTATCTGAAATAACAAGCATATTTATATCTGTTTATCCCACATCCGTGCCATCTAATTCATACTTGCACTGGTCAGAAATAACCTAATAAATCAAATAGCAAACAGTGCAGATCATGATCTAGATTGTTTGCCCATGAGATAAAAGACATAATATGAAGTAAAGGGTTAATAAACTGTCTTTAAAAAGACTCGAAGGGAAAAACCTTGGATCTTACCTGTTCTACCAACATTCTGTCCTTGAAAGATGTGAGTTGGATCGTGAAAGGTTCTCTCTGATTGCTCAAATTCTCCTACTTCTGACATCTTCAGTCTGAAAGTTATACATTTAAAATATAAAAACATCTTTTTTTTCTTTTATTTTCAGCAATGTCTGCATTTATGAGGTCTAACTGAAAACTTAAACCCTTGTTAAATCCTTGCATACTTTGTTTAAAGTAACAATTTATAAATGTTAATAAGAGCTTGTAGAAAATGACAAAATTGACAAGAAGCATAAGAATGGGGAATAACTCTTTAAAATGTGACTTTGCGTTCAAGCTGGCATCAATCTTACTACTATATTTTTAACTATCACACTGACATTTCAGCCAATAAACAGATTAAAATCCATTGTCAAGGTACTACATCTTTTAAGTTATGCTGCTCATCTATAAACCAGAATAAATGTTGGCCTTCTTAAATGAAGCAGTTCTGTAGCAAGCACGGTTTTGAATGGTAAAACCGTGCATGGGCAAAAAGTGTAGATCACGATCAGCCTACGCTGTGAACAGTGTTGATCCTGATTAGATGGCACAAATGGTCACCCTTGAGATAAAAGCGTACCTATGCAGCAAAGGGTAATGAAGAAATTATATTATTACAATAGCACAATTTGATGAACACACATCTAAAAACAAGCTCTGATAAATTCTCAATTTATTTAATAGTGATGTTTCTTTTTAGCTCATTGATGTAGACTTAATGAAGACTTAGACGAAGACTTAAGATGCTTAGTTGAAATACGAAAAGCTTATTCAAACTATTTTTGCAGAACTGTTATAAAGAAATTGCCTATTTCAGCTGCTGCTCTTCTTTTTGACAACATTTAGCTATTTCAAAATTTCGAACCCCTTTTGAAAAGCATCAACAGATGTGTAAGCAAAGAACTATTTTGTTAGATGTTAAATCGAAAGCAGAAGTGCTTAACCTTCTGGTACAATGTTATAATGAAAGCTTCCTTTATTGATTTGTTTATTATAATTTAGGCTATTGATCCTACCCAGTAGTCGGGTACTAGTACTTATCCGGAAACCTATCAGGTTCGTCTCACTTATGATAAACTATTGAAACATATCAAATGTTTAGTAGTAAACAAAAGACAATGGATTTCTGTTTCATTAAGTAATCTGTTCACCTTGATTGTAGAAAGGAGGAATATGAGTAAAAATTGCGGGAGATAATTGGTAACTTGGTGCATCCAATGTAAACATTGACTGGTTTCCAACTGAAAATGCTGTTCCCTTTTCCTCCTTCTGAATAAGGATTATTGTTCACAAGTCTTCTAGATTTAATTTGAATATCAAACCTGCAATATTTACAACAATTTTATATATAGAAATCAAATTAAAAGATGGTTCATTATTTCCGTATGTTATCAGGATATTACATGTATATTGAAATACTTTTGTTCAGAGACGACAACAATCCTCTCTCGTCAATAATTTAGCTTTACCAACGTGCACTTTTGTAATCAATTAATAAGATTTCAAGTGAAATAAATTGTTCAAGAATGTATTTGAAGATTGTGGGGATCAGTTTTCTCTTAATATTCTTGCAGCATTTTGCACGAGTAATGTAAGTGTAGTCTTTCAGTATAGTCTTTGGAATTGCACTGTTCGTACTCAGAAGTTTCGTACCCAGTACCAGTACAGACTTTTCAGGGTTCACTATATTCTCGTATGGTAAAATCCAAAGTGTGTAAACCTTTAAAATGACGTCATATCCTTGCATTACCCAGTGACAGCTTGTAAAAATATAAAGTGAGGTCCTTAGATTTTGCATTCACCAAATATCCTCGAGGATACTTTGACCCATAAAAAGTGACCTTCTTTTGTGAATTAATGTCATTTTTTTTTATTTCTTTCAGATTTTACCTTGCATTATCCAAATTTTATTTAGTTTAGGGTAAATGAAGTTTATAAAGTATATTTCTGATCTCCTGACACTTTCATTATTTCTATGACCCAGTGACCTACTTTTAAAATGTAGGTCATTCTTATAACCCAGTGACCTCCTTTTAAAATGTAGGTCATTCTTATACCTAGTGACCTACTTTTAAAATGTTGGTCATTCTTATACCTAGTGACCCACTTTTAAAATGAAGATCTTGCTAAAATATTTCATTTTTAGTGAATATTCAATTATCCATACTTACTAACCTTGTTTTAACTGTACACTGTATTAGCTTCAGTGACCTAATTTTTACATGTAGGCCTTGGTCATATTTCATTTTCAGCATGTGTTATATTAATATTATTTAATTACATCAACTGTTTATCTAAATTTGCTAATCTTGTTGATGAAAATGATCGAGGTAAATGTAAAAGAGTGATGAACAGTATCATGGACAAAACAATCACAAAGCTTGGGATGGAGATTTCTCATGTCAGTAAATGACCCATATTATGTTGCATTATGTGCCCGATGATCTGGATCTACACTGTTCGCCCCTGCAATAAAACTGTATCTGTGAAGTAAAGGGTTTTTTCATTTAATTCAATAATTTGTCAAATGAATTTGTGGTCAGCGCCAAGTCAGAGGGGCCTTCATCAATGATTGATTTGACTTGATGATTAATCAGCCCATCACTCATCTACATGTATCATGTTGTTCCTGAAGTATCAAACACCAACACCTCTTCCCAGCTATCTAGAGTAAAGCCAAACAGTTATATACTGGTGTATTATAACAGTTGACTGTCTTCTTGTAGGTACATACTCGATTTTCATGTGACAGTACACAATCATAAACCTGGACCGTGCCATGCTGTACCTGGTGTAGGTAAGTATCAAAGCTATTGTGCTTATAAATCCGCTTATGGAACAGAAGGATGGTTTAAAAATTGCATTAAACCTAGTATACTACATAATTATGGAAAGGAAGGATGTTTTAAAAATTGCATTAAAACTAGTATACTACATAATTATAAAGATCGTACATCTCATGTGACAAATGTAGATCCAGATCAGTCTGCGATTGCAGATCTACACTGTTCCTTCTTGGTCAGAAAAAACTAAAGTGACACTGAAAGCATCATTTGCAGATCCTGGTCAGACTGCATGGATGTGCACTACATGTGATCTGTATCTATGCTTTTTGAACATTGGACATAAGCCATGTCCCATATCTCATGGATGAAATGGTTAAATCATCCTAAAAATGTATAATGAATGTTCCTATTTATTGTTGTCTATATATTACTGTTAGATAAATAACTATAAGACCATACATGATGATTATAAGGACTTGTGTTTCTAACTAAATAGCTTGTTCCACCATTACGAATATGAGAACTTGTGTTGTGTCCAGAAAATAGCTATTAGCTAAGAGAACCTGTGTTGTTGCTATTAGCTATGAGGACTTGTGGTGTGTCCAGTAAATTGCTATTAGCTATGAGGACTTCTGTACTGTCCAGGTAAAAAGCTATTAACTATGAGGACTTGTGTCCAGGTAAATACCTATTAGCTATGAGGACTTGTGGTGTCCAGGTAATAACCTATTAGCTATTAGGACTTGTGTTGTGCCGAGGTAAATAGCTATTAGCTATGAGGACTTGTGTTGTGTCCAGGTAAATAGCTTTTTAGCTTTGAGGACTTATGTTGTGTCCAGGTAAAGAGCTTTTAGCTATGAGGACTTATGTTGTGTCCAGGTGAATAGCTTTTAGCTGTGAGGACCTGTGTTGTGTCCAGGTAAATAGCTATTAGCTATGAGGACTTGTGTTGTGTCCAGGTAAATAGCTTTTAGCTATGAGGACTTGTGTTGTTGCTATTATCTATGAGGACTTGTGTTCTGTCCAGGTAAATAGCTATTAGCTATGAGGACTTGTGTTCTGTCCAGGTAAATAGGTATTAGCTATGAGGACTTGTGTTCTGTCCAGGTAGCTAAAATCTTTAGCATTATGACTATAAAGACTTGCGTTGTGCCCAGGTAAATAGCATAACTTCAGCATTACAACTATAAAGACTTGTGTTGTTTCAGAGCAAGGAGCAGAAGACATGGAGACTTTACCTGATGGCATCACCTTTATTACATCTGTAAGTTGTCTGAAATTAGTGACGTAATGAAAATATCAAATTGAACTAAAGTATTACATTATAGTGAGGGTCAGCTTGCATGCCTGGAGGGCAATCATTAGTTTAGAATATGTTGAGCGGTTCTATGCATATTTATTTTTGCTGTCGGCATAACACTTTTCGTTAAGTTTTGTGTACAACCTCAATTTATCTTACCTATATTTTGACAATTTTCTATACTATTTGTCACTGTCGACCACATTTGGTTAAAGTTTGTGAGCAATATCAAAAAAATTTTAAACAACTAACAATACTATAGCTAAAGCTTTCAAGCATGGTATACTTGTTTATCATCAAGTCCCAAGTGTGTTTGCCAAGAACGATAACTCTAACTTTCATTTTAATAAAATTATGGCCCCTTTTCAACTTAGAATTTGAGGTTTAACTTTCATACTTTTTAAATACATACTCACTATCATACATATTATGTAACAAGTACCTAACTAAAGCTTGCAATATTTTTTATTATGTTTTCATTTTTCACTTTTTTGACTCTGTACTATTATAATTATTATAATAATAACACCTTTGGAACTTGTTTGCCATCATATTACCTTGAGTTGGTTTGCCAAGTACCATGACTCTATTTTTTCATTGTGATCAAATTATCCCCTTTCCTGGACTTCAGTGGCTCAATGTCGAGTTACCTCTTCTGATTTTGGCAGTTCAAATGTCACAGTAATCTTCAATTTCCAATCAGTTGTTAAATGGTTTGACATAAATCACCATTAACTTGATCAGTAGATGACCCCTATTGATTGTTGGATCAACAGGTCATAGTCAAGGTAATAATGACCTGCAATTTAGAATTGGTTTCTGATAAATAAAAAAAAACTGAAAAAATGGTTCTGATATACAGTTGGTATGTAGATAACTCATGGTCACTGGGTAAACCCTATTTTGGGGAATGGTTCAAAAGGTCAAAGTTTAAAGTAATGTTAATCTTCAATTGAAAATTATTTTTATGTCAATATCATTAATGGTTTGACCTAAGTGTGTAGATTGTTCATGATCAGTATAACCACTATTGATTTTAGTGTCAAATAAGAGTTGTCTTGGTCAGTAGTTGGTTCTGATTGAATTTACATTTACTGGCATATATTCCCCGCATGGTAGTGCTCAAGTCTTGTGTCCTGTGCATATTTACAATACTCTGTAATGGAGGTCTTTTAACCCTTAAATACATAGATACACCATTCCATCTGATCAGAATCTGCACTGTTTTAGATTCATTAGATTATTTCTCACCAATATGCCACCAGTCTAGATCCAGATCAGACAGCATGGATATGCTGGCTGATCTGGATCTACACTGGTCGCAGACATGTTAGAATGCATAAATATGGAGTAAAGGATGAAAATATTTGCTGTTTTTGTGAGGGCAATGCTAAGTGTTAACTTGTGTCAGTATTATTATTTCAGGGTTTTCAATGGTCAGTCGGTCCCTCTCATTTTGCTCAGCTGTACAAAGATCAGAGGAGACAGGGGAAGATACTCTTTTTTGATTTCAACAAACCAAAGAATGGAGTTACAGAACTTAAATTTGATAAACATTTTGATCAGTCAACATTCTTTCCCCATGGCATAAGTGTGTGGCAGAATGAACAAACAGGTACAGATTATATTTTATACCACTATAAAGTCTGTTATTGTTGCTAGATAACAACATAACATAATCATTCACTTTTGAATCTTAACCTTTCACAGTTTGAATCATCACCAATGCTACACTGAGGTACTTGGCATTTTTCTTGGTTTCACTTAACTCTTTTCTCCGAGGGTACAGCTTTTATCCCATGAGCACACATTGTAGATCAAGATCAGCCTTCACATATAAAGTTTGATCAGGATCTACACTGTTCTTTTAGATTCAGAAGTTTATTTCTGACCAAGCGGATCACAGTGTAGATCCCAATCAGACTGCATGGATGTGCAGGCTGATCTGGATCTACACACTGGTCACACAAAGGATACAGGTCTTATATAAGTGTTTGGATTGTTTACATTGTACAGTCTTATCAGGGGTTTGTACAGGACAAGGCTTGATCTGGGAAGGGATCAGCCAATGGGTAATTTCAGAAAAAGTCACCCATGGGGAATGGGGCAGAATAAGCATAGGATTGATTTGGGTAGGGATCAGCCAATGGGTAATTTCAGAAAAAGTCACCCATGGGGAATGGGGCAGAATAAGCATAGGATTGATTTGGGTAGGGATCAGCCAATGGGTAATTTCAGAAAAAGTCACCCATGGGGAATGGGGCAGAATAAGCATAGGATTGATTTGGGTAGGGATCAGCCAATGGGTAATTTCAGAAAAAGTCACCCATGGGGAATGGGGCAGAATAAGCATAGGATTGATTTGGGTAGGGATCAGCCAATGGGTAATTTCAGAAAAAGTCACCCATGGGGAATGGGGCAGAATAAGCATAGGATTGATTTAGGTAGGGATCAGCCAAGGTGGTGATTTAAGAAGTGAGCACCGAAGAGGAAATTAAAGCAGGATAAGTTGAGGGTTGACTTTGGCAGGGATCATCAAAGTGGTTGCCTTCAGAAAAATCAGAAAATGAAGTGATTTGGGCAAAAGGGGTGACTTAGGCAGGGATCAGATAAGGAATGACCTAGGTGGCTTATTTTGGATAGTGATCAGCCAATGTGTTGAATTAGGCAGATGGCATGGGCACATGGGCAGGAATCAGGCAAATTAGTTTTTATCAGTGTTGAATTGGTCAAGGATCAGTGGAATTGATGTTTTGTTAGGGATCAACGCAGGGTAAATTCTGCCTGGATCACTCATACGGGTAAATCTGGCAGCAGTCAGCTAAGGGCTGTACAAGGACAGCTAGTTTAGCCACTAATCGGTTGCCTGTAGCTCAGCAATATGTCATAATCCTGATTTATTTCTTGTCTTTTTCAGGAACAATTTATCTATTTGTTGTCAATCACAGCCCTGAGAGAGACCAAATAGAAAAATTTGAGTTTCACAAAGATCAGATGTTACTTGAACATAAGATTACTTACGCTGATGAATCTATCATTCTGTAAGACTTCTTAAAGCATATTAAATTTTCTGTTTTTTAAAAGTTACATTTACAGTCCTAGCATTTTAAATTTACATTTACAGTTGAAGCATGTTAAACCCTTACTCAATATATACAATTTTTTATTTGGCCGTGTAGATCCAGTTTAGCAGCACATCTGTGCCATCTCAGATCAAGATCTTAACTATTTACTTTTAGAATTATTAGGTTATTTCTGACCAAGATGCATCCAATGCAGATCCAAATCAGACAGGATGGCACAGATGTGCTGGCAGATCTGGATCTACGCTGGTTGCACATACGTTAAAACATGTATACATCGAGTAAAGGGTTAACGATGTCAACAGCAACATAACTAAAGTACACTCTGAACAGAAAGATATGTGTGAACCAATGGTACCAAGTTTATCTTGGCTTACTTGTATAGATACATAGAGGGCAAAATATTTCATTTCAATAACATTGCTTGAGCGTGACAGTGAAAGTGAAAGTGACAGACCAATGTACAAAAATAGTGCACATGTACAGACTGTGCATCGGTAATCAAAATCCATGAAAAAGATCAGAAATATCAGTTTGCATTTAAATAATCAATATTTTAATATTTTGTTGAAATTAACATATTTCAAGTAATAGTGTTATATACGCATTGATCACAAGGGTGTACAGTATAGATCCACTTCAGCTGGCACATCTGTGCTTTTTGATCAGGATCTATGGTGTTTCCTTTTATATTTCATTAGGGTTTTTCTGACCACGATGTGCCAGCTGATCTGAATCTACACTAGTCGCACATGCAATAAAGCCTATATGTATATTATAGAGCTGAGGGATAAACTTAGAATATACAGCTACTTTTTTTTCAAAGAAATCCATATCTGTCACTTAAATGACCTTTATCACACAACTATCACGTAACTATGTATTTACTGAAATGGATGTAATCCTAACTCTGTGTGCTTTGAGTGTATTAATGGAAACAGAAGCACTTACATTGGTATTAGATGGTTGTTGCTAATTCCAGTTAAATGCATTATTTTCTAAAACGAGGTCTTCTTGTAGATCACGCTTATAAGACGGGTCCCCTACTTTTAAGGCTATTTTCCAAGGAAAAAAACCCGTCTTATAAGCGGGAAAATACGGTTCTTATAATTATGCAGTTTTACATTAACAGTTAATATTTTAATGCTTGTTAATCAGTGCTGCTACAGTTTTCCGAAAGAAGTAACTGCTTTACTTAATGAAAAGCAAATCTTTATAGTACACAAAATGGAGAAAAAAATCTTATCTAAACAAGAAGGCAATGATATTTTGTTTGTTTGCTTGTTTTATGCACCCATAAAAGCAGGAGGCATATAGAGTTGCACTTGTCCATCCATCCTTAAGTCTGTTTGTCTGTCCGTCCGTACATACATACGCCTTCAAAATCTTGTGGCATCAACTCTTCCCAACTATGAGGCAGATTTCATTCAGACTTGCACAGATGATTAAGCAGGATGTTTAGATGATGGTAAAAAAAGGATTTTTTCTGGCAGACATTTTTACCAGAGTTATATTTGTTATTACAAATGTAGTTGCAGCAGTTTGGGCATCAGTGTCCAAGGACACATTGTAGTTGTTTATACTAGAAGATCTATCAAGGACACCTGCAACTTCTTTCTCAGTAAAGTTTTCTTTTCTCTTTCTGTGGATCTGAAAAAACTTAGGGCTATTCCAGTTAAACATATATCCTACCCCAGGACGGCAAAATAAAAAACTTCTATTCGGGGAAGGTCCTGTAAATATAAACTTCTAATGGGGTGGGAAAAATAGGGTTTTCACATCTAAAGGGGGTTGCATTTTTGCCGGATAAAAAACGGAAAAACTGATAGTTTGGTGGTATAATTTAGCGAAGATTAATCGAGAAAATCGTCGGCATGCTGGGCGAAAATTGTCGGCGTGCGGGCCGAACTTATTAAAGGACGATATGAATTGCAACGAGTGACTTTCCTTCCCGTTACAATAATTTACGCGTGAATTATGCTGTCTAATCGGTTTTCGTTCGAAATATCTGGGGTGGACCTCCAAAAGTGGATGGAAGCAAACGGCAGTACACGCAGCGCGGAGTTAACAGAGAACACGATGCCACCCCGACAGTATTACATTTGGGGGGAAAATCACAGTTTTCGTAGGTCATCGCAATTCCACAGGGATTTTCCACAAGCCATTTTCAAATTAATTGAATGATTAAGATCAGATTGTATTGGTAATTTGGAGTAATTTTAAACAAAGACATCAGAATAATGTGAAACTCTGTCATGAGCGATATAGTTTTGGATACATAAGTTCCTGCCCAATCTTATCACGGGACGCACGCGCGTATACATGACTGGACCTGATGTCGGGATAAAGAGAATCTATCATTGGTATTCGGCGAAGATCGCGGTATCTCAACCCGAGGGTAATGCTTTCCAGATGGAAACGAGGCTGTGCCAAGTTTCCGTCTGGAAAGCATTGCCCCAGGGTAGGGATACCGCGATCTTCGCCGAATACCAATGATTGATTATTTTTCTCACTTACTTCTTAAAGATTCAAACAAAATTCTTTAAAATTAAAAAAAAAAAAACACAAGAATTTTGGAGAACTATTTCTTTCGCGTAACTTCCAGTAGGAACGGTAAATCAGCCACGAATACACAGTCCTGTCAAAGTTTAACACCCCTAACATATAGGCCTCCAACAATATCGTTACAAATAAATGAAAGGAAAAGAATCGTTTTTTCATTTCATGAAAACAGCTGGTTCATCCATTGAAAACGGATAACGGATCTGCGATTTCTAAGGTTATCTGTGATTTCGTCACTATTCAAAATTTAAAAAAAATGAATTGTACATACCAGTTGAAATATCCCGATTAAACAGCAGTATATTTCCTATTTTATTTTCCATTCACTTTCTTCATAGATCCTGATGTTTAATGAAGCTTGCAACAGCGGCATAAGAATGAAACACTTTAAAAAGTAGCAATTTCAGACTCATACCACGATAAACACTTCCAAGTTCCAGCGTTAAGAATTTAGCAACCTCCGAGTGTATCCTTTCCAAATGATTTTTGAACAAAGTTCTGATAAAACATAATCAACAGATTGCTCTATTTGAAAAGTAAACATTCGTTTAATCCCCTACGTCACTTTACAAATTTAAATGACGTAGAAATAAGCATCATGACGTAGTCTAAATCAATAATGAAAGTGCTCAATTAATATGGTGCGCAATAATACGAAAGTACGCGAGCACCCGGAGTGTTAGATAAGGCCATGCAAGATAAGGAAATCTGCGTTTAAAAGACAAGGTCTGCATGAAACGCATGGATTACTGTGTGTTTTTATATTGCATTTCCAACGACAGTGTTAAATTTATTTCCTTATGAAGCTATTTTAGTATTGAAAACGAATTTCCGCATAATAATTATAAATTGAACAATTTGACGATAAAATGCAGAGCTTCGGTCATTTATCATCACGTGCGTCTCGATGCGACCGATAGCTGTCTTTTGCTAGGAACATTAATTTCAATTTCCTTTATTATAATATTAATTAAAATATCTGAGTAAAATACAAGTGCGATAAGCCATTGATGTGTTTGTTTTTTTTTGGCTTCGAAGCATGCAAGCTTATTCGTTAAATAGTTTATTTAGAACTGAAACTTTTAAACCAAATATTTTATACACTCACGCTGATGTAAATTCAGTGCTGTTATACTATAAAGTTATTACTTTCAAGAATTACACTGGATATTTGTTCAGTATAAACAGAATAAAAGAATAGTACAATGTCAAAGGGAGATAACCTGTTCTTGACTAACGGGAAAGTGCCTACAGTCAGTTTGTCAAAGGGAGATCACTTTTCCAAACTTGCTAACCTGCTAAACTTGCCAGACATGGGATAAAATGCTCGCATTTGCAGTTCACTAACTTGGAAAATCAAAATAAACATGAAGTGCAGTAAAAAAAAAACAATTATCAAAGGTCAAATATCTAATCGTGTGTAAAAGATTGTACATCATTTTTTAATAATTGAAAGCCTTTTCAGTGCAGAAGCGAATGCGAAAACGTCTACATAAGAAATGTTCGTTTTCAAAAGAAGATGTACACTTGTTATGATATTCGTTAAATAATTGAATGTTGATAACTACACTTCCGATCTGTGACAGAGAAATGCAGAATTCTGCTCGCAAGAGGCGTGCCATTCATGCGAATCTTTTCTAGAGAAAAAAGAAAACACAAAGATTTTACCACCCACGACGAAAACATTCCATATGCTGCGCGCAAAAAGCGTGCATTTTGTGTAAATCATGTCCTTTTAATTGCACACGTCTGACGTATGGTTAATTGTACGTCATAAGTAGATGATGTAAGCGACGAAGAAAATATGCATTTCGAGCAAATCATGTGTTTTTTTTAACGGCCAAATATCCTGACGTTGGATATTAGGTCATAATTTATGACGTATGTCAGATTCCTCAAAACAGTTTTTTCAGAAGGGCAGTTTATTCTGTTGCCAACCAGTAAAATAAACCTTTGCAACATGTTCTTTAGAGTTCATTGCCGAATCTCCGACGCAAGAAATAAAATGATGTTGCGCTGTCCGAATTGTTGCTTTCATCGAGATCTCTTAAATATCGCATAATCTATAAACGAAATTAATAAAACACATATTCGAAAGTTATGTCTGTGAATGAATTTTCAATATGAATGCATTTTCTAATTAAAATTCGCAGATGTTTTTATTTGAGATATAGATTTCAGTGTAGCAGAAGTGTTTATGCGTGTTTCTTTTCACTTGCATGTGCGACTTTATTGCAATGCAGATTTGGAGAGAAAAAAAACAAGCTTCAATCTGATACCGGCTTGCGCATTAATTTCATTTTTGGCACTCGTAATCAAATTAAATAATCAAGAATTAAGATGTTTATTACTCATATTTTAAAATTGAAATGTACATGTGTATAAAACATAATCAGACCCAAAATTCACTACAAATTGCTAGCGCTTTCGCGTGACCAACCACGGCGGATCCTCCGTGACATCAAGATGGTAATCGGTTACCTCGAGGCATCCGCTTATCCCCGTGATGAATGTACAACATCAGGGCGGAGAGTGTAAGTCCACTCATTGCAGGGAATGAAAATAACTCTTATCACCTAAAAAAATCGTGTGTACATGTATTTGCTGCTTTCTACTTTTTGTTCGCTGAAGATATTCTGTTTTCATAAATTATTCATAATGGCCTTAATCTGTTGACGCTTTAGAGATGGACCTCGTTTTCTCCAAAATTTATATGAGCCCACCCCATGGACCCCTCTAACATAAATAAGAAAATTTTAGTGTCTACACCGGAAAACACATGATTTTTTTTAAAATTTCATTGACTGAAACCATTGTTTAACCAAAACGAATAAACTATCAAGAGTGGGCGAGTCTGTTGGATTACATCTGAATTAGGGCTTTCTATCAATATCATTTGATGTCTGTCCTGTCCTTTGATAGATGAAGTCACTTTAAAAGTATGAATAGTAGGTCTGTTTGACTTTTATATATAAATGGGGAAAAATATGCAAAAAAGGCAGTGATATACATATTTTCATGCATTTAATCTGGCAATGTCCTTGGGGTTGGATTTAACTATAGTATGTAAAGGATAACTAAACAGTCACGTGGTGGTAGACTTAATACTAATATGGCAAATTAATATGAACTCACCAGTCATGAAACATGTATTTATGAATGGTGTTAAACATTTAAAAAACTTCTAAGGGTTAAAAATATCTCTTCTAAAGGTGGACCAACATTGAAGAAAAAAATTCTATAGGGGGGACCTTTTTCCATTTTTTCTGCTTCTAATGGGGGAAGGTCTAATTTAAAAGTGCCTTCCTGGGGTGGGGTATATGTTTAAATGGAATAGCCCTTATTCCTACCTAAATGTCTTACTATGCTCATACATTGACATGCAAATTCTCTTTAACCCTTTACTCCATGGATAGGCTTCTATCGCATGGTTAACCTGAGCATAGATGATCTACACCTGGCTCTTCTGTGCCATCTGATCTGGATCTACACTTAGATTAGATGGCATTGATATGCTGGCTGATCTGGATCTACACTGGTCATGCATGGGATAAAAGCTGCATCCCATGGAGTAAAGGTTACAGAACGCCATCACTGCCTCCTTTAAATAGGGCTGCAGAATTTTCTCACCAAAACTCTCAGTGTCTTTATGCTAGACTTGTACATAACACTGGAACTCCCTTCTCTACAATATTCCAAAACAGGCGGTGTCTTCAAGCTAGACATTAAATTCTTTGTATGTTACACTATAACTCACTTCTCTGTATAGCTGCACCACCTCTCTCTACTGAACCGATAAAGTAAGTGCCTCTATGCAAGACTTGCATATTCTCTACAAAGAACTTTACTATAGATTGTCACAGTGTCTTCTCTGTAAAGCTGCAATTCTTAGTGGAATTTGGGTAAGTTGCATTTTAGGACATGGCTTTTTTTACTGTGCGAACATTTCATTAGTTATACTCTTTTTCAGAGCCAATGACATTGCAGCAACCGGTGAAAACAGCTTCTACTTTACCAACTATGCCTATTCACGCACACCACTCGGCTATTTGATCGAGACTTTTCTACTGTTTCCATGGGGAAGTGTGGTGTACTTTAATGGTGATACTTATCAAGAGGTTGCAGATGGCCTCCTTAACCCAAATGGAATTTTATTGTCAAAAGATAAAAAGTATGTATGTAATGTTAGTTCTCATTTAATATTTTATTCCATGGGATAATACTGTTATTACATGGGCGACCAGTGTAGACCCAGATATGCTGTACACTGTTTCCTGTTAGATTAATAAGTATATTTCTGACCAGGAATTGAACAGAGTAGATCCAGATCAGACAGCATAGATGTGCCATCAGGTCTGGATTATACACTTGATAAAACCGTTTTATATTGAGTAATTTAGGTTTAAGCAGTTAGTCCTTAGGTTAATTTTGTTGATAAATATTTTTCCCTGTCTGTTAAAATAGATGAAAAGGGAACTTTGAAAGCCACCCAACACAACAAATATGAAAATACTGCAGGCTCGGTTTGATTGAGCCTGTTCATGGGCAGTAATTGCTATTGCATATTACTGCCCATGCCGCCTAGCCCTGGGTTGAGCGCAACTCAATATTTACACCAATAAACAGTACAATTTTGATCCATCCCAAACAATGGTATACATATGGCGGTGAACATGGAACCTTCAATGAGGTATTTTCAGATTAATACCATTCCATGTTCAGCGGCGTATGGTCCCCAGATAAAAGAATGGGTTTGCCCTAAACGAGAAAACAATGGGCGGAACTAAACAGAATAGAATTTTGACAGGGGATCTTAGAATATAAATCCTGCGTATCACAGACAACGCCAAAGGCAAAATTTAAAAAGCAGGAAGTATATCCTTGTGGGTGATTGGGCAATATCCAAAACCTTTTTGGCTGGGATATTGAAACCACCTTTCTTTAAACTGGCCGAAATATAAAAACAAAATTAATTTTAGAAGTACTATTAACTTAGTACACAAGATTAGTATCGTGCTCAACGACCTTCAAAGGACGTAACTGATAACAGCACTGATTGAATGTATGGGGAGACTTTTTACAGCCGCCACACGGTTAAGCTAGCATGTTCTATTGGCTAGGCATGATGTTGATTATATAATACTTATTAAGCAGGACCTTCACCAGAAAAATTTCAAGGCATCATGGCATTTTACACCTAAAACAGCACAAACACATTCGAATACCAATGTGTAAGAGTGCAATCTATAAAAACAGCAATGTAAATCACTTTCATTTATGTTTTACTCGAAAACCATATAACCTGTTAGTGGTGTGTTTTGCACTGGGTGCAAGGCACTGATCAACTTAGGTTGCCTCAGACATTCTAAACATTTGTATTATTTAAAAATGACAATTAACTGTTAATTGAATATGAAGGCATCCAAGTCAGAATTAAAGGCATACTGGCAGATTATAAGCGTCCCACAAATTCAAGTTAAAAAGTAAGGCAACCTGGCACCAGTATACAATAAATGAAGGCACTCAGTAATTGTAAGAATGTCTTAACTCTGAAACAAGTTTGTTGACTGTCTAAAAACTAGGTAAGTGTTAGCAAGTATTGAAAAATATGATTTTGGAGAATTCTTGCTTGTGATTGGTCAGTTTGGAGACAGATACCAATTTCAGCCAATCAGATGATTGAGTTTTGAAACTGGTCTCTGTTCTTAGTTTTATGATGCTATGATCTTTTATCTATACTGATAAAGGTGCAGACTCTAATATTTGGTCTAATGCAGAGTTTTAATGTGTCTTTCAGGACAGTTTATGTAGCCAATGGTCTTCAGAAGTCATTAATCATATTTTCCAGAGAGGAAGATGACCATCTATCTATCATACAGGTAATTACTTCTATAGAATAATGTGTGAACATGTTGATTATGACAGAGAAGATAATTCCTAAAAAGCACAGAATATCAACAGGAGACAGTTCATAAGTTGTGCATGCTCATGCTATAGGTTGCCAAATTGATAGATTTTGAACAGTGGTGCATGACCATTCTCAAGGCTGCAATCATTGATAGATTTTAATCAGGGACTTCATAAGTGGTGCATGACCATGCTGAATGCAGCAGTCATTGATAGATTTTAATCAGGGGCTGTTCATATTCCTTTTCAACACCCCCAGGGGCGCTTATATTATTTATTTTAATTATTTTATTAAATTTTTTTATAATATTAGATTCTGAAGGATATTGGATAATAAATATAGATTAACTGTTTTTTTTTCCTACAAAAATTACAAGAGGGGCTTTTATAAGGGGAGGATGTTTAAGAGGAATTTTATGGTAACTGGTGCATGACCATGCTCAATTCTGCAATTGTTGAAAGGTTTTAAGCAAACGTGCTAATGAGCTAGTTGGAAAACAGTATTGCTAAATTCTGAAGGAGGATGATTTAATTCACCTTCCTATACAGTAAGTCCTTGTTTTGATAAACAGTAAATTGTTTGGGTTTTTGGCAAAAGCTTTTTTATTACATTTACTCAAATGGTATTGTGATTTTTTCAGGAATTTCAACTGTATTCCAGTCCAGATAACTTTTTGATTGAACCAAAGTCAGGAAATTTGCTGACATGTGCTCACCCTATTATTCATGAAACAGTTGCTCATCTGGAGGCCCCGGACCTGCACAGAGCCCCTTCTCAGGTAAGATGTCACTCCTTTTCCATGTCAAAACTGTACCAAACTGCCTACTTGGGTGTCTGAATACAAGACTTCTAGCATTACAGTCTAGTCTTCTTGTTACAGCACCACCGTAATGCAGAGGGTTGGGAATCTGGTTACCAGGTCTGAAGGTTATAAAACTGAGATTGGAAACCAGTCTCAAATCTCAAGCATCTGATTGGCTGAAATGGTGACTGGTCGCCATTTCAGCCAATCAGATGCTTGAGATTTGAGACTTGTTTCCATGCTCAGTTTTATAACCTTGGGCACTGTCAGTTATTATAGCTTGTAGGTCTAGAAGTCTGAATACTAGACATCTACCATGCAGGTCTAGGAGTCTAGTTACCAGATCCTTAGCAAGCCTGTCTGGGAGTTAAGTAACCATATCTCTACCATGCTGGTTTAAAAGAATGGGTTTGTACATTGGGGCCTTAATTTTAAGACAATATCTTTATCTTTTAGTTATGCAAGTATTTAGAATTAATAATAATACATGTATAATAAAATAGAAAGTTCCAAATTTGGCACCTCAGAGGACAGTATTAATATTACAAATATCAAAAATAAATTACTGCTTAAAATGAAAAAAAACGTTTGATATAATAAATACTTTTGAATAAATACTTTTAATAGTGTGGTTTCACTGTAGTATATTTGATGGCTTTCTGTTATCACAATGTTGTGTTGTCGTTGTTGTAGGTGCTGATGATTCACTTGAAGAACAGCAGTTATGCTGATGGTATTACAGAACTATTTTGTGACCAAGGCAACCTGATATCTGGAGGATCTGTCGCTGCAGTCTATGATAATCAAATGCTCATTGGATCAGTGGTCGACAAGTTGGTGTACTGTGAAGTTAGAACGTTAGAATAGTCGTTATTACATTTTATAGCAATAGACAGATGTTAAGCCTGTTTTAGAGACAATTTCTATTGTTTGTGTGTTTTGGATAATTGATTTATTATTTATCGACATAGAAGAATAAAGAGAGATATTCTACTCATCCCAGCATCTGTATCACACATCCGTGTTAAATGCTTTTTTGCATGTGGTTTTACTTAAGTATAAGTTAAAAGATTTTACGGCAATGTACTGTATCCTTCACATTACTGAATTGTTTTGATTCAAACTTCAAATGAATTGTACTTTTTAAAACCTACAACATTACTAAGTCCCATAACTCTTCCAAAATTCTTGTCAAACGTAGCATTTAACATTTTCACTTTAGATCCCCTTTTCAGTTGAAAGTTTTAGTGTTTGGAATGTTTTTCATGTATAACTTGTACTTATACAATCATCCATGATTTAATAATTGGTCACATTCGTTCATTCAAGTTCTAACTTCAAAGCTTTGAGTTTGCAAAATGTGCTGACCAAATTTAAAATTCCTCACTGTACAAAAGTAAAATTTTCAACAAAGTCACATAACAACTGAGAAAAAATCCTCAATCACTGAATTTACTTCTCACATGATTAAATATTCTCTCTCATGATTGACTCTGTACATAATTCCACTTTATAAATTGGATGTTCAGCATGGTTGTTGTACAGTGGAATTCATGATTGAATTACTTATTTTTTTTTAAATAAATGATTCTTAGTTTGTCAAAAGATAATATACTGTGGATTTGTGGGCATAACATTTCATGAATTTTCATTTGTGGATACTTACATTTGTGGATCACTATTTTCTAAACTACATTAAGTTCAATTCCTTATTTCATGTTTGTTTTAAGTTTGTGGATCTATGATGTATCCACAAACATTAGCAACCCACAATTATTAATGAATAAATTCTGTAGTTGCTCTTGCTGCCAAAAAAATAATTGGTAGAGTCAAGCATATGATGTCACCTCGGACAGCACTTTATTAGATTTTTTTTCCTCTGCTGAATTTCAGTTTTTGTAATATTTTGGTTAGCTCCTATTGTCCATCTGTTTTTGTGTTGCGTGCAAAAGCTGATAGACACATATGGATCCTAAAGTCTGGTGGCATCTGGTAGTCCTCCAACTTTAACATGTAACTTAATGGTATCTATTGCTTCAAAAGTACTTGTTCTATTGACATAATACTTGAAATACATCATCTGCATGAACAAAGCCATCGGTGACAACAAGAATGACATTTCCAGTTTCACAATTTTTGGAGTTATTCCCCTTTCAAATGCAACTTTAAAACGAAACTTCATGTTGCCTATAACATTGAAAGTACTTGTCCTATTCACTTAATACTTGGAATATATCATCTACATGAACAAAGCCATCAGTGACAACAAGAATGATAACTCCTGTTTCACTTTTTTGTAGTTATTCCCCTTTCAAATGCAATTTTTTGGCAACACGTGATCCGAGGAACACCAAATTCTAGTTTTATAAGACTTAGTTTATTTTTAAAAGTGTATCATATTTTACGTCCAGTGTTAATGTGATTTATTTCCATTATCATTAAAACTGTGTAAAATGCAGAAGCAAAATTATGACACATTTATTAACATGATATTATTTTGGCATAGGATGCTTGTACAGTGTATATTAAAGCAAACCTTTCATAGTATTCCCATAGTAATATTGAACATTACATATTTGTAAGTGGTCTATAGAAAATGGAGTAGGTGAGGTAGCCATTTTCATTTTCTGTAGATCATCAAAATTGAGCTCTAACTTATTTGGTGTTTGTGTGGATCTTGTTATTTAGGTACAAAAAAATTGTCAAATTATCAACTGTCATTTGCCCTCGAATAATTGCAATCACCAAATACATGTAGTTTACATTTTATTTTGCAGGTCTCCTTTACATTTAATGTGCTGGTGTCCGAAATATCATGATTACTTTTTGTGTATTATACTTAAAGTATTATTGCTTTTACATAAATACTTGTTGCTTAGTAGAAAGGCCTGAACAAATAATAACTTACCATAGAAAATCAACAATTTTCAACCATGACTGTTGATCAGCATTTGTGCTTTTTTAACTTTGACAAAATAAGTGTAATTTAACAGTTTTATATTTTTTAGAAGACTGCATATCCAGTTTTTGTGACAGTCCTGTTTACAGTATTTATTATGTGGAAAATGTGTCTTTGATTTCTGTGACAAAAGGGGCTAAGAGCCCTGTGTAAAAAGGGGCTGTGAGCTTTATAGACAACATGGGCTTTAAGCAATGGGGACAAAAGGGGCTGTGAGCTCTGTACAAAATAGTGGCTTTGAGCTTTGGGGACAAAAGGGGCTGTGAGCTCTGCACACAATAGGGGCTTTGAGCTTTGGGGACAAAAGGGGCTGTGAGCTCTGTACACAATAGGGGCTTTGAGCTTTGGAAACAAAAGGGGCTGTGAGCTGTGTAGAAAAGAGGCTGAAAGCTGTTATACAAAAGGGTCTGGGCACACTTTAGACAAAAATGGCCTGTAAGCTCTGTAGACAAAAAGGCCTCTAATCGTTGTATTCCAAATTACCATTAGAAATTTATGTTTATCTGATTTTAATAATGCGTCAAGTTATTGCTAGTCCATTGTTTAGTTTTACTGTTCAACCAGAATCCAGATAACCAGGTATATGTTTGTTTAAATGGTTTACATTGAAATTATTTAAAGATTTGATACCATGGCTTAATCAACCATGTCATTGCAAACTTAGTGCAGTTAGTAGCAGAATGATTTCCTTAACCCTTTCCTCCATATATATGCCTTTTTCGCAAACTGTGTAGATCCAGATCAGCTGGCACATCCCATGGCAAACAGTGCAGATCTTGAGCAGAGAACATGGATATGCTAACTGATCTGGATCTTCACTGGTCACACATGCGATAAAATGTGTATATATGGAGTAAAGGGTTAACATCCGTATTTTCATGTAGGAGTATTAGAGTATTATATTTATTTGTCAGTTAATGTTATTCATTTTACCATATATGTATTTATATAATATTATATATATGACTTAAGTTGCTCAATTGTTTTGTTATCCCATATAACGCCAGGTTTTGATTATGTAATGATTATTTTTATATTACAGTATTAAAATCCAGAATGCATTTGCATTGTTATTGTTACCATTGACATTCATTGGGGTCCTAAAATTGCACAACTTCATAAAATAAAATTTAAAAGCAATATTAAGTTGGATTGTGCTGTTTTTTAAACTTTTTAATATTTTAATGAAAATTTGCTTGCAGTTAATTGATCATAATTCCTATATTGAACAGAATACCACGCTAATATTGAAATACTGTATGTATTGAAATATTTTAGAAATGGTTTAGGTTATGCATTGGGAAATACTGTTAACCCATTACTCAATATACAGCTTTACTGCTTGGGTGACCAGTGTAGATCCAGATCAGCTGGCACATCTATGTCCTCTACACTGTTAGCTTATAGTTCATTAGGTTATTTCTGACCGCTGCCCGTGTCAATTTAGATATGATGGCACAAATGTGCAAGATCTACACTGGTCACACATGCATAAAAATTGTATATATGTTGTAAAGGGTAAGGTGTTTTACACAATAATTTGAGCTTGACTACACCCACATGTCCTCAGAAACTGTCAGCCAGATTTTAAAATAATTTCACAGAAATATTTTCTAGGAGAGCCTTTACTAAATTCCTTTGATCAATGTTGCCGTGTATAAACACATGGATGATGGCTGACAGAGAGAAAGGTTCTGGTTTTCACTGCATGATTATATGGTATACTCTAAGAACTGTTTCTTATTTGACCCCATTATCAAATTCCTGAGTTTTTCAAAAGAAAAATATATTGCAATATAACTGTGTTAGATTAGCTTTGTTCTGGAGCCTGGCCACTGAAGCCATCATAACAGTATATTGCACTTTTTCAAAGAATAAGAGATCTATCCTACTCACCCTCGCATCAGCATTTGCATTCCTGTCAGCATCTGTTAACCAAAATATGCACAGAAGTTCATCTTTGAAACTATTACCTTGAAACTTGAAATATATGTTCACCATCAAAATCTTCATCATTACCAACAAGACCCATAACTTTTCTACCTATGTTTTTCATGTTATGCCCCTTTTTATACGTCCGTTTGAAAAACGGGACGTATTATGGGAACACCTGCAGCGGGCGGGCGGCATCCACAGGGTTTCCGCTCTCTAAGTCAAAGAGTTTTCATCCGGTCTTTATCAAACTTGGTGAATATGTTGGTGGGCATAATATCTGGACCAAGTTCAATAACCAGCCAAATCCCCCCAGGCACTCCTGAATTATGGCCCTTGAATTGTCCAAAATTACTGTTTCCGCTCTCTAAGTTAAAGAGTTTTCATCCGGTCTTTATCAAACTTGGCGAATATGTTGGTGGGCATAATATCTGGACAAAGTTCTATAACCAGCCAAATCCCCCCAGGCACTCCTGAATTATGGCCCTTGAATTGTCCAAAATTACTGTTTCCGCTCTCTAAGTCAAAGAGTTTTCATCCGGTCTTTATCAAACTTGGTGAATATGTTGGTGGGCATAATATCTGGACCAAGTTCTATAACCAGCCAAATCCCCCAGGCACTCCTGAATTATGGCCCTTGAATTGTCAAAAATTTGGGTTTCCGCTCTCTAAGTCAAAGAGTTTTTGTCCTGTCTTTATCAAACTTGGTGAATATGTTGGTGGGCATAATATCTCGACCAAGTTCTATAACCAGCCAAATCCCCCCATGCACTCCTGAATTATGGCCCTTGAATTGTCCAAAATAAGGGTTTACGCTCTTTAAGTCAAAGAGTTTTCATCCGGTCTTTATCAAACTTGGTGAATATGTTGGTGGGCATAATATCTCGACCAAGTTCTATAACCAGCCAAATCCCCCCAGGCACTCCTGAATTATGGCCCTTGAATTGTCCAAAATTACTGTTTCCGCTCTCTTAGTCAAAGAGTTTTCATCCGGTCTTTATCAAACTTGGTGAATATGTTGGTGGGCATAATATCTGGACCAAGTTCTATAACCAGCCAAATCCCTCCAGGCACTCCTGAATTATGGCCCTTGAATTGTCCAAAATTTGGGTTTCCGCTCTCTAAGTCAAAGAGTTTTTGTCCTGTCTTTATCAAACTTGGTGAATATGTTGGTGGGCATAATATCTCGACCAAGTTCTATAACCAGCCAAATCCCCCCATGCACTCCTGAATTATGGCCCTTGAATTGTCCAAAATTACTGTTTCCGCTCTCTAAGTCAAAGAGTTTTCATCCGGTCTTTATCAAAGTTGGTGAATATGTTGGTGGGCATAATATCTCGACCAAGTTCTATAACCTGCCAAATCCCCCAGGCACTCCTGAATTAGGGCCCTTGAATTGTCCTAAAACTGAATTAGCGGTATCTGCTCTCCAAGTCGAACAATTTTCATCGGATTGTTACGCAACTTTGATGATCAGCATTTTGACGGGCGTATTTTGTGTCAGTTTGGCACTCTTGTTGCACTTAAATTTTGCTTTAACCAACATATGCACTTGGCCAATTACTTTAAAACTACTTGGGATATCACCTTGAAACTTGAAATATATATTCACCATCAAAATCGACATCATTACCAATACGACCCATTACTCTGCAACCAATATTTTTCAAGTTATGCCCCCTTTTCACTTAAATATTGTGTTAACCAAAATATGCATATGGTCCATGACTGAAACTCCATGAGATAGTACTTTGGAACTTGGAATAAACATTCACTATCAGTATCTTCATCATTACTTTTAAGACCCACAACTCTACTTAAACATATTTTTTAAGTTATGTCCCTTTTGCACTTAGATTTTGAATTAACCAAAATCTACACTGGGTCCATAACTTTGAAACTATGTTTGGTATCAACTTGAAACTTGGAGTATATAGTCCCTATCATAATCTTCACCACAACCAACAAGACTTATAACTCTGCTACAATTATTTCAAAGTTACACCCCTTTTCACTAGATACTTGTCCACCATCATAATCAACATCACTTTTACTAACATCTACATTGTATATTGTTTTCAAAGTAATGCCACTTTTCACTAAGATTTTGTGAGAAAGCTTTATTCTGAAACATTATTTAAGTGATTGATATTGAACTTTAAATAAATGGCCCTTATCTTTTCCAAAAATATTTATTTAATCAATTTCTTCCTTAACCATTCACTTGTTAATAATATTATTCATGTCTGCACATGAATGATTGGACTTGTTCTTCTTTCAAACTTCTTTAAAACTTTAAATTGCATTTATTTCAAGTGAATTGAATAGTCTACACTGCTTTCTCCTCTGACAGCTCTTGTTGCAAGTACACTGAACAGTAATATGTGGATAATATCGATGGTAGCTCAGGAGTTTTTAATCCATTCAAGTAGGCTCTCAAAACCTAATGCTTTATATCCAGAAATTTGACATTTCTATTGTTGTTGTTGTTGTTGTTGTTGTTGTTGATAATGATATTTTTCGTGTGTTTCCATTTGTTTTATCTTCAATATATTGCATCCAAGAATCGGGAATATCTAGATTGCTTACAAGTGCATCTTTCTAGTGATAGTATCATTGGTGTAGAGCTTTTGAACTTCTTGGTTCGCTTTATGCTGATGATAATATTACAGCATCTCACTTCGCCATTAGATACACAAAACTTTTGTTTTTATTTCATTGAGTTAACATTGTTAACCTGGCACTTCAAGATTAATACAAACAATAAAGTTGTTTTATTTGTTTCAATACTTACCAGACATTAAAATTAACACTTGACTCATAGCGCCAACAATTTGGAAGTTACTCTACCTAATAAAGGTCTTTTTTGAATGCACGTAAACATGGTGAAGAATCAGCAAAAATAACTATGTACCATTTACTTTTATTATTAAAACAACTGAAAGATGTTAAATTTTTACTCTTTGATCGCGGTGTTTTACCTATTTTCACACGGATCACTTAATTTCTCCGCAAAATGGGAAATTCGAGTTTATACAAAAACGTTCATATTCAACTGACACGCGCACGCACGCACACAAATTTAACAAAAACAGCATTTACAAAGAACACGTGTATCACAAATACCAAACAAAGAAGTATGCACACTGTTTTAATGCGGAACTCTTTTTTCTGTATGTAAAATTTAAATGCATGTATAAGCTAGGCTTTCGAACACCCAAGAAAAAAGAAAAGACCGCGTTATCTCTTCGATCTTGCACTAAGTCTTTTGTCGGATTTTGAACTAGGTTTTAGTTTATCATTTGCTCGTTCTCTGCTGTTTTGTCTGGCATGCTCCTTCGGGTTGTCGTTGGCCGCAGCAGCTTCCTTCCGCCTGCGCGTGCTCGATCTCACGCGCTTCGTCTCCAAATGTTCGCTGCCCTTAATTGCCAGTCGTGCTGCAAATCAATAAAAAACACATTATAGTATTCATTTGTTTTACTTTTTATATAAAAAATCTAATTTACACGTTGCTTTGACATTTGGAAGCTGTGAGTTTCACAAACATTTTGATAAAGAAGGGAATTCATCAAAGTGATACCAATTCAATTAATAACGAGATTCAAGTTGCGTTTGGAAGAGAAAGCATGAAATACCCAGGAAGTCATCGCTGAGAACTGCATCGCCGGCTTGTAGAAGTGGCGTATATGTCAACTGATTGCTTTCTTGGTCTGATCCTGAAATACAGTATATATGCATCATGTACCATCTAAACCTGTCTACAAGCAACCAACAAACAGAAATGGAAACACGTTTTGTTATCCTCCTAGGCGTGACGAAGTATGCTTGTAGTCATTCTGGTGGTCTCCTACACATATCATACTAGTTATGCAGTAAACTAGATCTACTTCTATGTTTAACTAATAATGCTATGAAGTTGGACAGAGTGGATGAAATTTTGTTAAAAGCGCTAAAAAGATAATCTTATTGTGTTGAATACAGTTAACCCTAAGAGTGGTTTGCAGTGGTACACAACAAAGCACAACAGCCACGCTCCATGTACTGGGCTTTTTATAATTTATTTGACGAAATCTGTCATACTTCTCCATTTGATGAAATATTTCCAGATAACAGTATTAAAGAATAACCGCTTATCCTCATCCGAATTAAACAGTTCTCACCATACGGTATATCCACCTCGTTTAAAGCGGGCTGTCCATTTATAACGTATGACATAGGAAAACATGTATCAACTTACGTGTAACTTTTAGAAGAACAAGTTTCTCTCTCTCGTCAAGGAATTCTGTGGCGTATCTTTGCTGGAAGCCAGGATCTCGCAGGTTCTTTATGTTCCCAGACTCATCGGACAGCTCAATGTCAGCTACAAACAGTAGTTTCTATATAAAAGTCAACTATTTATATCTAATTTCCATATAATATATTCAAATGGCAGGTCAGCGCGGACAGTAGTATGCATTTTCACTACCACCCACGAACAGGCTCAATCAATCCGAGCCTGAAATATTTTGATATTTGCTTTGTTCGTGTTTCGTCTATTCGAGTATCACAATAGTTTGAGCCGTGTGCTGGTCGTAAAAAGTCGCCCAGTATATTCGAAAAACATGCATTTGAGCTTTTAAGTGCATTTTATTGAAAAGTTCTAGCGATACTTTATAGCTGTGCATTTTAACAGTTTTGCCTACAGAAAATATTTGTAATTTCAAACAGAAAATACCCAGTATTTTGTCAGCAAATTGTATTGTACAACATACATATACACACCTCAGCCAGGGTCATGTATACAGTGAGCAGAGGAAGTAAATCGTTTCGGGAAAAGATTCGATGAGATCATAGTTGCACTCGTTCTAAATCTAGTTTCTGCTTCTATACATAGTACATAGAAAATACGACAGAAAACAATGTATAGTTGGGATGCAATCGATTGTGCGTGAGAATTAACAGCTAATTAGTTTTCGCGTTTAATGGGTATTTTGTTGATTTTTATTTATTTTGATCATTTGTTGACGTCCAATTGACTGCAAATGGAATAGTCAATATAGACGATCCTGGTTTGTGAGAACCGAACATGACCTGGTCTCGATTACGACACTATGTCAGTTAAGCCGGCCTTAACATCTGATTAAACACTTTTTCTTTCAGCCAATTTAAACTCCATCATTAATACATTAAATTAAATATGAGATCTTTTAGGACTACCGTATATTTCAAACACATCTGTCAAAACTTAAAGTATTTCTAGAACTCAATAAAGTAAAACCTCGCTAAAACGACCTCGTTTGGGACTGAGAAAAGTGGTCTTCATAATGAAATAGTGTTATTTTGGTGTAGAAAATTGTACAAAACTGTAAAATGGGACGTTAGAATAGTGGTCTTATCATCGATGTGGTCTTTACATATATGGCTTATTTCTGAGTAATTTTGCACATCATATTATTTTTGTTACCAGTAACAAACGTACATTGTTCAAGTAACAAAAGGTAACATGAAGGAATGACGGACCAAAGAAAAAACATTCTCGGTCTCAAAAAGGTATCAGCCTTATATACCGCAAGTAACAAGAGGGCACAAATTGAAAATGGTCAATTTAGAATGAAAGTCAAATTGCATGTCATTTCTGTGCCCATAGGTAACACAAGTAACAAAAGGTAACAACCTTATATACTTCAAGTAACAATTAAGAGGGCACAAACTGAAAATGGTCAATTTCGAATACAAGTCAAATTGCTTATCATTTCTGTGCCTCTAGGTAACACAAGTAACAAAAGGTAACAGCCTTATATAATTCAAGTAACAAGAGGGGCACAAACTGAATAATGGTCAATTTAGAATAAACAGCAAATTTCTTCTCATTTCTGTGCCCATAGGTAACACAAGTAACAAAAGGTAACAACCTTATATGCTTCAAGTAACAAGAGGGGCACAAACTGATAAATGGTCAATTGAGAATAAAACTTAACATTTTTCATATTTTTTTTAAGTTCCTATTTTCTTTGGCTTCAACCATTAAAATAAAGTTATTTTTGTGTAAACAAGTTTCATTTCCGAATATGAATGCTTGTTTGAAAGAGTACTTTGTTAAAAAACGAGTGATACCGGCAAATTTAAAATACAAGCGAATTACTGTATAAAATTACGATGTTTTGCTTTATTTTTATTATTTAAAATTATCTGATAACCTGGTTTTAATACAAAAAAATACTGTACCAATAGCTAGACAGTTTATTGGAGTATAGAAGCAAGTGATGCGACAATTAATTGACTCCAAGGGGGGTCGGTCGGGACGTTTGATACGCCGCATGGGCACAACACGATTAGGCTAATCAGCTGTTTATGACTAACAAGTTTTTTGACACTGGGTTTCTGTGTATTTGCCACTTCGTCACCCTAATTCCATAGTGTTGAAACTCCTTTTTTTGAAAAATATTAGTGTTTGGTATCAAAATTTTTGTCTTTTTACGCTCTATCGAATGGTGTGAGTTGTAACACTGTGGAAATAACACATAATGAAATTTTATAAGCACCAGTTTGTTGTATGTCCGAAAAAAGCAATTATTCTCAAATCCATATTGTTCTAACTCTTGAGCCAATAGCATGCCGAGATTTTGGTCACGTGAATACCTTGTAGCAAGATGGCCGACACTGTGGAGTTTTTCTTGGCGTCATTCTTTTTACTCCAGCATGTAAGGTTTTTACATTAGATGACCTTTAGCTTCAGATTTGTAAACATATTGTTATACTCCATCAGAAATCAAACTAAAATCATCAACAATTAAGGAGCAATACAGGTTATTCAGGCCTCTTTAACTTTACGAGTAATTCGGATAGAACATCTTTCGGACAAACTTGTATTTAAGACTGTGTTTTTAGCTGAAAAACATTCAATAACGATATTTCTCGCTATAACTGTATTAAATGAATTGTAAATTTGCATACTTGGAGGAGTGATTAGCGTTAGAAATTTAAACAATGCAATTTATTCCAGTGTTAATTGGTAATGGCCTCTAAATTCTTAGTTCATCTCTTTCTATAATCAGAAAGTAGACAGTTTAATATGGTGGGTTGGAGTCTGTATCTTTCTAGAATACAAAGTAAATTTAGCTCACATTTGGATAACTGTTTAAAAACAATCTTACAGTAAAATTTATTCAGTAATATTTTGGTTGTGTTAATTGACCTCCTGAAGGAGCTGATTGTTAGATTATTTTGTTAAAATGGGTTGGAAAACCTAGAGATAATGATCAACCGTGCATGCAAGAAATTCAACAAAGTCATTAAAACAGTTTCAATTTTTCAATGCTCTTTAAAAAATAATAATAACAATCAGCCATTGCTCTGATTTTACACAGTGAGATTTAGAGACAATTTGTAACGTAAAACAGATGAAAAGGGAACTTGGAAAGCCACCAAACATGACAAACATATATAATATTTCAGGCTCGGTTTGATAAAGCCTGTTCCTGGTCAGCATGGCCATGTATATTACTGCCCACGCAAACTAGCCCGTTGTTGAGTCAAACTCAGTAAACAGTTCAATTTCGATATAGTACTTAATATCTTTTTAGAAAGTTGTGCTCCCATATTCGAGATATGACCGTCAATGTAGTGTTTCTGAGTTTGAAGGTGTTCTTACTGAATACTTTCGTAGAAGTCAGTTTTTTGGCATTAAATAGATGAAAAGGGAACTTTAAGAGCCACCGAACACGACAAATATGAAAATATTGCAGGCTCGGTTTGATTGAGCCTGTTCATGAACAGTAATGGAAATGCATATTACTGCCCACGCCGCCTAGCCCCTTAAGATTTAAGTTCTATGTTATCTGTGTCAACGTTAAAGCTTCTTATACAAGGCACCGAAAATGGAATTTGTGTAATCGTTTGAATGTAATCTTCTTCTCGGTAATGACATTCTTGTTGTAAGGATTTCCCAAAGCGTGATGTTCTGTATCTTTTTTACTAAAATTTCATATGAACATCTTAGATTCATTACACATCATTAACTGAAACAGAAACTTAAGTTCGTGTAGTGGATTAGGCATTGAAGTTATGAACATTTCAGAGATATTCTCATGAACACTTTCATTTCTCATTAAAAAATGGAACTGAAAAGGAATTTAAAGCACACATACTTGTCTGCTTCTTGAATACTTTTATAAAGGTTAATAAAGTTTTACATAAAGCGAGGAAAGCAATAGCCACGCTTGCAGAAGTAGAAGATACTTACGAGACTTATATCACCTGATTTAAATTCGAAAGTGGAACTCTAAGATTTTGATAGAATTCAGAATTATTGCTTTGGTGCTAGAAACTTTGATGCTGATTTCCTCAGTGAGAGTTAAAAATTATACTTTTGGTCGTTTACAACAAATCATTCAAACTGAGGATCAGTTGGCATTGGTGTCCATGAGGCTGGATATTCAGTAAAACGGTGGCACTTGAAATACATGTTATTATTGACAATAACCGGATTGATTATTTGCTAAAAATACATGAATCCTCATTAAAATAGATGAAACGGGAACTTTGAAAGCCACAAGATCTTTGGGTTCACATAGATAAAATAATATGGACTTTTTGATATGGATTTTTATATCCATCAAGGTTATGTAATTGCCAGCATTTGTCTCTCTGTCTGTTGGTTGGTCTGTGAATCTTTATTCTATAAGTTAGGAATAGATTTGCATGAAATCTTCTGTGAATATGGGAAATGGACTTTGGGTATAAATGATTAAGATTTTGATGGTTGTCCGGATAACTGTCTTGGAAAATTCTTCCTTGGAAAAGGATTGATTTCTAGTGCTTATTGTTTCATGTTTAATCCTACAAGAGATTATATGCTATTATAAACACTATTTTATCACATTTATTCTTATTAATTATATGAAAAAGTTAACATGTATTTTAGACCACATTTTTGTAATTCAATAATTTTCCACTGCATTTAAGGCCAAAGTGTTGTAAGTCATTAAAACAAAATGGTTCAAACAAAATTTTGAAAAAGGCATGAATTTTCTGTAGATGACAGTTTTCTCTTTTTGAAATATTGAAATTATTAACCACCCAAAACTATTTTTTATGTTATATCTAAAAAGATGAATAAAATCTGCACAAGCTAATACATTTTTTTATTAAATTCAATTAAGTAAAAGTCAAGATTTAGCCTTTCAAAACTTCAACCTCGATTTTCTCGAAATGAGCAAAATACGACTTACAACATTGTGGAAATAGGGTGACGAGTCTTGTCCAGATATCGATTAATGACTTGTCTGGGACTAGATTTCAGACGGTCGCTGTAGGGTACGAATACACTAGGTAACTTGGGAAAACAACGACATTGAATAAACAAAGGCAGAATTTGTGGTGGTTGACACAATATTTATTGAAGACAAAAGGGCGTTCATGGGGAAAAGGGCAGAGTGTTTGAGATTAAGGGCAGAAGGGCGCTCTTCAAAAAGGGCGGGGCGCCGCGCCCCGCTATCACGCTATAGATGCAACACTATATCTAGGTCTTTATGTTGGTGTGGTCGTAATGAGAGGTTTTTACTGTAAGACATAGCTACGCGTAAGAAGTATTATCCGCTGACTGATTCCATCTAGTCTATAAATATTTCTGTTTTGAAATTTCATCCCCAACATTAAGTAATCCCAACTGCAAAGTTAAGAATAATGACTGAATAATAGAATCTTCACAGAACGCATTTAATTAACATAAACTTAAATATCTATGGAACGCCGTTGCTGCCTTGTAATAATGGTTTTAGAAAAAAATGTCATGCTTTCATTTTGTCCACACAATGCAATGGTACATTCACCAATTGATAAATGTTAACATTACCTTCTCTGTCACATTTACACTTGTGTTTGATGGTCTTCAGCAGTAGGTAAGTCTTACAATTCGGGTTGAAGATCTCTTGTTGGCTCTCTGCAAGCAAACAGAAAGTAAGTAGACGCAACATCATATCCAAGGCGGTTTTTAATGCAATTACAGTAAAATGTTGGTGCCAAAGCCGACTGCATATAATGCGGGTGTTAATGGTAGTCTACACTTCTCCGCAATGCAGATAATTTACCCCATGTCGTTTGTTTTTGTTCCGGCATGCAGCACGAACGCGAGATATACAAGGGAAATAATTACATTGGAAATGTAAATAAAAATATAGCATTTAAAATTTACTTGGTGGTTTCTTCTGTATTCCTTTTTTAAATTTATGTTTGGAATCTTCTTGAATTTAATTCAAAGAGTCATAGAGCGAGTAACTAAAGTTCTATATTAAATACGCGCCGAATAGATTTTTACCATTTAAAATATGCTTTACTATTTTAAAATATTAAAGAAAAGAAAGATGACAATTATCACTAAAACCTGATCAGTAACTTTAAGTCGCCGGAGTGATGTTGATATACAGATGAGGGAAAAGCCTGTGTTATACTGGTTACGTGGTAACAGAACTTGTTTGAAACTGACACAACAACGAAAACTTGAATTTAATATGACAGAGCGGTTTAATACAGATTCTCGCCCTGTATCAAAGCCCGTTATCTAATATCCTTTATACATTTGATGAAATATTCCCTTTCATCAACTTAATGATTCCTTCGTATCGCGGTATTGTTTGGTTGACAGGTTGACAAAAATAAAGCTGTAGTTAGTCAACATCTTGATCGCGACAGGACAATTATCTACCTGCTGTATATTTTCCCTGCAACGGTGCCTTTGACATATTATCATGACATATTAGCTTATTCGGAAATCTTGATTAACTTTACGAGCAATATTAATTGCTAAGTAAATATTAGCTTCCAATGCAAACAAGTCTTGTATTAATAGGTATATCAAATCTATAATGAAAGGAAGTTGGGCCATTTAACAATACCTGTTTAAATGGATTGCTTTTTGTGAAAATTTATTCGAGTATAGTATAACAGTAGTGTGAGACCACGAGTTTATGTCAATATCATTCACAAATAATTGTACAATCACTACGTTTGTATAAATGATCAAGTCACAAGTCGTTATTTCTACATGTTTGGGTGTTTCACTACAGTATAGAAATTTTAAAGAGTCCTTAAACTTGCGCATATGTCTCTGTTCCACGCTAATCTTTGGTTTTGCATATGCATAATATCCGTTCAGGCTGGCTCCCGTAACTTAGTTAACTGTGTTTCTATGTTGCTGTTGAGTTTCGGCGTCTATCAAAAAAGGCAACATTCGAGCATCATTGTTAATTGTCCAAACGGAACGCTCCTAATTTTTCTTAGCGTCCGAGATGTTGCGAAAAGTATTCGCCATTCCTTCTTGGCATGCTTTTGGAGAAACCCGTCCTTACGTGTATATTGTTTGTTGAATGCATTTCGATCATTATGACATTTTTAGAAGGACCCCATTGCACCTGGTATTATAGAAAAATGTCCATAGTCTCTAAAATACTAACTTCAGATGCGAACTTCAACCGTAGTCGGCGAAAGATTATTGCTTGGCGATTTTCTTACTTTTCTTAATATAACCACATACGACTTGAACTTTTTCAAATTGTAAACTGAGGAATGACGCGAACAGAAAAGTTAACTGACTTAAATGGCTCGTAAGGTTCATTATCATGTGGCAAATTTGCCTAACTAACGAATTAACAAGTCCATTATAACTTGCACAATTTAAAGAAAACATGGAGAAGATAATGACAACCGCATGTCCTTTCCTCCATAAATACTGTTTAAATGATCAGTGATTCATTTAATCCAGGCCCTATCATGATCAGGTGGCTTTTGCAATCCAGGCCCTAACATGACTGTATGGTTACAACTCCTAACCCAAACATAAGGACATTACAACAAAATGATTTTTGCAATTCAGGGCATACTAGGCCCTAGCACGATCATGTGGTTCTTGCCACCCAGACCCGAACATATTCACGTGGTTCTTTCCATCCGGGCCCGAACATGATCACGTGGTTCTTGCCATCCAGATCCGAACATGATCACGTGGTTTTTGCCATCTAGACCCGAACATGAGCACCTGGTTCTTGCCATCCAGATCCGAACATGATCACGTGGTTCTTGCCATCCGGGCCCGAACATGAGCACGTGGTTCTTGCCATCCGGACCCGAACATGATCGAATTGCTCCTGTCATTTGGTTCTTGTCTTTCAGGCGCAAACACGATCAGATGGACATTGCAGCCAGTCTTTAACAGATGATTCTTGCCATCTTGTGATCATAAAACTAAATCTGGAGACCAGTCTCAAATCTCAAGCATCTGATTGGCTGAAATGGCGACCTATCTCAAGCATCTGATTGACTGAAATGGCGACCAGTCGCAATTTCAGCCAATAAGATGCTTGAGATTTGAGACTGGTCTCCAATCTTAGTTTTATGACCCTGATCCTAACATGATCATGGGGTACTGGCATCCAAACCTTGCCATTCATTAAAAGATGGTAGGACTGTCTTTTCAACAATTTTGTTTGGCCTTACACAATCTTCTTCGAAATCATAGCGTTGAAGGGAAGAACATAAACATGTTTCACTAAGAAAATGATAAATATAATAAAATTAATACTACAGCTTACCTCCATATCTTACTGATATATAAACCATTTCTCCGGGATTCACAAAATTACACTTAATATTTTGGTGATAAAATTATAATTATAAATTCCCTATAGTTTACACAAACACATTATATAAACAAATTCCGTTTAATGATACATATAACAACTACTATCGTCCATCGGTGTGAAAAATGTCTGTTGCGATTTTGTATACACTCTTTTGGCAATAAACATTGATCTGTCTTTGATAGAATTCAATAAACGAAATCTGTAACTGCCAATTTCGCTGCTATAATTTTTAACCACGTACAATCGACAATGTATTACAAAACTTAATCGAAATTGTTGGCACAAATCAACGGTAACTGGAGGAATTAGTTAAGCGATAATCAACCACGTAGTGGATTAAATTATATCCTCATTTCTCGCTAATAAAGATTAAACATCAATTTAAATTTAAGATCAATTCAATCCAATTAAAGAGAAGGTTACTGTGTTAATTATTGACCATCTAGATCAAGACAACGAACAATTAATGGACCATGAAGTATTCAGTAGATACTGAAATGTGAAAACTCGAGTGTTTTCCTATCTTAAACGTTTGTATGGTTTATAGTTAATCATTATCGGTCTAGAGGCAACGCTTGGTAATTGTGTTTAATTGCCACCATTGGACATTTTATTTAAGAAATTCCTCAGAACTCATAGTACTCTTGCTTGGCAACGATAAACATGGAGCGCGAAGCACGAATGTTGGCCGCCAACAACCCGTTGATTGAAATAATTCTAGAGCACTTTTGAAACTGGCTTAATGTCTTTTAAAATTAACCCATCTAAGAAATACAATAAAATGTTCAACCAGATGGTTGAACAAGATCCAGCTGTAACGCCCTTCACCGAAATACTGGTGTATCCTTTAATAACACAGGAACGAATTTTCGCGCAAACGCCGCAAATTACATATTGTTATGGCAATAAATCCGCGTATTTGCATATAAGTATTTTCGAGGATTTCAATTAACCCACTTGCTCTAGTGCTATACACGCGAATATTAAGACCGGTGGAATAAAAAGCTACGAAGTAGGCGGTTAAATTAACATTGCAATTTATCATTATTTGTTAATCTTATGCCGTTGTTTTCTCTTCATATTGAGTTTTGAATGTTTGACAAATAAAGGTAAACTAACTTAGTGTGGTAAAATTAACCTAATCATGCCTATACATGGTTACAGCTGAAGTTTGTATAAATAACATGTTAACCAGTATTATACTGTGGTAAAATTATTTTACTAAAATGAGCGACTTTTACTGTGGTAAAATTATTTTACTAAAATGAGCGACTTTTGACACCATTGCTAAGCATAAAATTTAATTTCAATCTGGATTTTCATCTGGGATAATTTTAACAATACTTTTGTACGCCTTTTTGAATTTTAAATATTCTATTTAATCGACATAATGACTAGATTTAAAACGCATAAAAGGACATACATATCATTGTCAGCTCATTACCCAGTCATTACTGTTGAGGCGATCATGGCAAAATGGTTGTAGCTTGTTCTGAGCCGCCGTCGGGTATCGAAAACTCCAAAGCCCAACATGATAATACTGACACTTGGGACCAGTTTCAAATCTCAAGCATCACGCTTCGTGATTATAAAACGTTTTTCAGGCTCAGCTCAGTTCGATCATGAAAATTTGATTGCTTTATTTCCTTTGATTATCCAAAATAAAACATTTTAAACTGAAAATATGACCTATGGTCTGAATTATTTATCTCAATAACAAGTGTAGAACAGACAGTTATTTCTTAATTTTGAAGGATGCTACTGTTCTATACTTGTTAAGTTTGAGCACAAAATTGAGTTGAGCATAAAAAAGTTCTAGAATCATGGGAACAGATTGCTGAAATGGCTATTTTTGGATCAGTCTCATATCTCAAGCATTTGATTGGCTGAAATAGAGATGAAATGGAGACTTGCCACCTTGTCACCATTACAGCCAATCAGCTGCTTGAGATTTGAGACTCAGTTTTATAATGTTGCCCAGTAGGATCGGATCTTAGATGTACAGTGGGCGGCGCAATTTTCTGTGCAGATGCGTGAAAATAAACATTATACATCAAATAATATATAGCTTTCCAAGGATTTTTTTCACATCAACGGGGAAATCAATCAAAATATTTTTACGTTTAAAGCGTACTAATGATTTAAATAGTATTACACAAACTGCTATATTTTATTTATGAATAAACAGTTTGGAGTGGCCAGTAAACTATGCGTTTGGCTAAGTACTTCAGTATTGTTTCCCGAACCCGAATGCTGTCTGTTCAACAGGATAAACAACACCTGCTTAGAACAAAAAGTCTTCGAAGGTTTTGGGTACAGTAACCATTTATTTGTAAGTCAGTCTGAAAAGGAAGGGAGAACAATGTGTGGGTCTCAACCAATATTCGAACTTCGGTTATCCAGTACCGGCGCTCTAGCATTTGAGCTACCAGAAACGTGAACTAATACAAATCATTATAAACGATTGATAAACAACAGAGGATATTGCATTCGTATTCGGGACAAGTTCTCTTGTCGAACAATCAGTATTTCGTGTTTTCCGGACTGTCAATTGGCAATCTGTCAGGATATAAAGGAGAGTGAAGTAAAGAGTTATTGATTATACGTTGCAGACCAAGAGAATCATTAATACTTCTTACCACGTATTGTGTTAGAATGACAGTCCAAGAGAGTAGATATCCATGACTGCTTAATGATAGTTCAATAATATAGGCGTTCCTCTCTGTGTATCACAAGTTGCCAGCTTACTGCCTCCTTTGAAGGCTAAGACGGCGGCATCTGCGCCATCCTCTCCTGGAGATTCACTAGAGATGTGAACCCATCGCATCAGCGTCGCAGGCTAAGAATGCGACATCAGCGCCCCCTCTTCTGGTGAACCACTAGGACTGCGGCCCACTTTCTAGTGAACAAATAGGACAACAGCACATCGTTTCCATGTGAACCTTCATGGCAGAAACATCAGTGATCAACAAGAACAACTAGGACGACGGCATCGTTGTCAGTGTCATCTAGCGAACAACTAGGACGCCGGCGTTAGCGTCACGCTCCCAATGTAATCCGCAAGGACGGCGGCATCAGCATCACCGTCATCCGGTGAACAACTAGGACGGTGGCATCGGCGTTACCGTTGTCAAGCGAACAACTAGGACGCCGGCGTTAGCGTCCCGCTCTCATTGTAAACCGCAAGGACGGCGGCATCAGCATCACCGTCATCTGGTGAATAACTAGGACGGCGGCTTTGGCGTTACCGTTGTCTAGCGAACAACTAGGACGCCGGCGTTAGCGTCACGCTCTCATTGTAAACCGCTGGGACGGCGGCATCAGCATTACTGTCATCTGGTGAACAACTAGGACGGCAGCATTGGCGTTACCGTTGTCTAGCGAACAACTAGGACGCCGGCGTTAGCGTCACGCTCTCATTGTAAACCGCAAAGACGGCGGCATCAGCATCACCGTCATCTGGTGAACAACAAGGACGGCGGCATCAGCATCACCGTCATCTAGCGAACAACTAGGATGGCGGCATCAGCATCACCGTCATCTAGCAACATCAGTGTAAACGTCATCCAATGAACAACTAGAACGGCGGCATCGGTATCACTGTCATCTAATGAGCAAAATAGGACGTTGGCGCCAGCGTCACTCTCTTATGGTAAACCGCCAGGACGGTAATATTAGCATTGCCGTCATCTAGTGAACTAGGAAGGTGGCGTCAGCATCACTACTTCTTTAAACAGGCCTTCCAAATCTCCGGACTTTATCCGAAATCTCAGGATTTTAAGTTACTTCTCCGGATCTCCGGATTTATAGTCAGAATCTCCGGAGTTCTATGAAATTGTAAAAAAATAAAGATTCATTAAATCTAATTTAAAGTTGTGCAACGAACGTTATAGTTATTTTACTGCAGTCGCATATGTCCTGTTTATTCCGGGATAACGAGGACTAGGTCAGTGACATGCTGCCTCAGTGTCCTTTGCACAACTATACAATAACCGCGTGTCATAAACTAAACAAGGCCCTCGATGTTACACCTGCTTTCATCTATTTGTACTGTTCATTCTTAAATTGTCAAAAACGAGTATTGACAGGTTTAACAGGAAATTAAAAAATGAATGATAAAAATAGATATTCTCAGATTCCCTATCAAAATTTTATTCTGTTTAGTTCCAAACGCCGCTGATCATGGAATGGTATTTTTTTGGAAATATCCGATTGACAATTCCATGTCCACTGTCATATACACACCATTGTTTGAGATGGATCGAAATTGGTACTGTTTACTTGTGTAAATATCTAGTTGTGCTCAACTCATGGCTAGTCTGCGTGGGCAGTACTTGCATTTCATTACTGCTCATGAGCAGGCTCAAGTAAACAGAACATACAATGTACCGTATTTGGCGTGTAAGATGGCTTTACCTATAACAAAATATCAGTTGCTTTGATGCAACAAAAATACTACCGCCACGAGCTACAGATGTTGCTTGTATGGATATCTGTTGACACATTGCTCATCTAAAAGAGTTTGCATGATTTGGTAGACATGATTATGAATTTCGACAAAAAGCTGACGCCAAAGGCTAAAAATCGGGAGTTATTTCATCAAGAAGTAAAGTTGCAATGGTTAGAAGTCGTTTTAAATTTTAAGCAATTTCATACTATTAATTAATATTTCATAAGCTCTGTTAGGTATCGAACCAATGACCCCCAGGTCCGCTAGATTGCAAACTTGCGGACTAATCGACTGAGCTATTGCGGGTCCCTACTTCGTAAGCATTATTAACCCAATATAGCTAGATGAATTACATAAATTATTTGAATTAAGTCCCTTTAATCGGAAAAGTAAAGAATCTGTGGCACTCGAGGTAAATTAACATCATCATCATATCGTTTCTACTTTTTCTCCATTAATTAATTTATTTGGAAATTTTGTCAGTCGATTACCAAGAAGAATTAAAATAATTGAATTCAAACCAATTGAAATGTCTTAAGAGTTGGATATAAGAAAGCATTGTAACTTGTTTGTGGTACTTCAGTAAGAGGAACTGCTGAAGGCCCACAGGTTAAGTGTGGTCGTGCCTTATATTGTTCCTCATGTTTCGAAATCTCCCCTGCTGTTGGGGAGATGTGCTACCTCCTCTTTCTATGGTGGAGGTAGCACATCTCGCTTTAGGTGACTGCTTGGAGAGGAGAGGAGAGGAGAGGAGGGGAGGGGGAGAGTGGAGAGGAGAGAGGGGAGACGGGAGAGGAGACAGGGGAGAGGAAAGAGGTGGGTGGGGTGGGGTTGGGTTAGGGTCAGGTGGGATGAGTGGAGGGAAGTGGGGTGGGGTGAGGTGAGGTGGGATGAGGGAAGAGGGTGTGGAGGGGATGGTTGCAAGGAAAGGGAGGAATGGGACGTGTCGGTAGGTAATCGGAGTAGAGTGTAAATTGTTATGTCAGACCTAAATTCAGATTTAATACTACAAAGAGTTCCATGGCTTCCAATGGCTTATAAGTGTTTTTAAACATAGTTTTAACACATACAGGAAAGTTATTAGAGAATCCATTCTACCACGTGAAACCTTTTTTCTGAAACTTCGCACCATTTCTTGAATGTTTTTGAACTTTTTACTGCGCAACAAGATAACACATTATTACGCGATTTTTTTTAATTTGTGAACTGCCTAAAACGACATAAATTTATTGAAGGGAGATGTGCAGGATTGATGAATGAAACAGATTTGCGAAAGGGGTTATTAATTAGTTGAATATCATTATTTGAAGCTCAAATATTGATTTACACCCGAAATATTTCAAACCAATATTTTATAAAAAAAAAAGGATATATAAATGGTGTTTCCTATCCTATGCGACGCGCATAGGTTAGCTATTTTTGTATTTCCCGCGTAAAGCCGCGGTGGTTTTTGGGATTGTCATGTGATCACTTCAACCAAAATACGCATTCGATGTACCTTGCCGACTATCGACGTCGCCATTTGTTTCAAAATGCCTGGGCCACCACGAATAGTAAGCTCAGCGATGAGCTAAATATAGAATGATTGCTAAATATAGAATGTATTTTTGTATAGGGATTTCTTCAGCGGATTGTTTTCAGGGTCGGTAAAATGGTAAAATTAACCGAAAACTTCCTCCTTGAGGGTTTGAAAGGTAGAGTTTAGTGAAAAGCACACGTAAGTGTTACATAGATCGATCTGTTTGCGATTTTACCGAGTACACCTGTTCGACCCTGCACATTTCCCTTTAAACATAAAATATTTGTCTGAGAAGAGCCTAGTAGTTAAAATATGTAATTTCTCGTGGGCAATTGTGCCAACACGGGGGCAATAATTACTAAAATGTACTGTCGAGCACTAATAAATTATTCTTTAACTAATTGTGAGTTACCATATTAGTTTGGACGGTAAAGACCTATTAGTACAATACACTCATTAAGCAGTTCAAGCGTAACCCAGGCTGTAGATTATAAAATTGATAGTGGAAATCAGTCTCAAATCTCAAGCATTTGATTTTTTGAATGGCGACCAGTCAGTCAGATGCTTGAGATTTGAGAGTGGTTTCCATTCTCAGTTTTATAACCTTAGAACCTGTTTTGCCACTGACCGTTCAAAGGCGGTAACCACTCGGGTTCTCACTTTCGTTAATTGTTTGCGACGTCCATTTTGAAACTGATTATTTTGATACCATGCTCTCTTTTCCTTTTTACTTTTTGGCTGTGTGGGGAGGCTGTGTCTGCTGGATGTGGCCATTCCTGATATGCATATTTCCCTTTTTTGCACCTGCACGGGAAATGAACGACTCCGCCCTCCACGTGATTTCCTGCAACCTTGCAGGTCGGGCTTGACTGGTCAAAGGCTGTAGGAGTAAATTCAGACAGAAAATCCTGTACGGAGACCCGCAGGCAGATGGCTTTGCGATGATTTCTGGCACCTGCGCTGGCACCGGCCGTATCGGCTTGCCTTTCCGCAGGACTGCCAGCAACGCCGACAGGGTGAACCTGGCACTGGCACTACAGGATCTCCATACAACTCGTCCAGGCCTACACCTGGAGAGGTCAAACGCTCGGATGCAGACTGCAGTGTCTCTAAAAACAAAAGGATGTCAACAACAACAGGAAATCGTAATTGATTTGTGGAAAATGAATATTGAAATTTTAAAAGGAAAATGATTTTTGAGAAAATATAGGGTTTGAGTAGTCAGAAGTAAGCCACAGAAAATAACTTTGAAATTTGTTAATTATGTTTTAAAATTTTCAGCGTTTAAAAGTAGCAAGTATTTTTTAAACATGGTAAGCAAAGTTCCACAGAGACTGGAGTGATACAATTTCAAAAATCCCGAAACAAGTTTATCTGTCATGCTTTAATGGAAGTGAGATTTTAATATTTAAATTGCCTCTAATTTGGTTCTTTTCAGAAATGTAATATTTTAAGGACTTGACCCAATAGTAACAATGTTTGTACGACCTTTATTTAATAGGAAAATCCAATTGTCTCCCAATGAACGAGCTACATGTGACAACAGACCCTATTTTCAGCAAAATTATTATTTCTCGAATCATATATTTAATTAGAATGCATCGTGCAAAAAGCACCAGACTAGGTATAAAATATATATCAAACATTATACAAATGTTGGAAAAGAACATTGAAAGCCACCGAACACGACAAACCTCAAAATACGCATTCGGTTTGACTGATGACTCGGTTTGACTGATGACTCGGTTTGACTGGACCTGTCCTTATGCAAAAATGGAAATGAATTATTACAGTCCATGCTGCCTAGCCTGGAAATGAGCGCTGCAAAAATATATTTACCGTGCCTTCAGTATATGAATGATGAATAATTGCAAATAAAATTAGTATTAATACCATTCAGACTCATTGCTATCCAACGTTATAAAATGATCTCTGCTGATTATTTAACAACGAAAAGAGAAGTTTTGCGTTAACACATTAAGCTCCATTAAGTTTTGCGACCAAGTCAAGCTAAATATGCAATATTTGCGACAACTAATCAGAGATAGCTTTCATTTTTTGTGTGTAATCGTAAAATGCAAGTTATATCTGCCATTTACTTCCGATCAGCAGATCTTAAATGCAAGATCATATTCACTGTACTAAATTAATTAGACGGTATTCTGAATATATTATTTGAATAAAAATGAAAAGTACAAAAACAGGTGAAAAAATGTTAACAATGTTTGAAGATTTCGAATGTGTACCTTAACGAAACAGCTCTTTGTTAACGAATGATAATGATAAAAATAGACAATAGTCATTTTTAAACAAGTTCCTTAACCATTTCTAACAAAATCGGCAAAATACATTTATAAAATTCTTTGAAGAATATAATTAAAAAGAAGAATATGAGAAAATATTATCACCATCATCTTTATTTTGTCAGTCACAATCATAGTGATCAGTGCGAAAAGACTTTAAAACAAACCCATCGTTATCATCTTTATCATCATCATTATTGTTAGTCATAGTCATAGTCATTATTAACAACAGCAACAGGACATTAAAACAACAACAACATTATCGTCGTCGTCGTCTTCATCATTAAAATATTCAGACAAATCTCCGGATTTTTAATGAAGAAGTTTTGGCAGGCCTGTATTTATTACAGATCATATTTGAAACAAATTTCGTCGTTGTACGTATGCCACACTTTTTTATTTATACTGAAAGAACAACAACATTTCTATCTGACTACTCATAGTAAATTCACATCCTAATACAATATATAGTGTAAATACCTAAGGAATATGACTGGCTTATCAAACTTAACTGAAATATGGACATGAGCAGTGTAACAGTCAACTTTTCTTATACTTAGAATGTCATAACGTATAATTATCACGGCCACCTTGTGATCAAATCGGTATCGTTTAGACGCATTTCCAGTGGAATAACATATAGAGACAAGCGTTTATCCGCGTAACTAGTCATGTTCAGAGTTGTTTACGTTCTCAACAGCGGTCTTAAAATGCATTTTATTTATTTCGTTGCAATAACTACCACTTTCGTGTTTGTAAATGGTATGTATACGCATAATTTAAACATATGCACATAGAACACTATTGCATAGTTTTCTGACAATTTTAAAATTACGAAAGAAAATTAGAAATGTAGACTCTGGTAAACTTCCAATGGAATGGATACCTGCAAATGTCACCCCTCTTTTTAAGAAAGGAGATAAAATGACCTTGCAAACTACAGACCAATATCTTATACCTGCATACTTTGTAAAACATTAAAGCACATAATAGCATCCAACCTAACTGATCATTTTAAAAAACACAACATTCTATATGATTTACAACATGGTTTTCGTGAACGCAGGTCTTGTGAAACACAACTCATACAACTTGTTGACGACCTAGCACGCAACCTCAGCACAGGACAACAGACTGACTTAATATTGCTGGATTTTTAGCAAAGCTTTTGATAAAGTAAGTCACCTGAAATTATTATATAAACTGCAGGAACATGGAGTAGACCAACATACAGTACAGTGGATCAAAGCCTTTCTTATAGGCAGGTCACAAACAGTACTCCTTGATGGTGTAAATTCCAAGGAAGAACCAGTGACATCAGGGATGCCCCAGGGCTCAGTACTTGGCCCCCTCCTTTTTCTACTTTATATAAATGACCTACCAATATTAAATCCCAAGTTCGCCTTTTTGCTGACGACACTGCAGTTTACCAGGTCATCACAAATAATGAAGACTGCCTTAGGTTACAAAACGATTTACAGACACTAGAATCTTGGAAAAAGTTGTGGGAAATGGAGTTTAACCCTAGCAAATGTCAAGTATTAATCATAACTAGGAATAAAAAGTAAATCAAGTTTGGTTATAAATTACATGGACACACTTTAGAGGTAGTACCAAGTGCAAAATATCTAGGTATTGACATTTCAAGTGACCTGTCATGGATTCAGCACATTGACAGAATCACTCAAAGTGCAAATAAAACTCTTGGGTTCTTACGAAGAAATCTATATTAAAAAAACCAGTAAATTCGCCAAGTTTCATATAAATCCTTAGTTAGACTGCAACTAGAATATGCATCTACTGTTTGGTCACCACACACACAGTGTAACATTAACAAAATTGAAATGATCCAACGGAGAGCAGCCCGTTGGGTTAAAGGTCAATATTCCCCTTATGACAGTGTGATTACTATGCTCGACGACCTAAAGTGGGATACATTAGAATCTAGAAGAACCTCTGCTAGACTATGTATGTTTTTCAAAATAGTCCATGGTTTTGTGGCAATATCAGTCCCACTATATCTCGTACAGCCATTGAGAAGAACCAGACACATGCATCCATTAACCTACAGGCAGATTCACACAAACATAGATATTTTTAAATACTCTTTCTTTCATCAGACTGTCGTATTATGGAACCAACTACCATCTACCGTCGTTTTACAGCCTGATCCTGATCATTTCAGACAGGCTTTAAATATCCTCAACGTTGCCTAGATAGCAAAACACTGTTTTTAATCTGATTTTAGCTCTTTTAACAATTTCACCCCTGTTTTTCTTTGACATATTTTTGTCATTAAAAACTTTTATTCTTGCACTGACGCGCACTTGCTAGTAATACACGAAAGGGGCGTTCAGCAGTATATATAGATAGATAGATGTATGACAAAATAGAAGTAAACAATAACTTTCGAGAAGAGTGCATAATTTAAAACGTTTAAAAAATTTTCATCCCGATGCAAAAAGTCACACTTTTGCTTTTGATTTTCCGATGTTAACAGCCGACAGATGGCGCTACTTCTGCAAATTAGGAGATTTTCGGATTACTGCGGTACCAGCGAGAACGACTATATGTCAAAACAGTAAATTCTGAATCACAAAATAATTAAATGCTGAGATGTCAAGCCCTAGGTAAGACAATACTTGTTTATGAAATGAATGTTAAATACTAGTAAAATATTTGCTTGCAGGAAACTTGGAAGATAAATTTCACAATTATGACATTGTTCGTGAGGTGTATATTCACAGTTTGTCAAAACGTGAGGTTATGGACACACTTCACACTAAACACATCCAGTTGACAGCTTTTGGAAAGTAAGTACATTGTATTCAGTGTTACAAATAATATTCTTACATAGTTTTTCTCATTGCCAGTATTTCTAGCCTCTTTGTTCTTAAGAATAGTATATCAGTTTTAATTATATATTTCCAGATGATACCCAAAAGAACCACGCTATGTAATTGTTTGTGTTGTAAATGTTAAACTATAAATTCTTAAAGACAAATGTGTTGCATGGGTTTTGTTTTTAGAATATTAATTTGATGTGTCAGAGTTCAGATAACATGGATAATGTATATATGTGTGAGTCTGATGTAAACTTTTAAATAAAAAAGCATATTTATACTTTGCATGGTTAGTCATCTTTAAGGCTGGAAATATTATCAATGGTTTTTGTGCTGCCCTAATTGGAAAATCAAGTGACACATAGGGATCACTTTGTCAGTCTGTATGTCCATTTGTCCATCTGTCAACTGAACACCCATCATGTTGTACAGATTAACAATAATGTCTTTAAAGAGCTTCAAACCAAGAATTTAACACATGCAAGTAGACTTATGTCAGATAATTATGGCACTTATGTTAAATGTCTTATCATCAGTATTGACAAATACTGGTTAAGGTTTTGTTAATTTTTGGTTTACAGCCTGTTTTGTTATATGTTCCAGGAATTTCACATTGGAGATGAAGCCTAGTCAAGATCTGTTCAGCAAGAACTTCAAGGTGAAGGTCATACATGGAAATGACGTAGAGGAAGAAATGCTGGACTTCGATCGGAGTAATTTCCTTACTGGACGTGTTATAGGTACAATGTTTATATTTGCTTTGTTGATGTGAAGACAAATACATGTAGGTTTTAAGTGTCTCCATCTTTTATGTGGCTTTTATGTATATTAAGTATTACAGTTTGTTAACTACAAAGACATATTAGAATCACCTGACTATAATTTATTTGCAAGAGAAAAAGAGACTTGAAAGTAAAGTTCAGCTTGACCAAATAAAGTTTAGTCCAAGGTTCATATCAGTATTGTATTGAGCACTTAGTCTTGTTTTTAACAAATTTTGACAGCATTTGCAGAATGTACATTATATAGTGTTGGTAGTCTGATTAAAACCCGTAGACAGGTGAACTCTTATGTATTTAACATGATATATACACCCTTTCAGAGAGGAATGTTATTAAAAAACATGTTTCATTATACTTTAATTTAATCAATGTTTTGATGTTTACTCCAAATCCTGTAACAGAGTGTTACGTGGAGCGCGCAGTCTGAAAGTTTTGGGAGCCAGGTTTTAAGTTCGGTGTTTACTAATTTCCATAGCTGTTTGGGTTGGTTCATGTAATTTACCAGAGTTTTTCTACCTTTACATTTTTTCCGTTTTTAAAACACAATTTCGAATAATGTACACATATTGCCATTAATATAATTATATTTATATGATTATAATATAGAGAACCTTTGTTTTTCTCAAAGGGGCCAAAAAATGTGGATTTAATTAGACTGTAAAGAAATGAGTTGTTGTGTATTTTCTAGGTGAGAGTGGTTCTAGAGCAAGTTTGCATATAGATGAGAATAATCTAGTCACCGGTGTTTTCACTACAAATGAAGAGGAATACGCTTTAGAGGTACAGTATAGTCATTCTGTTAGCAGACATATTGGTTTGAACCCAAGTTATGGTAAGTTGATGCTGAAATGCAGTGATAGATATGGCTGCTGAATTTTGGGAATTTTGTGTTAACCCTTCCACCATAGAGTAGATCCTGATCAGATGGCACAAATATGCTGGATGATCTGGATCTACACTGTTTGCCCATGCCTTATAGATGTGTATATGGAGGAAAGGGTAAAAACATATTTGTCGGCATATAGAAATAACATCATCTGTCAGTCTGACTGTCCGTCCATCAGTACTAAAATTGTATCTGCTCAATAACTGTTTAACTCTTTGAACAATTTTAAAATCACATAGTAAACTTGTTTGGCATAATGACACGATGGACAGAACAGTTGTGCTGAACTTTTTCAAGGTCCAGGTCACACTTAAGCTTCCTGATTCACAGGCCACAAAAATTGCATCTGCTGCGATTAAGAGAAAGAGGATGTGTTTTGTTCATAGCATGGGCACAACAGTGACTACTGTTTCACTAATACATTAAAATCTTTAAGCCTCCCTTCAAAATGAAAAAAAAGGAAAATTCAAGAGACCATCAATTGTTCTGTTTGAAATAAACATTACTTATAAGAAGAAACACTGTGTCGAATATAAACCATTCTCTGCACGTTTTACAGGTCTTTATTACAATGCAGTTTTTTCATTTTTTCCATAAAACATCTGCCTTCATGGACATTTGTCATGTCATGTAACACTTCTTGTTTTTTTTCTGTGTTGAGATAAAATATATTCCAGTGCTTTTCTTTACTTGCTTTTAGTAGAATTATGGCACATATTCCTCTGACACTTAACTCCATGGGAGATGACTTATATCCTATGTACAACCAATTTAGATCCAGATCAGCCTGAATATTCATGCAGTGTGTTCTGGATCTACACAGTTTACTTATTGAAAAGAAATAACCTATTGATTCTAAAAAAAGAAATAGTACAGATCAAGACCAACTGCACAAACATGTAGTCAGAACTGGATCTACACTGGTTGCACATTTGATGAAAACTCCATCTCTGGAGTAAGACACTATAAAATTAATTCTTAGATTCTCATCCAAATTTTGGGACAAAAAGGGGACAGGTGGGTCGGTTTTATTTTTATTTATCATTCTCACTGTGAAAGTATCCATATATTTCCAGTTTCTACACGACGCTTGTGTAGTGCAAAGATAAATAAGTGTCTAGCCAACTATGAATTGCTGATTCGCACTTAAATGTTTCATACTGCTTTTTGTACTCTACCTGTTCATACTCGTACTGTAAATTTTGATGTAAGCATTTTTTTAAAAAAAAACAACGTTCGGGCGGAGTGATTTTGGAGGGGCGAGCGGGGATGAGAATCTAGGATTAAACTATTAGTACATGTGTTTGTACCTTACAGCCTTTGTCCAGCTATATGGTTGGAAGTAATGCGTACCACCCCAAGTCTGCCATGATTGCTTACAGAAGAACCGACATCAAGACAGACAATGACAGGTTAGCATTAAATCACATCCAATAACTATCACTTATATAAGATATATCATGTATAACACACCTGTATTATATTATATTCTCCAATAAATGCATGTTTTCATAAATATATTATTGACATGACCGGTAAGAAAATTCCGATTGGCTCCCCATTTTGAAAAAGCACTTAAAAATCTTCACTGGACTGTATTTCAGCAATAATTAATAATTAAGCATAAAAGCACTTATAAGGAGAGAAAATGTGTTTAACCTTTAACAAAAAGGTCTACTTAATTTATAGTTTACCACAGTGTGGATCCATTCATCCTAATATCACAGATGAACCAATAGATGATGGTACATCCCACCAGGATACGGATGGTAAGTGAACTGATTTACATTAATATCACTGATGACATTTCCAGAAAAAGGCAATTTGACACATTTAATCCTTTACTTCTGATATACAGCTTTTATAGCTTATACAGCCAGTGTAGTTCCAGATTAGCTGGCACACCGATGCCAACTGATCAGAATCTGCACTGTTCACTTTTTTGATTAATTATTTCTAACCAAGATGTGACCAGTGCAGATCTATTTCTGATGTGCTAGCTGATCTGGATCTAAACTAGTCGAACATGTGTTAAAACCTTTGTAAATATGGAGCAGTGGGTTAAATACTGTATATTATTTTTTATCAAAAGTAAGGTAAGTTAGGATTGGTGAATTTGGAGCTTAAATCTGCTTATTCACAGTACAAGTAGAATACTTCATTGTCTCAGAAGTGGTTATTATTAACTGTTGTACTTTGTTATACCTGTAAATGACTGATTAGCAGGAAATTTTTCCAAAATTTTGGACTAAGCAGTGCATTTTAAAACCTGTTGTTAAGTGAATTTTACTGGTTTAGTATAGCTGTAACAGTTTCTGCTTTAAATATATTCCCTCGTACATTGACTGTGTAAGAATATTACATCGCATTTACTTTGTTTACAGAGGTCGTCTACAGTTTATGTGATTTATTTTGATGTTTGAAAACACTTAATATTTTTGTCCTGATATGTGAATATGTACCATTAAAGATTAAATCATTTTGTATTAATAATATTCAGGGAAGATTGGAGAGCGTGTTAAGAGAGCTACTGGTAGTGCCAAGACGTGCATGGTGGTAGCGGTGGCTGATTACAAGTTTACCAGGGATGTTGGTGGAGGCAACCGTTACAAGGCAGCCAATTATATTGTAAGGGCATTTCTGCATCTTCATGATAGAAGTTTAAAAAAGTAGGGTACAGTACCAATACAATTTGAATAACTGTAAATGCACGTATTAATTGTAAATAAATTATGTTTTAAGATTAATGACTTTTTCATGGGTTTCTAAATTTGTGGTTTTTTTTCAATGTTCTAAGATAAATTGTATGTTTAAGTTCAGTTCTTAATATCAAGGGGATTTTGAATTTGTGGATAGCTCTGCTTATGAAAATTCATTAAAAATTTAAATCCAAGAAATATTTATGAATTCATAGTAAATCAGTGTTGTATTTATTCCCTTGCTCCATGGGATATATGTGATATCACGTGGGTGACCAGTGTAGATCAAGATCAGCCTACATGTCTTTGGAGTCAGATCAGGATCTGCTTTTAGACTGATTAGGTTATCTGACTAAGAAGCAAACAGTGTTGATCCTGATCAGACAGCAAGGATGTGCATACAGATCAGGATCTACACTGGTCAACCATCGGATGAAAGACTGATCCATTGAGTAAAGAGTAAAAGAAGAAAATGTAGTTTTGATAATATGGGTAAGAAATAAGAATATTGTCCACTTTTTCAGCAGTTTTATATATTCAGTGAATATCAGGTAAACAGTAAGTCAGTATTACACTTTACTCCACATATACGCATTTTAAAGCATGTGGGACCAGTGAAGATCTAGATCAGCTGGCATGTCCATGCCATCTGATCAGGATCTGCACTGTTCGCCTCTTGGTCAGAAATAAGCTAATAAATTAAGAAGTGAACACTGCAGATCCTGATAAGATGGAATGACTCTGCCAGCTGATCTGGATCTTCATTGTTTGCCTATGCAATAAAGGTTTATCTGTGGTGTAAAGAGTTAAAGAATTGATTTAAAATTTGATAGATTTGTGTTATTGTATGTTTGCAGGTGAACATAATGAACAGAGTGAACCAGATTTACAGGTCTACAGGCTTTGCTTCTGGGACTGGATATGGTTTTGAACTTGGTGCTGTAAGTCCTTATTGTCATGTAAACACAGGAACCAGATGTACATGTCCTATACTGCAGTATAATTTAATTTTGCAGGGACAAATATCATGCAAAAATCACAAATCATATATTTGCATGGGCATAAACTTGCACAATTTGTAATTTTCTTTAAAGACATATTATTGCAAGTTACATTGCTGGGGTTAAAATTTGCACATTTACCCTAGCACAAAATACACAAAATTTAAAATATTGCAAAATGTAATGATAATAACCACTGTAGTTGATTTTGTTACCTGTACCTCTGCTTATGTGTTTGCAGCTATATAATCCAAAATATCCTTCAGGAATAATGACAAAAAAAACACCTTAAAATTATTTCTCAACTGTCTTCTAAAGCCAATGAGGAAACATTTTGCCTTGTTTTATTTTCTTTTGACTGCTGCTTATAAATTTAAATCTAGAATATCGGAACCAAAATATTCATTATAATCTTGATAATGGACTGTGAATGATTTTCATGGACACATTTGTTTTGTTTTTTTACATTTGTGTTCATCACAATATTTGTCACATTGATCTGCATGTGTGATATAAGAGCACAGATGATGTTGGTATGCTTGTTATTTCAGCTGAACATCCATGATGGCCCGGAGACCTCCTCGAACAAATATTACTATAATATAGCGAAAACAGACTGGGGAACAACACAGCTCCTAGAGGTAATGTAGACACATAGAACTTAGAGCTTCATGTAAACATTATAATATAATGAGTCCATAACACCCTTTTGTAGTGTTTTTATTCTATTGACAATGAAATTATATAGGTCAAGGGTGTTTTAATGTGAGCAATACATTTACTAAGCAGTGATTCTGGTAAACCCTTATCAGACTGCATGAACTTGTCAGTTTTCTGAGCATGCACTGGTGTTCGTATTCAGACCCTAGATATCAACGAATTTGACAACTTTTCTTGTGATTGGGCACATTAAATCATGATACATGTTATCACTATTCATCAATCCTTCTAATGAAACTAATATTTAATACAGCACTATTTTCTCATATTTACACTTCATCTGCATCCTCTACGATAAAGTCTTATTCATCTAAAGAATTAGAAATATCGGTGCTGTGCAGTGTGACTAATTGCTTTAAGAGGCATGGCTACAATAAAGCGGATCAAAATTTATTGGAATGTTTACAATGTTTTGACTTGTGATGTTGATGAGCATGTTTACCATAATTTGCTGAGAAAAACCATGCTGTCATTTGCTTTTTTGTCAGCCTAGATGTTCCAACAGCCATTGAGAAATATTGTAATACATGTATTACAAATTCTTCTCTAAATTTCGGTTAAATTAAGAATAAAAAATTTATGTTGTTACTATAAGAATTTGATCATTATGTTTCATCTGTGTATGGAAGTCGTTTGGATTGTTTGAAGTCAGCTTGAAGTCAGCATAAAGGCTACTCTGTTGGAATATAACAAGTTTAGTTGTACACAAGCCTAACATTGAATGAAAGGACACTGCCAGTTGTTTAAATGTTAATGTAATGTATTATGTTTTAGATTGGGTTTTTGCATTACGTTATTGTATATCTATAATATGTGTTATTGTTTTTCTTGTTTTAAAGCTCTTAAAGAGTTATTCTGTTTAAGCCTTTACTCCATATGTGTTTTATCAGCCGTGCATTTAGTGTAGATCCAGATTAGCTGGCACATCTGGATCTACATGGTTTACCTGATGGTCAGAAATTACCGAATATAAGAGAACAATGTAGACCCTGATCTGGTGGCACAAATGTAATGGCTGGTCTGGATCTACACTGTCTGCCTATGATATAAAAGCTATGACAGCTATATCTCATGGTGAGGGTAAATAAAGTGCACTGCAAGACTGTTAATGTGACAATTCTATATTTTCAGGCATTTGGTCGCACTACAATTTATGGGGATTACTGTTTGGCTCATCTGTTCACTTCAGAGGCGATGCCAAGCAGTGTACTGGGTCTGGCATACATCGCCAGCTCCAAGGTTGGCTCTGTTGGAGGGATCTGTTCACCTCGTAAGTCTGCAGTACATCGTTCTGTGCCCTGCCTCAAACTACATGTAGTACACATTGCAGTGTTTCTTTCATTCATTTGTGAACACTGACAGGACCTTTGGAATTGTAAATTTTTGAATTTGGAATTAGCATCGCAGAAATTATCTGAAAGCAAACACTATAGATCCATATCAGACGGCATGGATGTTCCAGCTGATCTTAATCTTAACTGTTTTCCCCCATGGAATAACAACTATATCCCATGGACTGAGTGAAACACTCCTCAAGAAACATTGTTTATGATTATCATATTTAAACAGTTTTACAAAAACAAACAAACATGCAAGTTAGTTGTGATGTTTTGTAAGTTTAAAATAATGTAAATCTGTGACTTGTTCCTATTGGACCTTTGTTGTGTTTGTATAAAATGACACGTAACTCCTTATCTATTTCCAGAACGTACATACAATGGATTTCCATCTATTTTTAACACTGGCTGGACATCAGTGAAGAACAGCAATGGTGACTTTGTGACATTTACCCAGCAGTCTCTTGTCACTGCTCATGGTGAGATTTCCTTCAATTGTTACTTTAAACCTTAACTCCATATATATATATTTATTGCATGTGTGACCAATGTAGATCCAGATCAGCCAGCAAATCCATGCCATCTGATCAAAATCTGCAGTGTTTGCTTTCTTGGTCAGAAATAACTTAAGAAATAAAAAAAGCAAAAGTGTAGATCCTGATCCGATGGCACAGATGTGCTGACAGATCTGGATTTACACTGTTCACCCATGCCAATTAGGCATACTGGTATATATGAAGGAAATGGTTAATAATCTTTGAACTTTTTTTCATGGGTTTGAGTTATTTTCTTAGAAGTATTCATTTTTAAAGTATTTACATATACATTACAATATGTGACATTAATAACCACCTAGATTGTTCACATATACATGTATTAGTGTTTTTACTTCTTATCGTTAAATTTTATTCAATTTTTATTGCTGTAAGTAAGTTTAAATCTTACTCTTTATTAACAAGTTTTGATAAAAGGCTTCATCGTTCATGTTTTCTTTGTTTGTAAGATATGCCGACAAAGCATTGAGACAGCCATTAAATACTTGATATATGATAATTTCATGCCTGTGTTGCTTTTAATGATTTCATTTTGGGTGCCATACATACCTAGCGAAGAAGTGCTATTATTTTATAAGCTCTTTATTGAATATTTCTGTTAGTATTGACATAATTAATATCAACTACACATATTGTCAATGTAATTCCAGTATTTGGTATTGTTGTGTTTGTTTTTTTCAAGCTCTAAATCTGTAAAAGTGCTATCCCTGTGGAAGTATTCTGTATAGATTAAAATTTAATTCCACAAAGACCTAAGTCATGCTTAGTTGTTAATTTCTTAATCTTCAATTGTTTCTATCTTGAAAATGCTTCATAGGTCAGTTTGGAATTATGAAACATGATATAAATGATAATATATCTCTAAGTGTTATTCAGATGTATACTAGTACATGTAGATATACATTAAGAAAATGGAGCCCCACATTGTAAACCTACGCACTTCTTAACTTCACTTTGACATATATTCTATGACATATCTCCGAACAAATATTTATTTTTTCATAAGTGTTGGAGTTGGTTTGCAAAGGTATATGGTATTGTATTTTGGTTTGAAATCGAAAATGATGATAACTTAAGATTATTCTTAAATTCTCTTTCCTCTTTTATTTTCATGGGCTGCAGAATTTGGTAAGTACTATTTTTAGCATTTAATTTGTATATTGATAATTAAAGTGAATTTGTTTCATAGGAACAATACTTGGAAATTAAGATATTTTTCTAATTTTCAAATATATTGTCTGCTTTAAAAGAGTGGTGAAAGTTCACTAATTGAAGAAGTCTTTTTTATACTAAATATAATGTGGTGGCTTGCATATGATGGCTTGTGGTAGTCAGTGTGCTCATGGTGTTGTCTTTACATTATAATATTGTAAAGTCATTTTAAATTCAAAGGGTATTCTGTTTTGTAATAGATAAAACTTGAACTGTAACACCAAAAGCATAATACAGGCTTTTATATGTGTAATCTGCTAATAGATGAGGTCTGGCATAAGGTCAGATATTTTATATACCATAAAGTCTCCCTAAACCGGATACTCTATTATCTGAAATCCACTTATTGTATTGTAACAAAATCCTGCAAATACCTGAACCTGTAAATTCTGGAAACTGGCCTTAATTTTTCGATTTTATTTCCAATTTGCTCTTTGAAAAGTCTGTGAAAACCGGATCTTGGATAATTGCATCTTTCAGGACATAACTGGGGCAGTGAGCATGACCCTTCCAGCGGAGATTGTGCCCCGGGCTCTATTCTAGGGGACGGCAAGTACCTCATGTATTCCTACTCCGTTACAGGAGAGGATCCCAACAATGATGTAAGTTTTTTTTAACCCTTCATTCAATGAGATATGGCTGATATCCCATGTGCTACCAGTGTACATCAAGATCAACCTGCACGTCCATGCACAGATTATATACTGTTGCAATTCTAGGTCAGAAATAACCTAATGAATCTATAAGCCTACAGTGTAGAATCATAACAGACTAAACTGATTGCACATGGTTTATGAGAGTTTTCCATGGAATAAAGGATTAAAATGTTCTGTTTTTAATTTATTCATACAGAAATTATATTGAACTTATGAAGACATTGGCATAGCTACCCTTAGGCACCTAAGGCATGGCTTACACATCTGGTGTAGAAAAAGCTCAAAGTTTATGTTAAAATGCATGGAGATTCAATCTTACCTTATTTTTTCCTGGGAGAGCATGCTCAAAGACTCACCTAGTAAAGTATTTGCATTCAATGGCCTTTTAACCATTCTCTCTATTCTGGAAGGTGCACATAAAAAGAATATTGAAGTTCAGTGAATACCGGTAGTTAGGTTTGGTCTGGATCTACATTATTCTCTTTTAGTTTCATAAGGTTATTACTGACCAAGAAGGGAAAGTGTAGATCCTGACCAGACTGGATGATGCATGCTGATCTGGATCTATAGTGGTCAGCCATATAGCTTTGAGTAAAGGCTAAAGTACATGTATTCATATTTTATTGTAAATAGCATCACCGTGTTTTTATGAAAATCCTTTTAAGTCAGGTCTAGGCACACTTGACTGGTTCTGAATAGCCATTAACATCTGGGTAACTTACCACCAAGAAACATTGGAAGGAGATATTCCTTAATAGTTCAAGGAAAAAGGAACCTTTGGAAATTGACATCAATGCTTGAAATTACATTATAAAGTTGATCAAACAACATTATGTCTATGAATTTTGCGGTTAAAATAATTATGTTGTCAATATCTGTTACAAAATCTCCAATTAGTTATTAGAAATTAGATGACTGTATTCTATTCAAATACAATTTATAGGAACAACTAAAATGTCAAAACATATGACTAAAGACACCTTTTCCAATGGCATGCACCCTTTCATTTGATTTAGGTTTTATCTGTTTTATTTTAGCAATTCTCCAGTTGCAGTAAGAACTATATCAATGCTGTATTGAGCAATAAAGCCAGTACCTGCTTCCAAGGTAAGCTATAAGGAACCTTTTGGCATCTTGGGGGGAAAGGGTAAACTTTGCTATATGTATTCATAGACTTGTAATGGTTTATCATGATGTGATCATTTGGTTATGATTGACAATGTGAACAGTCTACGCTCAGAGAAAAATTAGATCATAACTCCATAATTATATAAGGATTTTAGTGCATGTGTGACAAGCATAGATCCAGATCAGCAGGCACATATGTGATGTGCCTATCTGGATCAACACTGCCCATGCAATTAAGGTATAACTGTAGAGTAAAGAGTTAAAACTGTTGATACCATGGATAAACCTGCAAGAATTTTTTTCTGGTAGTCAATCTTCCAGAACAATCTGTTATTATATTCAATGAATACATGAATAAATATGAAAGGATGAATCAGCAGGAATTGAGAAAGCTGATCTGATCTACACAGCTACCACATGGGATTTAGTGTGCGTTACGCAAAAGGTACCTTAGGACATTTGATGTCAGTACTTAAAATGACATAAAAATTTCAGAAGACGACATTAATTATTACTCATTTTGCATTAAAAATAACTTTTTGTTGTCAAGATGTGTTACAAACTCTCCAGTTAGTTAAATAAAGTAACAACTGAAATGTAAACAAATATTGCAAAAGACACCTTTTTCTTTAGTGTGCCCCACACAAGTTGTAGAGAAAAGAGTTAAACAAGACAAAAAATTATAAAGAGTGAATTAAGTAACAAGACATTATTTCTTCTACTTTGCAGCTGTCTCCGAGGAGAGTCTGTGCGGTAACGGACGTCTGGACCCCGGAGAGCAGTGTGACGAGGGGCTGTTGTCTCGGTTATCTCTCAGTACTACACAGGATCCAGATGCCTGCTGTAATGCAGACTGTACATTTAGAACTGGAGCTCAGTGCAGGTAAGGATCATACTGGAGCTCAGTGCAGGTAAGGATCATGCTGGAGCTCAGTGCAGGTAAGGATCATGCTGGAGCTCAGTGCAGGTAAGGATCATGCTGGAGCTCAGTGCAGGTAAGGATCATGCTGGAGCTCAGTGCAGGTAAGGATCATGCTGGAGCTCAGTGCAGGTAAGGATCATGCTGGAGCTCAGTGCAGGTAAGGATCATACTGGAGCTCAGTGCAGGTAAGGATCATGCTGGAGCTCAGTGCAGGTAAGGATCATACTGGAGCTCAGTGCAGGTAAGGATCATGCTGGTAAGGGTCATGCTACTGTGAATTCATTTACCCACTACTCCATATATCTGCTTTTATCACATGTTCAATTTGATCAGCATTTGAAGTTTTCGAATTAAGATTCTTGTTAATTTTTTTTTTACCTAGAAGCGAACAGTGTAGATCCTATTCAGACTGCATGGATGTGCTGGCTGATCTTGATCTGCACTTTTTGCCCATGGGATAAAAGGCATTTATGGAGTAAAGGGTGGGATACCAATTGTTGTGGCCAGACTGATTGATGAAAAACCACCATGAAATACAATGTTGAATTTAAATGTATTTTATAAATTTAAAAATTAAAATTGGAGGACCCTCAAAAATGGCACTCTCTCAGAAGTGAAACGATGACATTTCATACCCACAAATATAAAAGTGTTTACAGTATATGTTGTCATAAGTTGCAGAGACCTGAACTGAATTAATCAGACAACTCTGAGCTGGTATTTTATTACCCAAGAGATAGTCTGATCACTGATTTTTTCTTAGACTAATAAACATGAGTAATACTTAATCTAATCATCTCAATTACAGTGTTGACCAATCTGATGCTTTGAGATTTTGTATAACAGAGAGTTTCTGTGAAATTACAGTTTATTATCACTTTATTAATAATCACTTCATTAATTTTAACTTTTTAAGTTGGTTTAAGTTTAAAAAAATAAATAATAAATACATTGCAGTTTCATAAAAAAGCTTTTGTTTCTTTTGGAACTGTTGCACATTTAAATCACTGCCAGACTTTTCCCACTGTCGGCAATTATAAGCTTGCAAAACTCAGCTTCATAGGAAGTCAATACTACAGATTTTCCCGTCTAGAATGAAAACAGTTGATACACATTTTTGGTAAGACCAGTGTTGAAGATGTTGTTTTTTTTTCAGTCCAGTGAACTACCCATGTTGTCAGGAGTGTCAGGTAGCCACTAACAACCTTATCTGTGCCGGAACTATCGAGGGATCCTGCGAGGATACTGCACGATGCGAATATCCTTTTGGTTGTAACTCTGTTTTATGCTCTTACAAATAAATGGGGCTTGTCTTCTTTTTACCAGGCACACACAGTATTTACACTTATTGTGCATATCCATGCAGAAATGCAAATAGCAGAAGGGGAAAGGGGGCGCATTGTGGGGTGCCTCTCCTCCCTAAAATATTTATACCAGAGTGGGTAATACAAAATACAAACCATCATTGTATGTTTTACTTAATTTATAAATAAGCATGTGGCAAAGTGCAGCTTTGCAATAAGTGATTCAAAGGTTACAATTGTAAATGCAGAGATTTAAAAGATTTAGAATTTTTTCTTTTCAACTGAAAATTCTTTTTTACCTTAATCGATAAGAATTTGTAGCACTGTGTTCAAAGCATCAAGTAGACATTTTAGTACAACATAAGTCAGCTTTAACTTCAAAGCTCTTGTGATTAGCAACTCTAATTCATGATGTAGATGTTCCTGTCGCCTCCAAAAGAATGAGAATTTGACATATGTATGTATTGGTGGCTGTAATCATTAATATTGCTATCAATTTGATACAAGAATGGAGACCAGTCTCAAATCTCAAGCAATGATTTACTAAAAGGGGTACTATTCTGATTTTGGGCACTGGAGTAAATATCCAAAATTAATAATAGGTCCAAAAAATATTTCTGGTTTTAATTGTGATTAAAGCGTCTTAAAGATTAGCAGTTTCAGGATTATATGTGGCACAGCTTGACAAAATGAGGCTTTGGACCATTGTAGACCACGATCAGCCCTGTTCATTAAAGCAGTCTAATCAGGGTCTACACTGTTCACCGGTTAGTCAGAGAATAATTAAAAACTTAGAAAACAGTTTAAATCAGGATCTGCATGTAATGTTATTGCAATAAGCCTTGTTTTGCATTAGTGCATCACAAATATTTAACCAATATAACCCACAAATGCATATTGTTGTACCTTAACAGATTTTACTGGTTCTAGCTTCAATTGCCCAGCTGCTCCAAACAAAACTGACTTTACACCATGCACTGAAGGGTAAGTGAATGTACATACAATTAGTGGACTTAACTTCATTTCAGTAATAAAATTTTGTGTTGCAAATCACATTCTGATTGATATTTTTAAATTTGCACTAATGATTCAATAGGATGAGCAGAAAGGAATTTTTGAACAGATTTTTATTACGACAGAGTTTAGTTTCATATTAAAATACTGCAAAATATACTTCATCATTCATTCACAATTTCTCATTTTTCAGGTTTTATACAATCATCTTTTGTTCACTTTCAGGGGCTCTTGCTACCGTGGTCAGTGTTTGCCTTTCTGTGAGGCATTGTTCAGGGGATTCAACTCTTGTGCATGTGATACAGGTAAGTGTTCTTGAGGCTTGTTCAGGGGATTCAACTCTTGTGCATGTGATACAGGTAAATGTTCTTGAGGCTTGTTCAGGGGATTCAACTCTTGTGCATGTGATACAGGTAAGTGTTCTTGAGGCTTGTTCAGGGGATATAACTCTTGTGCATGTGATACAGGTAAGTGTTCTTGAGGCTTGTTCAGGGGATTCAACTCTTGTGCATGTGATACAGATAAGTGTTCTTGAGCTTGTGCAGGGGATATAACTCTTGTGCATGTGATACAGGTAAGTGTTCTTGAGGCTTGTTCAGGGGATATAACTCTTGTGCATGTGATACAGGTAAGTGTTCTTGAGGCTCGTTCAGGGGATATAACTCTTGTGCATGTGATACAGATAAGTGTTCGTGAGGCTTGTTCAGGGGATATAACTCTTGTGCATGTGATACAGGTAAGTGTTCTTGAGGCTTGTTCAGGGGATATAACTCTTGTGCATGTGATACAGATAAGTGTTCTTGAGCTTGTGCAGGGGATATAACTCTTGTGCATGTGATACAGGTAAGTGTTCTTGAGGCTTGTTCAGGGGATATAACTCTTGTGCATGTGATACAGATAAGTGTTCTTGAGGCTTGTTCAGGGGATATAACTCTTGTGCATGTGATACAGGTAAGTGATCTTGAGGCTTGTTCAGGGGATATAACTCTTGTGCATGTGATACAGGTAAGTGTTCTTGAGGCTCGTTCAGGGGATATAACTCTTGTGCATGTGATACAGATAAGTGTTCGTGAGGCTTGTTCAGGGGATATAACTCTTGTGCATGTGATACAGGTAAGTGTTCTTGAGGCTTGTGCAGGGGATATAACTCTTGTGCATGCGATACAGGTAAGTGTTCTTGAGGCTTGTTCGGGGGATATAACTCTTATTTATGTGATTTAGGTAAGGGTGTTATTGTCTTTTATTTTTAGGCTTTTTCAGGGTCAGTGACTTAGATGAGATACTGATAAAAAATTATTATATTAAGGTATATAATATTGTCTAGACCTTTCTGAATGACAGCAGTGCAGCTGCATGATATTGTTATTGTCAGCAAACATATTGCATGTATATAACAGCATTGTGAAATTGATCTCAAGTGAAATCCACAATATGATTGGGAAGTATGTTCAGTCCAGGTTTGATAAAAATTGGGGTTTCCCTTTATGTTTAAGTTGAAGGCCTCTTCTTTTACTGGTGTGTTATAAATTTATAATTGCTATGAAACATCACCTGCTGCTATTGGCAGTCACAGATTTTCCAGTATCTACATGTTGTCACACATATATATACATACACAGATAAATTGAAGTGGGATTACTTACTCTAACATGTGGAAAGTGACCGTGTACAACTATTCTGAATTTTGATGTATTGGTGGACATGATTATAGACCTGTTGCTATGTTACCTGTTTTAGTGGAGAATTCTTGTAAGCGATGTTGTCGTGGTCTGGATGGACGATGTACATTGTATGATGCCAACCTGAATCTGCCAGACGGACGGACATGCATCCAGGGATACTGTCAGAATGTATGTTTGCTTCATTTCTTTGATTTCATGTCTTTGTCTTGTTTTGGTTATTTAACCCTTTACACAAAATTATCTTTGCACCTTGTTAACTCCTTGGAACTATTATTACTTTCAGTAATATACAACAAACTAAACTTGCAGCAACAATTTTAACCAGTTCTCGAGTAAAATAAAGATGACAATAAAATGACAATTTAAAAGGCATTTTATACATAATAATTGAACTACATATTGACTGAATAATGTTTGACTAAACCAAAACAAGACAGCACTTTATTAGATTGTAGTCAACTGTTGGTTGTTTTTTTTTTATAAATATTTCCCCACAGGGTCTTGCTGTAACCGTATGTATTTCTCCATTCAATGAAGATGACAAAAGTTTATTTATACCCTTTATTAATGGATTATATCAAAATTTGAATAATGTTGAAAGAATAAATCATTATTTGAATATAACTACTGTTGTGAAGATTAATGGTCCAGATTAGGTCCATTAATAATAATGGACCAGATTGACCGGACATGCATGTACACCCTCTAGAAAAGCATAACATTCAAACAGAAGGTCTTTGAGCACAATATACAGATCTATGTAAATATTAAGTGTCACAACCTAGGGCTCTGTGGCATGGACAGTAATATGCATTTCCATTATTGCATATAAACAGGTTGAATCAAACCATGTCTGCATTATTTTTTTATTATTTGTTGTGTTTGGTGGCCTTCAAAAATGTTTTTGTCTTTTGAAAAAGAAAAAAATTAAATGTTTATAATGATGCCTCCTTTAATTATTTAGTAATAAACCATAAAACTGTGGACAGTTCTCGGTGAGAATATGACATTTTACTTTATTTCAGGGTGTGTGTATCAAAGTGTCCACTGATCTGGTTGGAAGGTTCTGGAACTTTATTGACAGTATTTCTGTGGACTTCCTCAGTAAATATACCTTGTTGTTTATAGTGTTGCTGTTGAGAATTTTAGTTGTGGCTTAAAGCAGTGCTCAAGCGAGCTGTAAAGATCAGGCTAATCTGTCTGTCTGTCTATCTTTCAGCAGTTTATAGCCAGAATTTTTGTAAAAAAAATCAGTTTTATAGGTTAGTGAGATTGGGCAGTATAGTTATCATCATAAAAAAATGTGAAAATAAAAATTAAAAAAACTTTCAAAATAGTGGATTTTCACTGCTTTGATTTACTTCAGAAATTTTAAAAATTGTCAAGGGCTGGTAACTTAGAGATTGTGTTTGAGTTTTTTCCTTTTTATGTAAATTTACAAAATTGTTTCTTTTAATTTTCAGTCCAGTCATTCAAAACGAATGTTGTGGCATGTGTCACAGGATTTTCACTGGTTCTGTATACTCCAATCTGCATTATTATCTGGTGCATTGTAAGTATCCTGCAGGAATCACATCACTGCTGTAAACCTTCTAATGTTGCCTGCTGTTGTCTTTTACTTCTTTTTAATGTCGGAATGTACAATTCTTGGCAAAGTTTTGGACTTTATGTTACCCAGGGAGGCTATACCATGTGATGTATTAAGCCTGAATATTTATATCAACATCATCATGACGTCAACATCAAAAGTATGGCGGCAAGACATTGCACAAACAATGACATGCTTAAACTGACAGATGTCATCAGTTACAGTAAATATAAGCCAGTAAGCTCTTGTCTGATTCTAACTAGTTCTTTTATACCAGAAACAGCATGTGATCATTTGAGGTTTACAATAGTTTAGATGATTCAGATGCTATTTTTCATGATCGTTATGTGATCTTGGGTAACCTAGTGGCACTAGTGAGGTTTAAACTTTACATGGAATGTGCTAGTTTGCTTTTGAAATGTTAGATTTGAAAAAATATTTTAGGTGAAAAGATGTGTCACAGGTTGGTTATGAGTTGAGTTGCAACAGCTCTAGGTTGCCATAGTCTAAATGCCTAACAAAACCTGGCTGCAAGTAAATGAAACTGAGAATGGAGACCAGCCTGAGATCTAAGAAATCTGATTGGTTGAATTGAGCACAGTCTTGAAACTAACTAATTGAAGGCTAGAGATCTGAGACTGGTTTCCATTCTCAGTTGAATGATGTTGGTACATGGTCTGGGATGGTTGGATGGAGGACATGTTATCTGAGGGTCTCTCTAGTCCACCTGTAGTTTGACAGTGATTTCCACTAGAACAGATCCCAAGGTTTAAAAACACAGATTGGAGATCAGCTTCACATTTAAGCAGATTGGTTGAAATTGAGGTCTCAGAACTGATCAATAGAAAAATTAAGATCTGAGTCTGATTTGCTCAGTCATATAACAAAGCAAACTACAGACAAAAAGTACATTATACAGAGTGTGAAAGAAAAACTTCCTATAGTGAGAAGTTTGGTTCATAGAAAAATCTATCACTTTGGGTGAAATGTCTATGCAGGATTTTTCCATTCTCATCACTGACTGATGAGAGACACTTATCGAGAATTTTTTAGTGTAGCCAAGATCTTAAGCATTCTTCTGTGTGGTGTGTTGTGTACCTCTGGCTAACACACTGTACAGTAAAACTATACGTAATTATCTATCTATATAAAAATTCACTGCTTTCATTGAAGATTGTGTTTTATATTGTCAGTTTGTATACTAACTCATGGTATTGTGCAGATGGGAGTGAGTATTTCTTTCTATAGCTTCAACATTCCTGCCCCCCTCCAATACCCCATTGGTGATGCTTGATTTTTTTCCATATTAAAGCTGTGAAACTTTTCATCTGCTTATGCTGTTTGTAATAAACATGCCCCTGATATGTAACATCCATTTTTTAAATTACTTGAAAATTAATTTTATAGTTTTCTTTTAACCCTTTCCTCCATAGATACACCTTTATTGTGTGGGTGAACAGTGTAGATCCAGATCAGCCATCACGTATGTGCCGTCGATCAGGATCTGCACTGTTTGCATTTAGATTTGTTAGATTATTTCCGACCAAAATGTGACCAGTGCAGATCCTGATCAGACGGCATGGATGTGCTGGCTGATCTAGATCTACACTAGTCGCACATGCATAAAAATGCATATATATGGAGGAAAGGGTTAATGCTTGTCTTCTGAGAATGAATATGAATAAAAGCATTGTGTGTAAGTCTAAGAAAACAACAACCTTAAAGTCTATGTCTGCTTACATGTATGTTGAACTTTGGTTTCTACCTTTGTTTTCTTTATTGCTGATATACCCATTGCTAGTCTATTTTATATATTTCTCCCACCTTGCTTGGCATTTGTTATTTTGCTTCTCAAAAACAAGATTCTTTGACAAGTAGACATTTTTATAAAGTTGTGACAGGTAATTCAATTTACGGGTACTCCACAAACTTTACTATTGTCATAGGTATTTGCTTGTGCCAAATTGAACTACTTTGCTAAAATTGCAGCTTATCAACATTTTTTTATACAGATACCTTTAAGCAAATCCGTAATTATGATCTTGAACCATAACTTAACAGTTTATACCATATTTGTGTTATATGTACCTGTTTAAAGCAGTAATTAAACAAGAACTAAATTAATTGATCTAGACATACATAGAAATGTTCTCTCTTGATTTAGAACTCTTTTCAAGTAATTACAGTTGAACCTGTCTTAGCAGCCATCTGCATTCAGCAACCACCTGTCTTAAACTGCCTGTTTCAATATGTCCTAAACTGTCTTTTTGTTCTTATTTTTACCAGTCTTAAACAGCCACCAGTATTAAGCAGCCACTTTTTGTCACTGCATTGGGTGGCTGCTTAATAATGGTTTGTCTGTATGTAATTAATTTATGTAAGTTCAAATGGTGTCATTATTTTGCCTTGTGACAAAAAAAGGAAATTGCTAAAGAAAAGTGAAAAAATTAGATAGTTTATGATAAAAAAAAAACCTTCTTAAAATGGCCTGTTGGAAAGCTCTGTTTATAGAGGATTAGATTCATGGATTATAGGAGATATTTTGGGGTATCTGAGAAATTGATCTCCTACATGTATGGGGTTTGTTTGATGTTCGTGATGTCAAAGAAGGTGAAAGTGTAAGTTTTTGGTAAGTTGTATTAATTGATGACCATCTGAACAGATGAATTAAACTCTACATTTTATGGTACAAACTATCTTCCGGTATCCCCAGAAGACTGATGTTGCTCTGTTTGTGATTGTAGGACAGGAGAAGGAAAACAAACTGGGAAAAACAGAACTCTGTACACATCAGAACAGTAAGTACATAGTTATAATAAACATTTTTGCACAGAGTTATAACCAACAGTGGGACCACTGTTGTTCCAGGTCATGCACATTCATTCAGTTTGATCCAGATCTACACTGTTTGCTTTTGGATTACATGTATGTTTTTTCTGAACAAAATGTGAACAGTGTAGATGTTGATCACACTGCACACACTGGTTTGTGCAGGTTGATCGGGATCTATGCTGTTTGCACAAGCGATTCAACCCATTTCTATGAAGTAAAGGGTTAATAATGTTTGTGGTAAATTATATCTTTGCAGGCAACTTTCAGATTTAATCAGGGTAATTATTATCAGTTAGCCTGAACTTCTTAACAGCAAATATCAGTTTCATTGTGTATGAATATGACTGTACTGGAATTGAAAAATATGTGAACAACTGTAATAGTCAGATGTCTTCGATCTGATTTTCACTGATACTTTCATTACATGGGCTTATCTTCTGAAATGAAATTTTTAAATGAAACTAAAGATGTGATATGTACTTTAAGGATCGAGGTTTGGCACATGACGAGGACAAACGGCCGGTTGCGAAACCAGGACAGTCCAGTAACAGCAAACCCTCAACACTCAATGCCAGTGACCTGCTGGACACATCGTACAGGAGACCCAGCAGCAGAAACCAGATACAACCTCTGAGCCCCAAACCTGCAAACAGTCAAGCTTAACTCTGCTACCTCACACTGCATGTGATAACTGTGAGCTCAAGCATCATGTGATAACTGTGAGCTCAAGCATCATGTGATAACTGTGAGCTTAGACATGATGTGATTCATGTAACTGCTAGCTTTTACTTATAAATGTGAAAACCCACCAATGAACTATAAAACCATCTCAAAAACCTTACTTGTCTGACAGTGGTGTTTTCCCTCAGAACAAATGTGATACTTATACATGTATATTTTTTATTAGTAGTCTTTAATTTTTCCACTTTCTTGGAAGCATCAATCATGCTATTATACTGAACATTCCATAACCTGAATTTATTAATTAAATCTTCATCAGCAGTGTAGACCCAGATCAGACTGTGCTGATGACCTGACTGATCTGGGTCTACACTAGACATAAAGGTAAAAAATGGTGTATCAAGTGCTTTAAAGGGTAAAAAATGGTTCACTTTGCACTGAATAATAAGAACAATGCCAAATTCTAATAGAATTTAAGTAAATTTTGAGTATATTCATTAATGGACAAGCAATTTATTTGTAGAAATAAGAGTTGGGATCAGATGACTCATGGTAGCAACTGTTGGTGAAGGGGGAGGAGTGGAATATTCCATCCATGTACATTTTTACAAATATTCCTTATGTCACTGTGATATTATTTGCATTTAAACTTCTGTTTTATTTTTGTCGGTTGTTATGCCCCCCTTCGAAGAAGCGGGGGTATATTGCTTTGCACATGTCGGTCGGTCGGTCGGTCGGTCGGTATGTCGGTCGGTATGTCGGTCGGTATGTCGGTCGGTATGTCGGTCCGTAGACCACATCTTGTCCGATCAATAACTAGACAACGCTTTGTGATACAGTCCTTATATTTGGTGTGGAGGTTGGTCATGACCAGTAGAAGACCCCTATTGATTTTGGGGTCAGTAGGTCAAAGGTCAAGGTCACAGTGGCCTTGACCACAAAAACCTTGTCCGATCAATAACTAGACAACGCTTTGTGATACAGTCCTCATATTTGGTGTGGAGGTTGGTCATGACCAGTAGAAGACCCCTATTGATTTTGGGGTCAGTAGGTCAAAGGTCAAGGTCACAGTGGCCTTGACCACAAAAACCTTGTCCGATCAATAACTAGACAACGCTTTGTGATACAGTCCTCATATTTGGTGTGGAGGTTGGTCATGACCAGTAGAAGACCCCTATTGATTTTGGGGTCAGTAGGTCAAAGGTCAAGGTCACAGTGGCCTTGACCACAAAAACCTTGTCCGATCAATAACTAGACAACGCTTTGTGATACAGTCCTCATATTTGGTGTGGAGGTTGGTCATGACCAGTAGAAGACCCCTATTGATTTTGGGGTCAGTAGGTCAAAGGTCAAGGTCACAGTGGCCTTGACCACAAAAACCTTGTCCGATCAATAACTAGACAACGCTTTGTGATACAGTCCTCATATTTGGTGTGGAGGTTGGTCATGACCAGTAGAAGACCCCTATTGATTTTGGGGTCAGTAGGTCAAAGGTCAAGGTCACAGTGGCCTTGACCACAAAAACCTTGTCCGATCAATAACTAGACAACGCTTTGTGATACAGTCCTCATATTTGGTGTGGAGGTTGGTCATGACCAGTAGAAGACCCCTATTGATGTTGGGGTCAGTAGGTCAGAGGTCAAGGTCACAGTGGCCTTGACCACAAAAACCTTGTCCGATCAATAACTAGACAACGCTTTGTGGTACAGTCCTCATATTTGGTGTGGAGGTTGGTCATGACCAGTAGAAGACCCCTATTGATTTTGGGGTCAGTAGGTCAAAGGTCAAGGTCACAGTGGCCTTGACCACAAAAACCTTGTCCGATCAATAACTAGACAACGCTTTGTGATACAGTCCTCATATTTGGTGTGGAGGTTGGTCATGACCAGTAGAAGACCCCTATTGATGTTGGGGTCAGTAGGTCAAAGGTCAAGGTCACAGTGGCCTTGACCACAAAAACCTTGTCCGATCAATAACTAGACAACGCTTTGTGATACAGTCCTCATATTTGGTGTGGAGGTTGGTCATGACCAGTAGAAGACCCCTATTGATTTTGGGGTCAGTAGGTCAAAGGTCAAGGTCACAGTGGCCTTGACCACAAAAACCTTGTCCGATCAATAACTAGACAACGCTTTGTGATACAGTCCTCATATTTGGTGTGGAGGTTGGTCATGACCAGTAGAAGACCCCTATTGATTTTGGGGTCAGTAGGTCAAAGGTCAAGGTCACAGTGGCCTTGACCACAAAAACCTTGTCCGATCAATAACTAGACAACGCTTTGTGATACAGTCCTCATATTTGGTGTGGAGGTTGGTCATGACCAGTAGAAGACCCCTATTGATTTTGGGGTCAGTAGGTCAAAGGTCAAGGTCACAGTGGCCTTGACCACAAAAACCTTGTCCGATCAATAACTAGACAACGCTTTGTGATACAGTCCTCATATTTGGTGTGGAGGTTGGTCATGACCAGTAGAAGACCCCTATTGATTTTGGGGTCAGTAGGTCAAAGGTCAAGGTCACAGTGGCCTTGACCACAAAAACCTTGTCCGATCAATAACTAGACAACGCTTTGTGATACAGTCCTCATATTTGGTGTGGAGGTTGGTCATGACCAATAGAAGAACCCTATTGATTTTAGGATCAGTAGGTCAAAGGTCAAGGTCACAGTGGCCTTTGCATACAAAAACGTTGTCCGATCAATAACTAGACAACGCTTTGTGATACAGACCTCATATTAAACGATTGTTGGATGTGTCTCTTCAAAAGTTATATAAATGGTTCCGGTCCGCTGCCTAATTAGGTCATGACAGCTAAAAATAGATTTTTGACTTTGTCAATCTTTGAACGACATCTCCTCCTATATTACTGGGTCAATTTTGATGAAACTTCACACAAATGATCATTTGATGAGTCTCTTCAAAAGTTATATAAATGGTTCCGGTCCGCTGCCTAATTAGGTCGCGTCAGCTAAAAATAGATTTTTGACTTTGTCAGTCTTTAAACAACATCTCCACCCAAACCGCTAACCCAATTTCAACCAAACTTGACACAATTGATCATTGGATGAGTCTCTTCAAAAGTTATATAAATGGTTCCGGTCCGCTGCCTAATTAGGTCACAACAGCTAAAAATAGATTTTTGACTTTGTTGATATATAGGAGTTCCACCGTCTTGTAAATTGCTTTCATGACTGGTACCCTTCATTGCTAAAGCTTACAAAAGTCTCTAAATTTCCAAAAATTTAAATTCAATGCTAATAGATATCACTTGCACGTCAGGGGGGGCATTTGTGTTTGACAAACACCTCTTGTTTGTTATTTGTTTTGATAACAGAATTTGTAACTTTCGAAAGTTTTAATATATGTTTACATTTGTTATTATGACATTTTTATTGTTGTCATTGTTGATATTTTAATACTTTTTATTAGAGTATTTGGTGGATTTTTTTATTTTATTTATATTTGCTGCCGAAGAACATATTTAATAGAACTATACAATACGAAGAAATATAATATTGCAGGCAGTGCCCAAGATCATAAAACTGAAATTGTGACCAGTCTCAAATCTTAAGCATCAGATTTGTTGAATTGGTGACTAGTCTGCCTTTTAACCAATCAGATGCTTGGTATTTAAGACTGGTCTCCAATCTCAGGTTTAAGAAACACTGGCCCAGGTATTTGTTATTTAATAATTGAGCACACTACTACTGAGATAAATCAAAGATGCTATTAGGTTGATTTTTAAAATAGAAAAAATATTCAAACAATCTTCAGTGTGTTACTATCACAGATTTTAATTGACTATTCAGATTGAATATGGTTATAATGATATTGACCTGTTCCTATTGCAGATTATTGCATCCTTATTCTGGGTAACTTTTGTCAATGTTTATCAAACTTTTAGATTAAATATCAATTTATTTTGATTGTAAAACATCTACAGTCCATATCATTAGTACACTCCAAATAGGAGCAGGTATTCCACTATCATATCATACATTATTGTGTTTATCTTGACTCTTGAAAGAATAATAAATAAAAGTAAAACCATGCATAATAATAAATTCACAGTCATAGCATAATGTGCAGATTTTTGTGCCTTATTTGCAAGTTATAATGTAAAAGTTCACTTCATTCCACAATTATAACATTCCATTATTTAGTAACTGCCAGTCATGTATAAAATCATCCAGTGTGGACATCTACCATTATGTGTGTACATAGTCTTATTTTACAGTTTGCTCAATTCAAGTGTCTTACGTGTTTTCTTAAGCCATTTACTTCATATATACACATTTAATTGCATGTGCGACATTGTAGATTCAGATTGGCTGGCACATCCAGGCCATCTGATCAGGATCTATGCTGGTTACCTATTGGTCAGAAATAACCCTGTGAATCATAAAGCAACCAGTGTAGATCCTGATCACATAGAAAGTATGTGCAGGCTGATCTGGATGTACACTGTTTGCTCTGTGATAACAGCCAGATTCCATAGAGGAAAGGGTTAATATTTGTGAATAATGTTGAATCATACACTGAGATGTTGGTGTAAAGTCAGGGCTCTCACTAGAGGGAGACTTGGGAGAAGTGGTCTCCCAAAAGTGACCAGACTTCTCCCTTCTTTGAGCTATGGGAGAATTCATTTTGTATAGACTATACAGGGAAAGAATGCTGTTGACTGCAAACTGCTCCATAATTCAGTAAAATTATGACAAAACTTCTCCCAGATTTGCAAGTATAGTGAGAGCTCTGAAACTATATGATATTTTGAGGGTGATATTATTGTTTCAAATACTCTGTTCAACACATACCTCTGTGATCCTTGTATACTATGTAAAGTATTATTTAACGATAGTTCTTAAAGCAAAGGGATAGATTATTGTTTTACTCCATAAATACAATTTTATGGCACTCATGCCATCAGATCAGGATATTCATGGTTCACTTTAAGATTCACTAGAATATTTCTTACCAGGATGGGACCAGTGCAGATCCAGATCAGATGGCATGGATATGCTGGCTGATCTGGATCTACACTGGTCACACACATGTTACAGCCTGTATATATGGAGTAAAAAGATAATACAAACAAGACGGCCATGATGGCCCTGAATCGCTCACCTGATTATGAAACTCAAGTTATTAACCAGAAACTGAATTTTTATTTTTAGCAACAGTGACCTTGACCTTGATCACAGACATGTGGGTAGCAATCCCAATTTGTCTCTTGTTATAAGCTACCCATATACCAAGTTTGGAGTCAATATGCCAAAGCAAACTCAAGTTATTAAGTGGAAACTGAATTTCTATTTTTAGCAACAGTGACCTTAAGCTTGATCGGAGACACCTGGGTAGCAATCCCAAGCTGCCGTTTGATATAAGCTACTCATACACCAAGTGTTGAGTCAATATGCCAAAGCAAACTCAAGTTATTAAGCAGAAACTGAATTTCTATTTTTAGCAACAGTGACCTTGACCTTGATCACAGACACCTGGGTAGCAACCCCAAGCTGCCTCTAGATAAAAGCTATCCATATACCAAGTTTGGAGTCAATAGGCCAAAGCAATCTCAAGTAATTAAGTAGAAACTGAATTTCTATTTTTAGTAACAGTGACCTTGATCTTAATCACAGACACCTGGGTAGCAACCCCAAGCTGCCTCTTGATATAAGCTTTACATATACCAAGTTTGGAGTCAATAGGCCTAAGCAATCTTTAGTTATTAAGCAGAAACTGAATTACTATTTTTAGCAACAGTGACCTTAACCTTGATCACAGACACCTGGGTAGCAATCCCAAGCTGCCTTTTGATATAGGCTACCCATACATCAAGTTTGGAGTAAATATGCCAAAGCAAACTCAAGTTATTAGGCAGAAACTGAATTTCTATTTTTAGCAACAGTGACCTTGACCTTGATCACAGACACCTGGGTAGCAACCTCAAGCTGCCTTTTGATATAAGCTACCCATAAACCAAGTTTGGAGTCAATAGGCCTAAGCAAACTCAAGTAATTGAGCAAAGACTGAATTTCTTTTTTTAGCAACAGTGACCTTGACCTTGATCACAGACACCTGGGTAGCAACCCCAAGCTGCCTTTTGATATAAGCTACCCATACACCAAGTTTGGAGTCAATAGGCCTAAGCAAACTCAAGTAATTGAGCAAAGACCGAATTTCTATTTTTAGCAACAATGACCTTGACCTTGATCACAGACACCTGGGTAGCAACCCCAAGCTGCAATTTGATATAAGCTACCCATACACCAAGTTTGGAGTCAATAGGCCTAAGCAAACTCAAGTTATTGAGCAAAGACTGAATTTCTATTTTTAGCAACAGTGACCTTGACCTTGATCACAAACACCTGGGTAGCAACCCCAAGCTGCCTTTTGATATAAGCTACCCATACACCAAGTTTGGAGTCAATAGTCCTAAGCAAACTCAAGAAATTGAGCAAAGACTGAATTTCTATTTTTAGCAGCAGTGACCTTGACCTTTACCCTGTGGTCATGATTTGAACAACTTTTGTAGACATTAGTGCCAGGATGCTTCAGGACAAATTTGGTTAAAATCCATCAAGTGGTTTCAGAGGAGATGTTGTTTAAAGGAAATTGTTGACGGACGACGGACGCCGGACGCCGGACAAAGACGGGTCACAATAGCTCACCATGAGCCTATGGCTCAGGTGAGCTAAAAAGGCTGAACACCATGGTTTCTCTTAAGCTACTAAGGCTGACCCCGAGTGGACAAAAAAAACAGTTGAGAAATATGTATTTGTTGATACACGTGTAAAATGTAACAAAATTTTAAAGCTTTAAGGTAGCCAGTATGATAAATTTTGAAAAACCAAATGAGTACCGTATAATGGGTTATTTTTGCTAGCATAATATTTTCGCTATTTTTGTGATTGTCGTGAATTCGCTAAATAATAAACGCCAAAAATTCCCAACTTTACTTTCGCGAAGTGCACTGTATTGCTAGACTGTACGGTACGCTTGATAAAACCATCCGTTTCTATTTCTTAATGTTCTGGGTTAATCGAGTACATCCCATAGTGCACTAATTTAGTAATATTCGGGCAGATTAGATAAATGCCAATACAATTAACGGTTCGGTAATCGAAATCATTGGTATTGATGACACACGTCAAATCATGGTTATAGATTATTTCATACTTTCAAAATTTGCTGCATAATTATTTCATACTTTCAAAATTTGCTGCATAAGCGATACTTAATGATCTGTTTGAAAAGGCTTTATAATCATCTCAGCCAGCGAGCTAAAGGTTAATTATCACTTCATAAAGTCTATATCTGCTTCGATAAAAACATTATCACCTTTGTTATTAAAACGATGTCAATTATGCTACGGGCGATTTGATTTATAACAGTTTGATAAAAAACCACTGTTAAATGCACAGCTTTATCACCATAGCAAACACTTCATCTGGTAATACTGTATTTTTACACCTGTACATTTGCTGGTACAGGATTATTGGATTACAAAAAAGCAACATGAATGCAACAGGAACAGTAAAAAGGCGATAATTAATTTCTGCTGGTGCAAATTTGCTAAAATTACAAAAATTTGCGAAAATTTAAATTATGGCAAAATCGCGAAAATTTTCTATCGCGAAAATAACCCATCATACGGTATTGGTTTTCATTAGTGTATTTTTTCCATAAAAAAATGTTTGAGAAAACGTGTATTTCTTTTTTTGTTACATGTATATATTGTTTTACTATTTAAACTATTTTGTTTTAAGTAGATCGTAGAGTTTGTTGTTATATTTTTGTTTTAATCGGTACTGGGTAATGAAATGTTCTCCTTAACATCAGGGTAACCTTCAGTATTGTTGTTTGTTTTGTTGTTTCCATATGTTTCATGTTTTTGTGGTAAAAATTAAAAAATCAAAGTTATTTGCACAAAAGTAAATAACCAGAAAACAATTATATGTAATTTACCAATGTTTATTTTAAACATATTAGTGCAGTGATGCTCTAAATAGAACTATACTTCTGGCTGACAGAAATTTCCTAAGGTATATAATATGTGCTGTTACTGTGTAAAAGGAAATATATGATATTTTCACATACAAATATTGTTTGTCCACATTTTTTCTTATTGCCTAAGTAAGATAAGCTTATGTGCAGTGAAATTTCAATGTTAATTAATATGTTCCAGGGCAAAAGTTATCCTATTGTGGGAATTATGAAACATTGTTGCATTTGCTGCCAGGAGAATATATATCTGACAATGTATTTATTTCAAAAAGATCATGCTATGTCCAGTATTTTTAGCTCACCAGAGCCGAAGGCTCTGAGTGAGCTATTGTGATCAGAGGGGCACCAGATGTCCGTCGTCCGTCGTCCGTCGTCCGTCAACATTTTCTTTGTTAACGCGATAGAGGCCACAGTTTTCAACCGATTTTCATCAAACTTGGTCAGAATGTTTCTCTTGGTGGTGTGATGACCCCTATTGAAACTGGGTCATCTTGGGTCAAAAACTAGGTCACTAGGTCAGATTAAAGCAAAAATTTTGTTAATGCAATAGAGGTCACATTTTTTATCTGATTGTCATCAAATTTGGTATGAATATTGATATTAATGATCTCTACTCAAATTATTAAAATCATGTTCTTGAATTGCCCAGGGGCCCCGCCCTGGGGTTTTCAAAATTTTTTTTTTTAAATTCTGTTTTTAACCTTTGATTTTCTATAGTTATCAACCAGATTTTGGCACAAACTTTATACCATCTAAAAATTCAATCTTTCCTGAACAATTCATTCACTGGTTGTTCAGTGATAAAATTTGAAACAAAAATTTTAGTAGCAGAGTGAAAATTTTAAGTGACAAAATTTCAATAGTTCTACCTGTCTTCAGCTATATTAAGATGTATAAGAATGCATTATGGAGTTCAATGCTCTGGTTGCTGGTCATATTAAATGACCTACTGAACTTTCCTGCTTAGATCTGTGTTATGCAATATTAAGAACTTTGCTCTGGAAGTTTTTATAGGGTAAATTTTGACATATTCTATGAAATAATCATTTGTAATTTATAGCACTGAACATGGGCTTTTGTGAATATTTTGTTCAAATTTGTAAGTAAAGCAACAACAACAACAAATTTGAAGTACATTCACAAAATGTTCAGACTATATTAACCCTTTCATCCATATACACAACTTTTTGCATGGGCGAACAGTGTAGATCCAGATCAGCCGGCACATCCAAACAATCTGATCAGGATCTGCACTGTTCGCTTTTTTATGTATTAGGTTATTTCTAACTAAAATGGGACCAGTGCAGATCCTGATCAGACGGCAGGAATGTGCCAGCTGATCTGGATCTACTTGTTCCACCTGCGTAAAAATGCGTATATAAGGAGGAAAGGGTTATGTTGTACGTTTATGTATAAAAAATGGCTAGTTAATTGGAGGTCTCAGAACTCCAGCATGTGATTTTTTTCTAAGACTAGTATCAGTTTTCAGCAGTCATTTGCTTGAGAATTGAGTATGGTCTCTAGTCTCAGTTTTATTGTCTTTAGCCCTGATCTTGACCAAACTCTTTCCACTCGTACATATTTTTTTGCTATGCCAACAGTGTAAATCCAGATCAGCTGGCTTATTTATGTAGTCTATTCAGGATCTGCACTGGTTGAATTTTAGTCAGAATTAACTGAACAAATAAAAAAGCTAACAGTGTAGATTTTGTTTAGCAAAAGGGATATGCTGACTGATCTGGATCTACACTGATTGTCCATTGAAAAAAAGTATATATATGGAGGAAAAGGTTAAGCATTTTTGTAGAAAAGGTTTAGTCTATTAATTTCAAGCAAACTACTGTCTCAAAAGAAAACAGAGAGAAAGAGCTCTTGTCCGTGGTCAATGAATGACCTACTGAACTTTCCTGCTTAGATCTGTGTTATGCAATTTTAAGAACTTTGCTCTGGGAGTTTTTATAAGGTAAACAACATTCTTACTTTAAAGCACTTTGAATATCAGACTTTTCTTAATATTTTATTCACTGTTTGTAATTAAAGCCCCAGCTTTAAAATTATAATAATATAAATAAGAATATACCACTAAAAACATCATTTTTGTCCAAATAGACTCCAATTTATGACCTCTTTAACAGAACACAAAAGGTCTGGTCAAATTCTTTCTTATAGATGGGATTTTTAAATGATATTGTTAAATTGTCATTCACGAACTTTTAAGAAGCTAAATATAATGGAGCTATATTTAGCATTTATTTTTAACGACGCGACAACTTCATGCGCGATCTCGATTTCTGTGACGTTTCGGAAATCTTACTTTCGTTTTTAGTCGCGCGGACCAAATTTAATTCAGTAAATTAAAATTTTATTAGCCCGAACTAATGCTGCAAATTAGTGACTATAGTTCCAAATACATGTAATATTT